>CM052548.1:15197685-15217886 GCA_028533065.1 Trachops cirrhosus | reverse complement strand
GATAAGGTAAAGCTGAGCACTGAATCAGTGATTTGAAAGATAAGGTAGCAAAAAACACTTAATCAGAATAGCAAAAAGAAAAAAAGAAAAAATGAGGATAGCTTAAGCAGCCTCTGGGACAACATCAATACACCAATATTTGTATCATAGTGGTATGAGAAAGCAAAGAGAGAGAACGAGAATTGAAAATATTTTTGAAGTAATAATGACAGAAAAGTTTCCTAACCAGTGAAAGATCAGTAGACACGTGAGCCCAGGAACCACAGAGAGTCTCAAAGAAAATGAATCCGAAAAGGCCCATACCAAGACACATCATAATTAAAATGCTAAATTTTAAGACAAAAAGTCATTCTTAAAAGCAACAAGATAAAAGCAGTTAGTTACCTTCAAGGGAGCTCCCATAAGATTACTAGTTGATTTCCCCACAGTAACTTTGCAGGCCAGAGGGGCTGGCATGGAATTCAAAGTTATGTTAAGCAAGGACCTAAAGTCAATATTACTCATTTAGAGCTATCAATTAGAATCAAAGGAAAGATAAAGATCTTCCCAAACCAGAAAAGGTTCACCACCACTAAACAAGTACTAGAAAAAAATGTTAAAGGTACTTTTTTTAAAAAGGAGAAAAAGTATCAAAAACATGAAAAATAAAATTGCAATAACTACATATTTATCAACAATTACTTTAAATGTAAATGGATTAAACATTCCAATCAAAATACATATGATGGCTGAATGGATAACAAAAGAAGACTCTTACATATGCTGTCTAAAAAAGACTCACTTCAGGTTGAAAGACATACATAGAATGAAAGTAAAGGGATGGAAAAATGTGTTTCATGAAAATGGAAACACACAAGGTAGTGTAGCAATTCTCTTTTTTAAAGATTTTATTTATTTTTATTTTTAGAGAGAGGGGAATGGAAGGGGAAAGGGAGGGAGAGGAATATCAATGTGTGGTTGCTTCTTGCACACCCTCTACTGGGGACTGGCCTGCAACCCAGGCATGTGCCCTGACTGGGAATTGAACTCATGACTTTTTTTGGTTCACAGCCCACGCTCATCCACTGAACTACACCAGCCAGGGCTCTAGCAATTTTTATATCAGACAAAATAGACTTTAAAACAAGGGCTACAGCAAGAGATAAAGAAGGACCCAGCAATTCCACATCTGGGTATTTATCTGAAGAAACCCAGAAGAGTCATTCAAAAAGTCATATGTATCCATATGTTCATTGCATCATTATTTACAATATCCAATATCTGGAAGCAAGTTAAGTTTCCATCAATAGATGAATTAAAGAAGTGATGCACATATACACTGGAATATGACTCAGCCATAAATAAAAGAAGGAAATCTTGCCATCTGCAACAACATGAATGGACCTTGATTAAAATGCCATATGATTTTACTTATACGTGGAATTAAAAATAAATGTAACAAACAGAAACAAACACTTTGATACAGAGAACATTTTAATGGTTGCCAGATGGGAGGGCAATTGGGGGAATTGGTAAAAATGGTTAAGGGATTAAGAAGTACAAATTAGTAGTTATAGAAGAGTCTTGGGATTGTAAAGGACAGTGTAGAGATTATACTCAATAGTATTGTAACAACTATGTATGGGGTAGATGGATACCAGATTTATCGGGATGATCACTTCATAAGTTATATAAATGCATAATCATGATGTTGTACACCTGAAACTAATATAAAATCATGTCAAGTAATTCAAAAATAAAAATTATTAATAAAAACCTTACCAACCAGATTTAAAATAGGGGTCTTTTATTTGTACCACCTGAACTTTAGGAGCTTAGTGTGGAGATAAGGAAGCAGAAAGCACACCTCCTTTCAAGATCTACTGCAACATCAACCTGTTCTAATAACCTAACAGATTTCTTTTCTCATTAAGATAAGAATTTTTCTCTTTTTAAAACTACCTAGTGAGAGAGCAGGATGTCAAGGGAACTGTCTGATATATGAATTCTCCAGATTCTTAACGGTGGAGTATTAAAGGTCAAGAACTCACTCCTTTTATCCTCGAGTTACTTTCCTGGAGTATGAAAACCAATGTCTGAAAAGCCTACTGATTAGAATAAAGAGAAATAATAAGAATGAAAAGCTCATTAATAGAGCTAAAGTTATTAGATCAAAATCTTATTCCACTAATACATCGAAGAAATTTGTGAAACCAAGTTTGATATGCACACACTCTTACAGATGTACCGCACAAATATATTTGCACTATTTATAGAATTATATATTACTTTCTAATTATTAAAAAGTACAGTTAGTGGAAATTCTTTCCAGCAATCTTAACATTTAAAACGTTTGTAAAATTCTAGTTTTTTAATTTAGATAAAACTAGTTTTTTAAAAAAATTACCATGATACAAAGTTTATTGATTTTCTTATTTTATCTCTATAATTAATTATAATTAATTATACTTCAAGCACACATACAAAATTAGAGCAGTAAAATGATATTTAATGCTATTTCAAAGAACAAAGACAAGCTTTGCATTCTTAACTGTTGCTAATAATATTTGACAATGATGTCATTTTACTCAAATGTATAAACTGTCAAATGGATGATGAACAGACGTGACTGATTCTGTAAAAATGTAAGACTAAACAAAATATGCAAATATACCAAGTCCATAATAAAATATTATACTCATGCAAAGTAGTAAAAACATAAACAAAATAATTACTTTCAATGCAATCTCATTTAATTGCAACTCTAAGTGTCTCTTTTATGATGCTGTAGCCTCATATCCCAATATGGAGAATGCCACGAAGTTAACATTTTATTATACTTTGGACGTATATTTAGGTCAATCAAATTTGTGCACTGTGCTGACTATTTAAAACATCTATCTAAAGTTTTTGTAAAATGCCTCATTAATTTAATGAAAATTGGAAAATGTCCTAGACTAGACATCTGCTTCTTTAACTCACATTCTGGCAGCTGCTTTATTTCTAAAGAGAAAAGTATCAAAATATTTAAATTGAGATTCTACCTTTCTTAGATATAAAACAGAACACAAGAGATATGGTGCTTCCTGCAGAGATTGTGCCCCACCCTTAATACAATGCCTCTGATTATCTTAGCAACAAAGTGCTTTCTCCATGGCTCATTTGCAATTATGGCCTTGCCTCTTTGTAAGAGGAATCGCACTACATCTTGTGGAAGAGACCATCACGTCCTAGGGAAAGAAACTTGGAGAGACAAGTAAAATTCACATAATTTATATTCCAAAAATCTATATGTGATACAAACTCATCACATTTTTTGAGAAAATGTCATAGAGAATTACTTAAGTCTTTTTAACATCAGCATATTATTACCCTTTATTATAATATTAGCTATAGTCCAGCATTGTTTCCAAAATTAAACAATGTATTTATAAAATATCTAACAGCAACTAATATTTAAGAGGTATGTAGTATATTTAGCTTTCTTTCTTATTCATTTTCTTCTATTGATTTAAGTAACAAATTGTATCCTAAATGGGTAACAGGAGTTTCGAATGACAAAGTATTATTTCTAAAGGTCCAAAAGACAAAAAAGAGACATTCATATTTATGAGCACCTACTCTGTATTTGGCATTATTTCTTACATTAAAATGGCCTTTTTTCCTTCCTTACTTTACCCATCACCAATTCTGAACCTCCTTCAGTCTTTGGGAACCAGGGGCCACATCTGACTAAACACTGAATATAAAACTTCAGAGATATCTTTGGTCCCTCTTTCCTTCTTCAACTGTTTCCCCTACCAACTAATTTATTGATACCTCACAAATCAACCGACCTTCATCTCCACCGTAACTACACGGAACAATTTAGGAGCATCCTTTGCCAGGACTATAACATCTGTAACTACAGCTTTTTGTAAGGCAATCTTATAAAAAAACACTCAAGAAAGTGGTTTTAAAAAATGCTTTACCATTTTTTCTTAAAATTTAAACTCAATTATCATATACAACAAGGCCCACAAGATCTGTGACCTGTCTGCTATGACTTTATTTCATACCACTGCTCCCAATGTGAATAGGTGTTTGTATTTGTGTGTGTATGTCTGTGTGTGTGTGTGATGTTGTCAATGACTAACTCCATCTCACATTCGGACCCTTTTGATTTTACGGTTTCCAGCCAGTGATACCTTCCACTGAGTTTTTGAATGTCTGGTCATTCAGGTAGTGTATATTTTAGTTTAAATGTATATATGCACTCCTATGATGCACACAAATACTAACAGCAGCACTATTTACAGTTGTCTAAATTTACATAGATAAAACATACATTCATAAGATGAATAACTGTACAGTAATAAAAATAAATAAAAACTGCTATAAATATAACATGGGTGAAATTCACAAACGAATGGGTTGAAGGAAGGCAGACATAAAATAATACATGTTCTATGGTTCAATTTCTGTAAAGCTCAAAGCTGGTAAAAGAGCATTAGAAGTTAACGTTGTGTCCATCAGAGAGAAGACAGGGCCTAGTGAAGGGGAAGAGACACAAGGAGGCTTTATTGTTGTGCAGCTGATATTCTATCGCTTGACCTGTATGGTGTTTATAATACGTTCACTTTGAGATAATTCATTGAGAGCTCATTTCCCATAAGGGTGATTTTTCTGCACAAAGGTTTACCTCAATTTAAAAGGCTTATTAAAATGACTAGTGTGCAGGTAGTTAGCAAAGAAAATGAGGGTGTCAAGCTTGATCAAGAATACACATGGCTTTGTAATTAGCTGATAGCTACAAAATCCATGTAAAGGATAATAGGAGGATATGTGTTTAGTGAAAGCTGGGGTGGGATTGTGAAGAATATGGAATTTTTAATTAGGGTAGAAGTTGTAGACTACTCATGAAGAGTTATTGAACATTTCATTCCATTTTGCTAGATTAAGGACATTATCTCAAACCCTAAGTTATTCCCTCCTACAGAAGATGGTTAAAGAATTCAGAAATATGATTGATAAATTAATGATTATTTCAAAAGTCAGTTATCAGGCCTGGTTTCCTTTTGCACAGGTATCTCTGCTTCCCTCCCTCCAGCATGGGAAAATAGATTTCTGTTTTCACCTTTTACTAAATTGGGAAAGTCGGGGCTGTGCATTCAATCTGCAATATGGCTTTTTCCCGTTGCCACTCATGAGGAATTTCGTGAGTTTTCCCTCTCAGGGAATGAGATATTGGCTATCACTGTGTTGTGTTAGAGACTTTGTCCCCTTTTCATCAACCTTTTATTTCGTACACAGGATGGCTCTCATGACTTTATCTTGATTGAAATCCCCCTAGATGCTCGGGGTTGCCCTCTCACTTCTTTTGCCACTTGTATTTTAACCAACCTCCTTCCAGGGACCTTCTCAGGACCCAGCATCGAGTTCTTCTTTCTTTCTCTTTACACTTTCTGAGTCATCCCATCTATTCCTGTGAGTTTTACGCACAATTTCTATGTTGATCATCTCCCAGGTTTCTGGCTGATGCTTCACACTTGTAAAATTATAATCATAAGCCGTAAATATCTTTAATTTAGCCTTGATGAAATTTGATTAACACCATATGCCACATGCCAATAGCAGAAAACTTGACAGGGCACAAATGCTTTTGAGAATTCAAAGCACTTAACAATTACTGTTTGTTTGGATAGAAAAAGGAAGGATATTAATGAATCTATACATACCAGTTACCATATGGTTTAATTTAAATTTAATTTTTGTCTGTTTTGACATCTAAAATATATATGTATAATCTATTTTTAAAAGCAAAACAAACCTTCCTATAATATCAATGTTTTCTTTTGTTTTTTGTTATGTATAAGTTGTTCTAAGAAATGTTGGTTTATAATCTTATAACAATAAATATTAATTTAGGGTTCACTTAGAGTTGTATTTATTTACCTCACAGAAAATTTATTTTATTTACCAATATTATGGCAACAGTGCATTAAGTATAATCTTAAGAATCTATTGCTAATAAAAATTTTTTTAAAACATTAATTAAAATCAGTAACATTGTTACAGAGCATTTGTCTTTTTAAAAATCCCAAATAAAATACAGTGGCCTCATTAAATTCTATTCACAAGGACAGCCATGTATGTATGCATGCTTCATATGTGTGTGTTTATGTAGACATGCATGCACTTATACTTACATGTATATATATCCATGTAATAAATAACAATATTTTAATCTACATTCCCTCTAGCCCTAAAATAGTTAACCTATTAAAAATAGAACTGTGCATTTTGTTCTCAAAACTGTTGTTTAGCAAATCTCACTCACATTAGTAAATTGCATGGGCATCTATCCAATTGATTAAATTAAAAACTTAACAGTCACTCATAATTTCCCATTTTTCACCTCCCCCATCCATTTCATTAGCAAGTCTTCTTGTTCCATCTCATTTTTACTCAACCCTCTCCATTTTGCTGTGGTTTAATTAAAACCGTCATATTTGCTCCAAAACTACTTTTATTCATTTTCCACCCAGCATTCCCCACATGCAAGCAATCACCTCAAAATGTTTATACTTGAATATGTTACCCCTCTTACATCATTTAGATGGTTTTCATTGTACCTTTTATAAAATCTGTATGCTACAATGTCTCTACAAATTTTCCGTTCTTTGTAGGAAATATTATATAAGCCAGAGTCATAAGCTCCCACTTTGAATTACTTTTGCTTGGGTCTCTCCTGCATGATGTGGACTGCATGTGTCAATAAACAGCCTTTGTTTTGGTCACATATTTTTGCTAGAGAAGCAGCTGAAAACATAAAATGGGGGGAGGTAAAGTTTTGCCTTCCCCATAATATATGTAATAGTGTCTTACGTCGGCTGTAGAAAAAACAAACAAAAAATGAATCCACAAATTTAGCAGCTTAAGATAAAACAACTTTATTACCTTATAGTTTTAGAAGTCCACATGTGTGATTTTAGAAGTTCAAGATGTATGGTAAAACCAAGGTGTCAGCAGACAGGGCTATGTTTTATCTGGAGGCTCTAGGGAGAATCCATCTCCCAGACGCTGAAAGCTTCAAGAGGCTGCACACATTCCTTGCTTCATGGGCCCCATTTCTCCATTCACACAGCCAGCAACACTGAATAGAGTGCTCGTCACCATGCCATCTCTCTAGTTCTTTCTCTTTTGCTTCTCTTCTACTTTTAAGGACCCCTGTGATCATATTAGGCCCAGCTGGTTGAGCCTATCTCAAGGTCAACTTATTAGTAAAGTTAATTTCACCACAATCTTAATTCTGCATTGCAGTGTAGCTTTACAAATTCACATGAATTGAGAACTAAGATCCAAATATATTTGGTGCCCATGAGTCTGCCTACCAAAGGAAGTAATCATAAATATGTTGCTTTGTTTGGTTTTTCAATGCATGAACAAATTACCAGTTTTATTTAAGCACCTGTCTTTTAACTTTATGCTAAAGATGCCTGGGTAGGTGCTTTACGTGACATTGCACTACTCCTCAACATATATTCAGAATTAATAAAACTTTATTTTTTAGTTATGCATTTTTATTGACAATACTCTCCCTCAAACAAGCAAACAGACACACAAAACCAGAATTATCCTAACTATATAAAATAGCATATTGCTCTGGACACTTTTGGGGTTTGGGGAAAAACAGCTGAAATTGAATTATGTCTCTAGAAATAATTGAAGTGATTGGTAAAATCATGGTCAACTTATATAACCTTTCCATTTCTAACTATTTCTTGATACACAACATATGTATATTATTTTTATACTTCGATCCAATTTAAGGGAAGTATTTCACTGAGGGTAGGTGTCAGTAAATACTATTAATAGTTGCTGATGATATTTTGTAGTTATTACATTGCAGAATACCTGCCTGCAGAAATATTTCCATCAGTTACAGATACAGTCATTTGGACTGTTAACATATTTCCACGCAGAACAAGTTTTCATATAGTCAGTGATTGGCAAGTTGTGTCTGCCAAAAGTGGACTTCAAGGAAGGTCATGGAAAAGATTATTCCAGCTCTCTAATACCCATTCTTTCCCCCCAAATGTTGGTTTCATTTCCTTTAAACATCTGCTCTGAAATAATTTACCATTTCAGCTCTGTTTTAACTTCCAGCATGTGTGACTCATTCTGCTTTCTTAATCACTTCCAGAAAGTAGTCATAATCTTCCTCAATTGCTCGGGGGAGAGGAAGCAGAACGCATTCAGTCCCTTTCATCACTACTTCAACTGAGTGCTGCCTTATGTTGAAAAGCGGATCACGTCGTGTTTATAAAAATAATGTTCAAATGATGACAGATTAAAACACTTATTTCCATATCTGCTCTAATAAGAATGCACTGAATCTGTAAGGTTTTGAAGATTTCAGTGAAACCAGTGTTATAATCATTTCTATTACCCAATCCATTCCTCTTTGTTAGTCTTTGTGAGCTGGGAAACACCAGGAGTGCCGTAAGAATTGCTTTCCGGCGTCGGCATGGATGCTTGCACCGCAGGTGGGCGTGTACATAGGTGTGTGTTTTCACTGCACTTACACATAAAGCTTATGTCACTTCAGCTGTTCTAATCTTACTTATTGGATATTTCAGGCCCTTTTCTCAACTGTATTTTGAGTTGTTTTGTTTTTTTATCTGAGCAGCAAGTGGACATAGTTTTTAATTCACACAGTGTTACGAGCTTATAAAAAACCAAAAGTGGGAGTTCCCTGGCCTCTTCTCTGAAAACCGTCTCACTTTCTACAGGCAGTACTTTTCATTCTTTCAGCTGTTCTCACACACGTGGCGTCCTTAGTTATCATGTCATGCTTTATCATTTGGCTTCTTATTATAGAGGATGAGAGTTATAGTTTGCCTATATTGTTTGCCTTTCCCTGCCTTATAATGTTAACATGTTTGCTTTAAAGGAAAATTACTTCTTTCAATATTACCACTTAGTAGAGAGTACTACTACCTTTTTATTTTCTTTATAGTATGATGTAAGTTGTTAAAACTTGCCATTTTTAATTTTTTTAAATATTTTGTTATAACTGCTCACTCATTAACAGTTTTCAAAAAGTTCTCAATATAATTTTATATGTAGTTGATCATCTCAATATCAGTAAAGATTTTAGGGGCTTATATTTTTGTGTGTTTATTATATTTAAAAAATCTATTCTGGGCCGTTGAGGTTTCTCTCTCCAGTCACCTTGACTTTCGATAGGATTCCTGTACAACCCTCATCTCACCACTCTCCAGGGCTTACAGTGTTGAAGTTCTTTTAATCTTTATGATGGTACAGACACACAACAAAGTATATAATAGCTGAATGGAAGCCTAAGTCTATGATTTCTTCCTTTTTTCTAAAAATAACCATCTACAAAATTTACAAATTTATTTAAGGAACTTTATATTTTGTTGTTTTTATTTGAAATAGGTATTATTAACCACAGTAAACCAACCTAATTATAAAACCAGTGAATTAATTGTACATAATGATATGTATATAGACTACATGCATGAGCATGATTTAACCTGGTCACATTTTACCATTTTATAGTTCAAATCACCATGTGACGTTGTTTTCAAATTCAAGTTTATGTAGTGTGTTATTTTCCATTTCCTTCAATAGCAAAACCAAATGTGTATAGAGGCAGTTCTCTGTTAATTTTCTGAAGCAATTTCAAGTTGTGAGGACAAGCTGTTGTGCCACAATCTTATTTTATTGTCTAAGTTCTTTCACACACCCGTTCTCTGACACAAACATTTCACCTCTTCTCTTTTCAAGACTTCAAAACCTCCTACCACCTCTTTTCTTCAAACCACTGCCTTTACTCCTACTTCCTTCACTGACATCCTTGAAGCTATGCAAGTGGTATTCCAATATTATGGCATTCCAATATTTTACTCACAGGCCTCTGAACTATTTTGAAAAACTTCAATTTTGTACCTAAAATTTGTAACATAAGCAGTTGCAAGTACATAACTGTTTACATATTTTAAATATTAACATAACTATATATTTTAATGTTCGGTGTTTTAATGCTATTCTCAAAGGGAAATGTAACAGAGTTCCATTTGTGATAGGTCAGAGGTACCCACTTTTATTACAAAAGTAGTGGGTGATTGTGAAAGAGGAATTGGGACATCACAACCAGTGTGATTTCTCCATCATCACTGCATTTTAGGTACTTCAGTTTCAGGAAAACTATGGTCTGGATATATATTCTATCTTGTTATCTGTACTACAGACATGTAGTGAAGTCTTGATAGACTTTCAGTGATATTTATGTGCCAGCTTTTTGAAGCTGTTCTGTAATATGGTAACTCCCTAGAGTTTAAAGAATGAGTGGTTTCTTGGCTCAAACGGTTCAGGAAGAAGCAATGCCAGGAACAGAGTGCAAATAAAAGACGCCTTTGGTTGTTCGACTTTGGGAAAATTTGCCTGGAGTAGATGAAAAATTTAGAAACTGTCTGGGTTGCTAACCTATGTGTTAATATTATTATGGTCAATTTAGAGGTGGACAATGATAACAAAGAAAAGTAAAGTATACACATGAAAGGTTTTAACAATCAGCTACTTTGTATTTTCCCAATTTTCCCAAAGCAGGGAACAGTTCGAGGTAGATGAGAAGCAATATTGTGTGATGTCAAGAGCAGTATTTGGGCACTTCACTGCAAGGGCTTGATTTCTGCAACAATAATGGAACAAGCAATTTCAATTTTCCATATTAACAGGGTGAAAAAGAAATAGTATATTATGCCAAAAAGCATTTGATGAAACATTCTATTATTTCACTTTTTTCACACAAAACACCTTTATTCTTATAAAGGGTATCTATAAAAGAAATACAACAAATAACATATTTCACAGTAAAATGAAAAACTGCCCTCTTAGTTCACAAACTTTGCATAATACCCATTTCTATTTAACACATTATTACAGATCCTAAACAGTGTGAGAAAATGAGTAAAAGCAATAAAACACATAATATTGGAAAGGAGACAATACAGCTGTCTCTGTCCATCTTGATTTGGCATATAGACTATTACATGCAAAAAATGCACATTAACAGAAATAATAGCCTAATTCAGCATGATTTTTAGATTGTATATTAATATACAAACATAAATTTTATGTGTATATAATGGCCCCTATGATTGCATTAAAAACCATATCAAAATATCAAATATTTATAAATAAAACTAATAATATGTCATGGTCATACTATTTTAAATTGTCAATTCTTCTTAAGACAACATATAGGTTTGAGGTTATCTTGACAAAAGCACCAACATTTATAAGTATATAAGAAATGCAAATAATAGCCAAGGCAAGCTTGAAACAGGAGAGAGTTGAAGCTGTTTGCACAGTCATCTCTTGTTACAACAGGGGATGGTTTCCAGGACCCCCATGAATTCCAAAATCAGTGGATGTTTCAGGTCACTTATATAAAACGGTGTGGTATTTTCATATGACCTATGCATATTTTGAAATCAACCCTAGATTACTTATTATACCTAATACAATGTTAATGCTACATAAGCAGTTACACTGTAGTTCTTAGGGAATGACAAGAAAAGAATCTGAACAATGTTTAGTAGAAACGCAACTACCATAGGCCTAATTACATAGTACAAGTCAGCAACAATGTAGTATTTTTTCCAACCAGTTTCTCTCTGAAGTTGGTTGAATCCATGGGTGTGGAACCCTTAGATATGCACTTGTTAATGATTTAAATACAAAGGACCTAGTTATATCCAGGTCCAAAATACATGCCATCTTCAGGTACAGTTGAAGATGTAGACTTACAAGGTTTAGAAAACTTCCAACTGTCTTTGCAGTAAGTGGTGGAAAGAGGGATTGAACAATGAATCATGAATCTCCCTGACTCTCTGGTGAAATTTTCTCAACAAATATACTGCTGTAATAAATAATTATGAATTATGGCTTAGAGCCTATGAAAAGTGGCCTCAAGATGAATAGTCTTGTGCCATAAAACATTCATGAAAATGAAAATGTCATAGAAACTATGATAAGCGTTTTAGGAATATAAAACACAATCATAAAACAATTTTAATAAAAATTTAAATTTTCTTTAAGTATCTTTTGATTAAAAAAGGAGATGTATAACTTAAAATCATATGTTACAGGCTCATTTCATACAGGCAAATTCTGAACTATTCAAGATATACAGTAATATATATCTTAAATATAGTACATATGAAATATAGCTTAAATATGCTATATGGTAATATATGTACATAATATATAGCTTAAACATAAGGATAAGGTTTTTTAGCAAAAATTATACAGTAAAATGATTCATAAAGCAAACTCATATATGGCTGGCCTGTTTACATCTCTGATTGATTTTGAATTTTCTGAACAGATAGAGATGACTGAGAGTTCTGATTGACTCCAATTCTGAGCAAAGATCATTTTATTGTACCCAAAATTTGTGAGATGGGCCTTTTATGAATATTAATTCTTACTTTGTCTTCATTTCTATTTCTCCCTGAAATTCAGGCACTGAATTAAAGGAAGCACTTAGCACCAATAAAAAAGCTAGGAATTGAAGAACTAAACTCTATATTAACAGGAAGAAATAAAAATTACGTCCTGAAATGTATGTGGTATAAATTATAATTAAATGAAAAAATATATATATAATGAAAGAAGGAAGAAAACTTTAGAAGGGTCTCTAATTTCAAAAATTTACATTTTTGTCATGTAAATACAAGAACTGATGAGAGTTTATGACCCCAAACCAAAATCAAAAATGTTTGGGGCAGAATTGAACCTGATTATAAAATAAATTGTCAAAGGTAATTAAGTAAGCAGAGAAACTTTTCAGACTTAGTCAGAAATTAATTAAGTTTTTAAAAATATGCCTTTACGTGACTTTTAAATATTCACTAGGCTGAAGCAGATCACCTCCATATGAATTACAGCAATGTCATCTCTGATACGTGTGTTAGTGTAACAGGTATATAAATATTTATTAAAATAAATTTATAATGAATGATACATTAAGCCTTTTCTAAAATTATAAATGAAATGAAACATTGGGACATAATAAATCAAAAAGAATAGAATTAAGTAATAACACTAGTTTTCAAATAGCATTTGAATCATATTTTTTTGTGACTACAGAGCGTAAAGAGACTTTTCTCTGTTTCTATTTTTTATCTGATTTAATTTGTTTGTGTTTGGTGACTAGACAGTGTTTTAGTTCCTAAGGAAATCAGAAGGGACTAGCCATTTACAACAATAAAAATAGCGAGGTTTCTCTCAGAGAGGGTCCCCAGGTGATCATTCCTGCACAACTCTATTTTCTTCAAGGTAGCGAGAGTGCTATAATTGATGATGTGGGCATGGAATTATTATGTACTAATAACAGCCATGGTCTATTACCATGTGATGTCTCCCGCTGCTTTACAATTAGCTCTGCGCATGGTTTGGACAAGTGGCTGTGAGCTTCGCAGACCGTTCGCCAGGTAGAACGTAAGGGCTCCTCGGGAGCCAATTAACTGGGCCTGTCAAGGCCAATTTCAGCAATTTTCAGTCTGCGGATTGTGAGCCAGAAAGCTGTAATTGTGACAAACGTACACACGAGTTGATGTGCGCAAACGTGATGTTTGCTTTGACAATACAAATCCTTTCCCTTTCATGTTTGTTCATTGTTATAACAAAGAATCCTTGCTTAGAATGATCTATAATTCTGAAATTGCTGCAGTGTTTAGCCTATGAGAAAAAAAAAAACAGACAATTCTTACATTCAGCATAGAATTCACATTTTAAATGAAAATAAAAGAGCAAAAGGAAGTGAAACTTGACCTGTTAACAAAGACAATGATAAAAAATACTTCTTAGAATACAGCAAAAGAGTATACAAATTCAATCCATCATAAAGCAACAAACACAAAAATAAATCATTTTTCTAAATGCATTTTTATCGTTGTTTTCTCATTTGTATTTTAGGACTAGTATTTTGCACAAATTCAGGGTCAAAATGTTGCACAAGCCTGAACTAGAAGAATTTAGCAATTTATATATATAACAAGTATTTCTCAAACCCTTTCTGTTCTAAAAACAAGGAACTTATCCATGAATGCTCCCTGCCTGTCTTCTTATGTTGCAAAAGCAGAGGAAAGACCTGAAAATCAGACTTCTCTCTGTTCATAGGCACAATATCAACACCTACATGGTGTGGATTTAGGGGTGCTGAAGGGATGTAGCCAACACCAAAAACTCCTTTATCAAAAAGTCACTGTATCTAGACTTTGGATGGCAAACACAATACAATATACAGATGGTGTATTACAGAATTGTATACTTGAAAACTATATAATTTTATAAGCTAGCCAATATAACCCCAATACATTCAATAAAAATATAAAAATGGGAACCAGAAGAATAATAAAGTTAAAAGAAATGGGAAAATATCTAAAATCTTCAATATTAGGCCATTTTATAGACTAAAACATTGTCTTAAGCATACAAATAAGGCAGTAGATAGCACAGAGGAAATTTCTTAATGATATTTGTTATGTAAATGAAATATATTTTTTAGTCTAAACTGTTAATTAGTTAACATATAAAGGCCAGATTTATTACTGAAGTTATAGAGGAGAACTCTTTTTCCATGTCACATATAAATCAAGCAGCAAAATGAGGTGATGTGATTCACATGTATATGCAAAATAGTCTAAATGTGGATTTTTGTCACATCACTCATTCTGTGAGTTACTGAAATTGTGCAAATTACTATACCCTAATAATTACACTCATCTGGCTGTTTATTGGAGTAATTTTCTTATTCTAAGCTAAATTTACACAAATAAAAATACACATATTTGTTCAAATGTCTTCTATATAGCTGATAGCATAGCTATTATTTACAAAGTCACATATTTTTTCCATTTTTCTCTGAAAAAATCTGTAAATTATACCACACATTTTATAAAATTCATTAGTGATCACTTACTGTAGATGAGAGTGCAGGAAATATTCTAAAAATTTTCCCTATTTATCTGACTCTTTAATTTCCTCATTCTTAGTCTTTCAATAGGCTTTTCTTTCCTATAATTCATTGCGGTGCCATTGGGTAATAAAAGTATATAGGTGTAGAGTGTACAATGCTATGAAAGATCTGTATATTTCATTGTGTACCCACCAGCCAAAGTCAGATCTTTTTGTGTCACCATATAGTTGCCCCTTCACCCTACACATGCACAACATCACCCACAAATATCCCCTAGTAATACAGAACATTCTACAAGATAAATCCAAACACTTAGCATGTTATCCATAGGCCTTCATAACATAAGCCCTGCTTGGCTCTTTATCTCCCTCATCTCGACTCCTTTCTTCTACTCTCCCACCAAGTCCGTTTGCGTCGCTCTCGTACTCACTATGTGCAGCGACTGTGTTATCTTATGCCGAGCAATACAGGCTTCCTTCTCATGATGTTTCTATGTCTGATACCTAATCAACTTTTTTTTGTTTAAAAAATATGGATATTTTGCCCTGGTTGATTTGCCTCAGTAGTTGAGTGCGGGCCTGCGAATCAAAGGCTCTCTGGTGATTCCCAGTCTAGGATATGTGCCTGGGTTGCAGGCCAGGTCCCAAGTAGGGAACTTATATGCATGACCCACAGACATGAACTAAGGTGGGGAGGATTGCTTGGAGGGAATGAGGGTACCAGGTGGAGGTGGGCAAAGGGGAAAATTAGGGCAACTGTAATAACATAATCAAGGAAACATATTTTTAAAAATAAAAAAGATTAAATCAAAAAAGAAATAAATAGTACTTAAGAAAAAAAAATTTAGACAAAAAAATCAGTAAGATTATGGAACACTAGCACAAACTATCAGTCAATTTAACCTAAACAAGTTTCATCAATTTCAAATAATTTAGAAATACAATGTATATACTCTGACCACAACAAAATTAGAGATGTCAGCAACAGAGGTGGATAATTTCCAAGTGTGTGGAAATTTAGTAACAAAATTGTATATAGCAACACATAGATCAAAGGAAAAATGACAGTTGGTGTTATTTTAGCAGAGAGATGGAATAATTATTATTCAGGGGTTGTGTTAATATTCAATAGTGTTAGTGTAGAACAAATCTAATTTATAATACTTTGATAATAAAATGTTGAAATAAAAAATTAGGGTTGATTTTTAAAATTACATACAATAACACAATGAGGAGTAAAGGAAACAGGAATAGGGACACCTCCAGGCTTGAAAATCACGAACAGAGTATTTTCTAGGTCTGAGGTATATTACATTTCTTTTGAGTGACAGCTGAAATGCTTTAATATTGTAACTCCAATTCTTTGTTTGAGGTTAGATTGTTATTAGTGTTTTTATCACGTAAGTTGATATGGCTCTGTATTTTAATTGTTTCTTATTAGAAAATGTGTGTAAAACTATGAGACATGTTTAAACTAAAATGGCAAGGAAAACATGTTCTGCATTTTTATTTCAGAATATAAGTGAACCTTCTTGTATAGTCTTTTTTATTTTATGAAGTTAAAAATGTTATCACAATTTAAACAACATAATTTTGATTTTATGGACTTTTTCTCCTTTTATGATTAAACAGCTATTTGTTTAGGGAAACTATATATATATCTGTTGTATAAACTTTGCATAAAATATTGTGTAAGGAATGTATGTTCCTTGTTAGTTGATAAGAGGAAGACTATTTTTTTTTGTGAGTGAATCATTAAACATAAGTAATTGGTACTCAAGTGTCCTGATCACTGTCAGAACAATCAAATGACACATGCGCCTTAGCCCAAGTCTTTTCTAGCAGCCTGGCACCTGGCATTTGAGACTTGTAAGTATCACTTCTAATGTGAAACTAGCATGGTAGCTTTAAATATATTTCAAATGTACTTTTGCCACATGGTTCTCTAAATATGCACAAATAACTTAGAATTAATCTTATAAGCTGATATGAACTACTAGTAAGAAGCATACTTTTACTATCTACAGGCTTTTATGGGTAGAGGTGTTCATATCAACCTGCTGTACAACCATAAAATGTCATAGTCCTATTATCAATTTAGAGTAATTGCAACATATCGATTAAACTCTATATGATCAAATCAATTAGACATCAATGTTATTATAGTAGTCTTTGATACTTATTTAGTTCTATATCTTACTGATTTTAGTAATCAGGTAACATTGATTTCACTACTTTTTTATTTTTTGTGAATGACACTGGGTGAATTTACGAACGAATTCAGTTTTAAGGTCAAAAACACCACTGGTAATTTAGGAGCAGTGAGTCTTTTTATTGACTTAGTGTTACTTGTTAAGAGCTATTTTCCATTAGAGGAAAGAATCGCTAAGAGCTGTCACTGGCAAAGACATCTGAGTAATTAAAATAATAAGATTGGAAACAACTAGTTACAATTAAACATCGTTCAATATATGGCTAATTGTGGAAGAGTTTAGAGATTTTCTGAGACTTTTCCAAGTTTCCTTTAATACTTGTACAACATTAATTTTAAAGATTGGTCACTTGTTGCCAGATATTTTAGCCCTATGGAGAAGCCCTATTAGAACCTCACAACTTTGTGAAAGAGTGTGCAAATATAATGTTCCATCCAGTGGGAATGGAAGTTCTTGATTACTCTCAATGCAGAGATTTAATTACATTTAAATTTGAAATAATTTCTATTTGAGTTGTTTATTTACATGTTTCCAATGTAACAATTTATAAAGGTAAATTTTGGCACAAATTTGATGGTCTTATTTCAACAGGATGAGATTATCTTATTATCTTTGCTAAGTTTGAAAGACCTGTGTCATAGTGACCCAGGAGCAGTCCCTGACAATACCCACAGCTGATACACAAGTGTCCTGAAAACAATCTGAGCAACCTGTCCACTGGCACATGCACCTCACTGAGGTCACTTGAAGCAGCGTGGCCTCTGGCTCCTGAATCTCCAAAGTATCACTTCTGAAAGAATTCTCTCTCTCTTGCTGCCATCCGCTGACAACATGACCCCTACAGGAGACTGTAAGCCTCCCCTGAGGAGCCTCACACGGATTGCTTACATGAAACAATGAAGAACAGAATAGAAGTTCACGGCTCTTGTCTTCAGGTTACTTGATATCCAAGAGGTTTCCTGACATCTCTCTAGTCACTCAAACCAGACAACTCAAATTTAATGCTTCTGGTGGCCTCAGGTGGGCTAAACTGACATGAAAAAATGAGAAACATGCACATAACTAAGAGATGTTATCTCTAAATAGGGTGAGTGAAGAATATTCAAAGATCTGGATAAACTCCTTGTAAAAATAATAAAATAATATTTTGCTCCATAAGTTTCGAGGAGAGTCCTAAAGGTATCAGAGAAGGGATGTTTATCACTTTTGTGTGCTACAGTGTATTTTCATGGCTGACCATGGTAATAAAATTGTTTCCCTAGGAAAAAATCAAACGCCTCAACTAATAATCATTAAGAATGTATTCTCCTTATTTGTGTCATAGAAATAACAGAATACTGATACCACAAAATCCAGTTGCTATTTTGATCAAACAATTGTAGGATATTTGGTTTTATTAGCAGGGGCAGTGAAACTCTCAGAGGCTCACTGAGAATTTTAAAAAGATAAGAATCTCGCAGGGTTAAGATGTGTAGAATTAATTTGAAAACCATAAACTTCTACAGTGTGTTTAATGGTGTCATGGCACCACTAATGCTAAAATTAATCAAAAAAATGTGAGCAGTTATTTACATTGACTCTAAATATATAGACACAATATAACCATTAAAACTGATGTATAGTGCATGTCATAACTCAGAAATAAGTGGAATAACATTAAAACCTTATAATAATAGTTTAGGAAATGTATATTTAAATGGACTTAAATTTTATAAAACTAATTTTTGAGTTAGACATGTTTGACTACAAAAATTTAAAATTTCTATTTGCTTAAAGATAACATAAAGTTCAATATCATAGACATATTTATAAAGATTTTCAATATGACATATGACATATAAGATATATAGCTATATGAATGTAAAGTTTTTGTATTACAATTATAAAAATTCAATTAATTTTTAAAAGTAAGCAAAAGATTGCAAATAGTAAATCACAATAGAGCTGCAACAGCTAGTAAATGTATTTAAAATGTGTTCATTTTACATAGAATTAGATTTTAATGAAGATTTTAAAGATTGCCCAATCTTTAACCAATCATTTTGAAAGAAATCACTTACAATATTTTAACACCTTGCGTTGGCCAAAGAAAAGCAAACTGGTTCATTGATTCACATTTTATTGATAGCTAGTTTAAAAAATAAGGAACTTTAAAAGAACAAATGGCTGTCACTAATCTTAAATTCTTTCCGAGGAGGACAGAACACATCCAAACAACCGGAGGTCAGTGTGATATTGATACCAGCGCATGAGAACAGAAGGAGAATAAAGATTAATTCAGGACAGCATCACCAAAAGATGTAAACCTAATTTTTTTCAACAAAATAGAAACAGCACACAGTGAATCATATACATATAAAGAAGAATTATGCATCCAAAAGATGTGAACCTAAATTTTTTCAACAAAATAGAAACAACACAAAGTGAATCATATACATATAAAGAAGAATTATGCATCATGAAAAAGTAGAGTTTCTCTTAGGAGTGACAATTTGTGATGGCTTTTCAAAAACAAAATAGAATTTACATTTATAAAATGAAGGAAAGAATCATTTGATTATTTCAATCCGAAGAGAGGGACTACCGGGCACAATTCCACATGGATTTGGATGAAAAAATCTCTGCTCACCAGGAATAAGCCATTTACCTGATCAGATACAATGTGTCTACAAAAAAACTACAGCTGATGGGGCCATAACAGTGGAAATCTAAATGCTTTCTGCCTAAGATTCAGAAACAGAGAGGCTCAGCTCTTAATACTTATATTCAATATAACGTTGACTATTTCAGCCCATGAAACAAGATAAGGAAATAAACACTATGGAGATTAAAAGTAATAAACTGCTAGCAAAATAATGAACTTTAGTAAAGTCATGGAGTTGAAGCCCAATGCAAAAAAATATATAACTTTTTATTCTACGCAAATAATGAGAAAATTAATTTAAAAAATAAATTATAATAACATAAAATGTTCAAAATATATTTGGCAAAATCAGTGTAAGATACTTATAGTAA
>CM052548.1:15127053-15197185 GCA_028533065.1 Trachops cirrhosus | reverse complement strand
AAGTTGATACTAAAAGTGATGGAAAATCAAAGGACTTAAATAGTCAAGACTATTTTTTTCTTTCAGTAACAAATGACTAAGTTGGAGACTTCAAACTAACTGATATTAATAATAACTCTAAAACTAGAATAACTGTGTTATTACACTCTTGGCATAGAGAGATATATAGATTAGTGAAATAGAATTGAGAAGCCAGAGATGGGCTTATACATATTTACCGAGTTGCTTTTAAAGATATATTTCAATATGATTTAATGAAGAAAACTATAGTCATATTAAAAAGCAGTGAAAAAAATTCAGATGTATCATGGGGAAAAATGAACCTCAACTCTTACTTTACACCATACAGGAAGATTAATTATAAACTAATCAAACACCTGAAGATAAAAGCTAAAATTATGAATTTTTTTAAAAAGCTTAGCAGACACCTTTACAACATGTAAGGTAGGAATAGTTCTTAAAAAAAAGGCACAAAACCATTAAATATAAATGAAAATAAAATGACAAACTGGACTTAGCAAAATTAAAACTTTGACTCTTCACAACATTCTATTAAAAATTAAGAGAAGCCACATGCTGAAAGTATTTGCATGATACATACACAGCAAATACATTCTAACCAAATATGTAAGAAAATTTCACATCTCAAGAAAACAAGCAATTCAATAAAAGATTGGGCAAAAAATTTGAACAAATCCTTTACAATAAGTGCTCAACACCACTAGTCATTAAAGAAACAAAGATTAAAATCACAATCCGATACCATCATGAATTCTAAAATGGCTAACATTTAAAAGGATGAAATACCAAAAGTTGACTATGATGTGTAACAACTGTACTTTTTGTATATTGTGTGGGAGAAAGTAATTTATAACACCCAGCATACCCTTAATCTATAGCATAACAATTCTAGTTCCTAGGTATTTACCAAACTTGTATATAAATATTAATAGTATAATTATAATAACCCAATATTGAAAATAACCAATATATCCCTCTATATTGGATCAGTAAACAAGTTCTTACCATTTTTATAAGAGATTACTGCTGGGCAATAAATTTTAATGAACTACTGATACACCAACTTTATGGAGGGACCTCAGAATCTTCATAGTAAAACTAGTGAGACACAAAAGGGTTCATGCTATATGATTCAATAGATTTGAATGTCTAGAATAGTAAAATCAATCTGTAATGACAAAAGTCAAATTAGTTGAATACTGGGGTAACAAGGTAGGGGGGAATTTGCAGCATTGGAGGGAAAATAAGGGAACTTTCTGTGGTGATGAAAATGTTCTCCACTGGGTTGTGGTTTCATGAGTATATGCATTTATAACAATGCCTCAACATATACTACATATTTAAAATGTGCACATTTTAATGTAAATTATAATTTAAAGTAGTGATAGAACATAAATAAAAGCATTAAAGCAGAATCTGTGGTTGGACCACTCCAAAGTCATTCATAGTCTCTTTCTGTCTTGACTTTATCTGCCATTGGTGCCGAAGCAAAACAGACTTCCTTCTTAGAATACCTCGTAGGTAGGGCTTGCCTTACAGTCCAGGACTAAAAAATAAGATGTGATCTGAAGTTAATGTCAACTTCCAGGGAAGTTTATTAAAAGGAGAAACTTACCCTTTCAACCCTTCAACATTTATTGCTGCACCCTTTGCTCTTTCATGCCTTTCAAATGGAAATACCATGACTGACTCGAATGCAGTCATCCCAGACCCACAAATAAGAAGCACATGCCAGAGGAGGGGGAGACAGAAAAAGGGAGAAAGAAAGCAGTCCACAGTCCTGATAGGCTTCTCTCTGGATTTATAACATGACTAACACAGTTTCTATTGGTTAAAGGCATTTGATTAAAATGTTCCTTTGCTTCTCAGAGGCACTACTTCCTATGTAAAGAATGTGACTGATGACTCAGTAGTCTTCACACTGACAACCAATATAAAGAAAGAAACTAAAATGGAGTTTTGTGTGTTTTTCTGTAATCTCCTAATTTTTGTGAAAGATGTATGGTGAATGTGTAAAGAGAGAAACAATAGCAACAAATAAAAATATGTTCAAATGGCCATTAAAAATAGACTTTATATGATTTAGAACTTGAAGACATTCACTGAATATTTTAAAGAAGGGTCACTTGTCCAAAAAAGAAGAGTAATCTTATGGGAAATGTATTTAGAATACGGTATTCATAATTAATTATACACATAGGATGCATTTGTAGCAATATATATCAAAGAAAAATTGTATGAAGTATGTTAAGCTGGCAAAGGAGAATTTATTCAAGACTTGCAATAGGGGAGAGAGATTGAACTTCATTCCAGTGAAATGAAAACTAATAGATTGTTTAAGTGTTGGGGTCAGCTAGAGGAAATGTACTAGAAGATATTAGGATGAAGTCGGTCGATGAGATTAGGCCATGTGTGTTTGCTAGTTTGTGCAGACACAGGGAGTTTGGACACTATTTTTCTCAATCATTATATTGGAAAGGAATGACTCTCAGGTCCTAGATAAGTGATTCCAAGCTGTAAAACTGACATCAGATTGAGAGAAGGATAACATCTCAAAGGGGTAGAGAAAGAATTTTCAATTGCAAATTTCCAAAAGTAAATGTTCTAAGAAAACGTGGTCAGGGGCCTAGAGTCAAAAGAGGTTTTTTTGGTCTAAAGTTTAGTGAAGCTGAGGGGAACACGGAGCTGTGTTAGTCAAAGTCCACTCAGTGTATCAGTTGCACACAGCTCATAGTTTTGCCATCTGCTAAGACATTCTGAATGAAATGTGAGGAGAAAGGAGTAAGGGTTGTTCCTCATTTATTCACAGTCAGTGTATGCTTCTCACTGGAGCTGAAGCTCAGCTTTCATCCTGGCCAGTCACTTCTTGTTTTGAACAGATTTAGGGAGTAACTTGGGTTGTGACAGAAAGGCATCTGAGCATCCCTCGTCTTCCCAACAGCTGGTAACTCAAATTTCCCTTTCAAGCCTTTGTTTTTATGTAGTATGTTTTGTGTAAATATTTATACAATTTAGGAAAAGTATAGACCATGCAAGTACTGTGGGACTGAAGAAGGAGAGGAGGGACAAGAGCATATAAACTGGTGGGGGGCACAGAAGGGCATAAAAACAAACAATGGGGATTAACTAAAATTAAACGTTTCGTGGCCCCTTCCTGCTTGGTAAAGAGTATCACCCTTGCATGGCAAAGCTTTGAAATAGGTCCACTTTGAGTCATACTAAATTGGGTTCAGATTATCTGGATTTCTGTCAGACTTGGCAATGAGGCCTCTGGTACCTGACCTGCCCTCACCTTGGCTTTCAGATGTTCCATCTTCTTAGAGCCCTAATGCATTTGTCCCGTTTAGTCATGATTTATTCTTCGGTTTAATTTGTTTGAGGTCGGGAAGGTAGGCAAAGTCTTTTAGTTGTCAGAAATACTACCAAACTGTTCATAAAGGATTTTGAGAATTTCTTTAATGTGGTGGGGAATTATATCATAAGGGTTAAGAGTATGTACACTTAGGTGAGGCTTGCTGGATTTGGATACGTGCCCAGCTACTTGAGAGTTGAGAAACTGTGAATGTTAATTCAAACCCCCTTTGCATGTTTCCTCTTTTGTATAGAGGAAAAATAATAACATGTGCTTTATCAAGCTTTTGTGAGTATTAAATGAGCCTGAGACATAATGTGCACTGTATGACTGTTTATTAATGCCAATTTCATTCTTACAAATTTAGTACCCTATGACTAAGAACCCACCCTGGTGTGGAGGCATGAATAAAATTCCCAAAGACATTATGTCCATTTGTTTTCTTCTGGCCAAGGAAAGATGTATAACACAGAGAAGGCGGCTTCACATGTTTCTGATCATAAAGGGTGAAATCATGCTGAAACAGCATTTATTGAACTCTGGACTGAATTAATAGACTCAGCAAAAATATATAGATCTTCTTCTTTCCAGGAACTCGTTATTTTGAGCACTGAACGTTGCATGGTTAAAGATATGCGTTGTTGTCTTTGTTGTCGTGAAGGTATGCATAAATAATGAGATAAAACTTACAGTAAATACAAAGTACATAGCCTTTATCTTCATCTGTCTTTTGAGTTTTACATGATACCCCCTTGCACAAAGTATTTTTCCAGGCCCAGGAACTATAAAATGTTTAAACATCTTACATAATACCTAACATAGTGAATTTTAATGGTCACTCTTTTTTAAAAGATTACCATACAAAGCTATTGAGGCATGTCTTTTCCTCTCTGCCTCTCCTCAATAGCCAGCTCCTTGATTTCTTCTCTTGCAAACAGTGTAACAGTTTCTAGCTATTACTCTCACCAGTTTGTGCATATACTTTCATAGGTAGTTGCATTGAGGGATATTGCAAACATTGACAGCCTGTATCTTAAGAATCTACCTGACGATCTTTCCTCTAAAAAATTTCAGATAAATAGGAGGGAAACACACAGAGAAGGGGGGAAAGCTGCTCACTGTTTAAAGTTTGTCTTAGAAGCCTCTATGTTCTAAATCAGCTTTCTGTTCATATTTATTCATCATTAAAACACAAAGGGGCACGAAGTTTCCCCTAAATTTTATAGCTATTACAAATCACTTTAATTGCCAAAATGGAGATGAAGTCATTACCTTTTAAACTTAGTAATGACAATATATTGTAAATAAAATATATTGATTTGCCAGTGATTATGATCTTTTCTATTGTAGAGTTTTTACCTGCTCATTGCAAACTAGTAGGCTTTTAAGAGATGCATTAAAAACACACAAATCAAACCTACTTCTTTTTTATAATTTCACTTATTTTAACTTCAGTTGGTAAAAAAAAGTGGTATTTTAAAATCCTATTCATTTACTTATTTATTTTAGAAAAGCAGACCTGGAATTCCTGAAGTTCTATGTGTCTCTATGTATATATCCAGTTACTTTTGTTTTGTATTTTTAACATGGAATAAACTTATTTTCAAGTAAAATTTGCAATTATAGGTAAGTTGCAAGGCTATTACAGAGGTATCCCATATATCATGGTCAGATTTCCCTACCAATACTATTGTACATTAGTCATAACTAATGCACCAATGTCAATGTCCATTTGGATTTCCTTAGTTTTTACCTAATGTCCTGTCGTTACAAAATTCCATCCAGGGAACCACGTGACGTTTAGCTGTCATGTTTCCTTACACTTGAGTGTGAACGTTTCTCATATTCTCCTTATGTTTGATGACTTTGAGCATTTTAAGGAACACTGGTCATCTATTTTGTAGACTGCACGTCAGTTTAGGTTAATCTGATATTTTTCTCATGGTTCTATATTGATTGCGGGCTATGAGAATGAAGATCACAGATATTAACTGCCATTCTCTTCATTTGATATCAAAAATATATGCTGCATTATTGACATGACTCATCATTAGTGGGGTTGAACTTTATTGTCTGGCTGAGGTGGTTTGTCAGGTTACTCACCTATCAAAAAATTACTCTTTCAGAGAAAGTTTTGATTTTTGACTTATTTGATACATCAAGTGTGGGGGTTATTCTCCCTCTTCTGGGGGGGGGATAGTATCTTTATTAAAGTTTTGGAATACTTATGTGCAGAAAATTTTATGTGTTTCTCATTTATTTAGTTATTAATTTACATCAATATAGACTAATAGTTATGTATTTTATATTTGGGGTTGTAATTCAGTGCTATGTAGTTTTTTGTTGCTGTTGCTCAAAGTTTTCCAGCTTAGGAGCTCTCACTTAGCTATTACATCTCTTGGTATTATGTGTGTATTTGGTGTGATATATTTTGCTTTTGATTTTGTTGTTAACCATTTCTTTATTTCCTGGCACTACAAGATGTTCCAGGCTCATGTTTTGCACTCTTTGCCTTAATACTGGAGTCAGCCATTTCTCCAAGAAGTCTAGATTCCTTTTATTGGAGAATGTGATTGGAAATTACGATCTGGGAACTGGGTAACCTGTAGCTACTGGGGTGTCAGGGCTTTAGGTCCTTCAGTAGCCAGAGCTGGGAAATATATCTGTGTATACTAACCAGTCTTAAAACACACCCGTGTTTATATCTAGTTAATGTCTGGGATTCCAAATTTCATGTACCATGACGTAGTTCATTTTAGCTGTTGTCCTTTGCCTGTCTGTAGAATCCCCTTTAAACAGTGAGAAATTTGCTTAGTTTATATTCATACATCAATGACCAAATGGCTTTTCACTTTCATCTTCCTTTGGTGATAGAGATATGGTTGCCTTTTCTTACCCTATAAGCCCCCAAATTGATAAACATTTTACTCAAGTCCATTTCTCTTCTGTTTATAAATCAGCAATTCCTTTCTGTGCTTGTCTGCATCCTTTTTTATGATGACCTAGCACACATAACACATAGTAACCCACATATTTACTATTATTCTGTCTTTAACCTTCTTCATGTAGCTACATTTTTATTCGGCACATGAGCTAGCTTCCAATAAATCACAGAAAAGTTTATTCAGTGTTGCTCTACCACCTATTTAAACATTCTACTAACCTTCCATTTCTGTTTCCATACACCACTCAGAAGTAATGTCTTATATAACTTACTATCAAAGTCCTAAGATTTTGAAATGATATTTCAACAACTTAATTTTCCAGTAATTGTTTATATAACCCCCCTCCAAAATGCTATCATGATAAGAAATGAATTTCATAGAGAGGTGGAGAATGAGGAAGTCAGCCAGCCTTCTCCCATACAGGACACGTGATGTGCAGCAGACAAGGAAAAGGCTTGCCTGGAAAATGCATCAGGAGGAACAATACTCTCAGAAAAAAAGGAGGGTCTCCTCAGGGCACTAATGGGAAGAAAACATTAAGAGAAGTGGTTTAGGACCAAGAGTGGGTTCTGATACAAGAAACACAGTTCCAAAGGAAAATGGAAGTCTGTAAAAGCAGGAAGGGTTGAGAGATGGATTCCAATTAGAATTTGTACAGAGAAGGAAGAAAATTAGTAATTTTATGGAGCACAGTGATGAGTAATCTGAGTCGCTCCTAATAGTGATGCAGGTTAATGAAGATAAGATACATTTTGAGCTAAACAACACAGGAATAGGGACACATTTTTGCCCTAAATAGATATCCTGTGCCTTGCATGGTGTTTGGCATGTAACCAGCTCAAAAAATATTTGTGGATAAATACATGGGATCACAATACAGACAGACACATCAAGGACAATAACATGACATGGGAACAAAAGACAAGCATTGACTTTGCTGTGAGGAAATTGGTTTCCTGATCTCAGAGCTCTGGCTTCTAGGAGTTTTGATGTACAATGTGTGACTATACCCTACTAGACCCCTTTGCTGTCTGAAAATATGGAAAAGAATAAAAAATGCAGAAGGAATTACATTGTTTACAAGCTTCTTTTTTTAATAAAAATTGCGCAATTTCAAAAATTCCCCCTTAACGCTCATTCACAAGAGAATGACTTTTCTTCTTGTTCTATATTATGTTTAGAAAAGAAAGTGGGGAAACATTGCAAAATCGGCACCTTTTCCAACCTCAGCTTGCTGCCATGCGTTTCTCAATCTATCATGGTGCTCTGTACCCCAGCAGCAATTATGTTTGAACTAGCAAACCCCACTGTTAGTCTGGCATGGAGCTCCTCACCTACAGTGTTTCTAATTATTGATGCATTTTCCCTTTTCAAAATGTCAGACAGTATTTATGTGTAATCATCTGGTTTACCACCTGTGGCTACTCTATCCACTAGTACAAATATGGATAATTGCACATCTCCCTCATTTCATTTGAGCCTCAGAGTCCCATGAATTCTTTGAGCAAAAACATGGAGACTCTACAATATTTAAATTTTGTTTCCTAATTGTCTCAATGAATTATGCACTGGTTGTGATTACTAAGCCTAGGAGGATGCTGTCTGATTGGTGATTATATAGCAATGTTATATTTTCCCATTGATTATGCTAATTTTCTTCATATTGTACTGCATAAAAATTGTCAGCACCTGCCTCTCACATCATGAAAGATACTTGGCAAATATTATTGACCCAGACAGCTTATTTTGCTTGCAAATTTTATAGAAAGCTGTTTTATATTACAGTTTTCCATAACAAAATTGTTTTGTCCTTTGGCACTTTTCTTCTATGTAATTTGCTGTATGTGTAATTTTAGGTTATGATGCTCAGAGATGAGAAATATAATTGGGGTAGAGTAAAGAAGTAGTTCAGAACTATGTCTACTTTTTGTATTTTTCTGGTATACAGCTGTTACACAACTGTTTCCCTATTTGTTAGTTCCAAAGAAATACTTTTCATTATTTTTCTGTCATCTCTTCATTGACTTTTTAAGTAAATAATTATAGCATTATCCTAAAAATGAACTACTCTATCTACTCATGGTCAACAAATTGTTTTCATATTTTAATTATTCAGTCACTTGTCAGTTTTCTCTTACATATAAAATATTCATGAAGCTCTTAAAACTTAATTCAATTATCTTTTCACATTGTTTATGTAGCATGAGATGCTACACTTGGTAGACAGAATGTCCAGGTAGAGATTCATGTTTTAACACTATGTGATCTTGACCAAGGTACTTGAAACTTCTCTGCCTGTCCTCCCTCTGTTCAGGAAACATAATAGTCATCACCTAATAGGACTAACCAAAAAATTAAGTAATATGAGATTAACTGCATTAAAATATCTCTGGCATATAACAATTGCATAAATAATTTACCAACACTGAAGTTTTCAAAATCAGTTTAGGCCATAGATATAGATAGGTGGATAGATAGATATGATAGATAGATTGGTGATAGATGTTTTTTTCATTTTGTCTGCCATTCCACTTAGTAGAAAGTCGACTTTAAGTTTGCATCTTTGAAAATGGACACATAAGACAAATTCCCTTTGGAAAGTGACAATAGATGTATAAAAAATCAGAACTCTTGACCAATGTATCAGCTACAGGTTTTCTCTAAAAAGTGAAATAATAGCTATTTTTGTCAGTATTTTTCAGATAGAAGTGCCATAAAATATGATAATGTCCTTAAAATATTCAGTGACAAAAATTTAAAAGCTCCACTTTATGAGACCAAATGTTATCATGTACGTGTTTGTGTATTTCAGCAATATCAGCAACACCAGTCATTTCTACAGTGTTTCCTTCACTTCTTCTTGCACCCAGCTTCCATCACTGTTGCTTTCCCTTAAGTTGCATTCTTCTGCCAAATCTGAAACTACCTAATTTAAGGGTTAGCCATGCTCCAGCTTCTGAATAATCATTCTCCAAGGTCCTGAAGCTTCAAGGACAACATGCTTGAAAAAGCCATTAACATTAATATAAAATAAATTCCTGAGTCTACTCCAGACCTACTGAATTAGAATTTCAGTCAAGGATATCCAGAAACCAGCAATGTTATGAAGAATCATAGATGTTTCTTGGGCACAGAGAAATCTGAGAACCACTGTTCTATGCACAAAGACTATATGAAGAGAGGCTGTAATGCACCTAAGCCCATGTTTTTGGATTGTGCATCATGACCCTTGTTGCTCATCTTGAACTGGTCTTGTGATCAATTTCCATTATATTCTCTAACTGTGTTTCAGACCTTTCCAAATTATACCCCAGATCTGATAACAGAATATTTTCATTATCCGAAGGAATAATAATAACACATAACATTATACATTAATGTTTGAATCTGACCCTCTTTTACATTGTCTGATACTTTTTCTACTCAACTAAAGGCAGCTTGTGTTGTCAGTTTCAATCACTAGTAAGATCATTTCTGTTCTTTGGGTCTGCATCAACTTGCACGATTTCTATGACATTATTTGGGTACTCTTTGTGGATTCCCTAGCACTCACGAAAGTCCTTTGTTGGGACTTCATTCTGTGTTTTCTTTAAATTTCTAAACCAAATTGTTTCCCTAACAACCTTCTACTTATTATTTTACACAGGCCTCCCCACCCCCGCAACATAACCTACTTAGGGTGGCTGGGTTCCCAGCATTTGCTGTTTCCTCCTCTCCTCTGGGCAGACACTGGACTCCTCCGTTTGCCCCCTTCCACAGGGCCCTGTGTGAACGATATCGTTAGAAACATACGAGCAAGTCACAAAATGAAAAAACATTTCAAATATAATTTTTACATCTCCAATTTTAAAACATTTGCCTCACAATTAATACGAATATTGATCAGCAAAAGATGAACAGCATTTATAAGAATCATTTCTGAATACTGATTCTCTCCTTTGAAAATAGACTGCTATCCTGAAAAAATACCCCTAAAAGTTTGGATGTCAGTCAAACTGCTATGCAGTAAAAACGCGTCCAATGTTAGGATTACACAGGACTCGTCCTTGGCAAGGAATGGTAAAACTATACCAGCACCTTGCCTGCAGTAATCCATCCTCCTACTGTCTCCCCCACCCCACACACGCGCACACGAAACCTGGCTCTGCAACAGCTGTGTTCACGTGACTTCCGATTTGTCAGGATCAAGGTGACCCTGAGGTTTGTTATTAACCATGAACACTTGCCATCTCGAACCATTAATTGTAATTATTTTTCTTTGTTTTGCTCTTTGTGGAAATGGATTGCACTTATATAATAACATATGGTAAATTTGTTATTGAAGAAAAAGTTTATCTCACATGCATAATAAAAATTAATGATTATATTAAATACTATTTATTAAGATTCTCTTAACAGATAAAGTGGCTGGTTGTTTTTATAAATTATCTCAAACAGTCTTCTCCACGACCTCATAAAAATGATATTTTTATTCTTAAGTTATACATGAAGAAATTGAGCTTTATAAAGCTTAATATTCTCCCAAAATCACGTGATAAATTAAAATCCAGTTTTCTATTACTCAAGATATCTGCATTTTGTATTCTGATGTGTTACTGTGTTTTACCCTGCTGTGTCATTCCATTCATTTTTGTTATTGTTAGAATCTAAGGAGTAGTTCATAAGAGCATGAGAAAAACTAATTAAAATCTCATAGTTAATAAGAGAAATGATTCCCTATGAAGACACATATAAAAGTTTACCATTATAATAATGATAGTCATCTTTGCAGGCTATCCAACTAATTAAATGCTTCTTCCTTTACTTACAATGTTTCTGGGACTCTATTTGGGTCATTATTCTCAAACAATTTTTAGTACCAAATAAAGTAGTGTCATAGCAATTCATTTTGGTACAATTCGCTGTTTTGCTCAACATGATAACCATCTTTAAAAACAAACTATCACTCAGCTGTGATTGACTGTGGGTGATTCTGAACTGCTGTTCTGCGTTGATTACAGGTGAAAGCCCAACAGTAATAACCTTCCTCCTGAGTGAGAATGAGACTCGCAGTCTGCAGATAATCTTCTAGAGAAAGGACTAAAGAAAGAGTTCAGGCAGTATCCATTTTTTAAAGAAATGAAAGCAGATTGAATGGAGTCTTGTGGAATATAAGAATAACAAATCTCAAAACTGGGACCAAGAATTCAAGAGTGGAGCAATAGATATTAATTATAGAAACCCCCTAAGGGATTTTCCCCCAGTGTTTGAGGTATAATTTATATAAAGTATAATTCTTGCTTTAAAAAAAGGACTAGTTCACTGAGTTCTAACAAAATAATTCAGTCAGGTAAGGGCCAGCACAATCATGGTGTAAAACATTTTCATCATGCCTAAAAAGGTTTTCTAATGTGCCCATTTGTGATCAATATTATCACTCCATCTCCTGATCACCACTGATTTTGAGAGTTAAAATGAATACAGTTCTTCCTCTGAAGTATGTCTCTTTTGAGTTTGCCTCAAGTATCCAGTTACCGCTCTTGATCATTCACTTTAAAAAAAAAGAACTTTCATGACCGGTAGTGTATAGCCAAGTCTTATTGGACGGTTTTTAGTATAGGTCACGTATTAATATCCCTCTTTCCAGAAACTACCTGGTAAATGACCCTGATTTTAGAATTTTCTGCCTATCACATTAAACATAGTTGAAGCTCTGGTGCTTGGTTCATTATAAACACAAGTGACAAGATAAAAAATAACATTTATAAATTTCAAAATCACATAAATGATTACATATATTCATCAAATACTATGAAAAAAGCGCAGTTCAAAGCAATATTTTATAATAGTTATGTACACAGTTATCTCTTTGAACTTGTGTGTCCTTTGAAGGGACACACTGAGTAAATGTTATAGAACATGGGCCAGGCCAGGGGGATAAGATATACTATTACCCAAAGGACCCCCCACTAGTTTTGCATTGCCCACCGCCAGAAGAAAGCCATCTCTCAATGCCAGAGATTTGTGAAAAGGGAAGGAAATGTTTATTTAAAGCTATATAGACTTAAAGTAGTAACCTATTGTCTTCATTAAGATATCAAAGTCCTTTAGGATACCCACAGACGCACACTGTCCTTCCTTCTCCCTCTGCCCTAATTTGGGGTACTGTATCTCAGCAAAAGAAGTAGATTCAGGCTCCCAACACCATCAGCTGTGTTGTTGGCCAGGATCAAGCCACATGGTTCTCCTTGGCAAAGGTGCGAGGGGGTCTGCATTCTGGCTAAGCCCCTTACTTTTCCCCACAAGGGCTGCCGTGTCTCCGTTTAAATCCTTGTGCCAATCCTCCTCTGTATCCCCATTTTTGACTTCTCCCACAATCAGCTACACTTGTCAGCACTCCCATATCCTTCCAACTTTACTGGGCTGCCATAGTGGGTCTGGGAAGGTATGGCCCCATGTCATGGAGCCAATCATCATCTCCAAGCTCTCACACAGGCACTGTAACCAGGAGGAGTTGCCTCCCAGTTACATCTTGGGTGGAAGTCCCTCCCTTCTCCCTGGCTCAAAGCATGGCCACAGCTGTTTAGCATATCTATGAAACCAGTTAAAGGTTATAGATATGTTAAATGACCATGCTGGAGGTCAGCTGCAAAGCTGTTGCTATGCAAAACAGCTCTGCATGTTCCTGCTCCATGTGCCCCTTCCCCCAACTCACACCTGTGGGGGGAAAGGGGTGAGGACATCCTAATATTTCCTGGACACCTGGAGTTCTGGACCCCATTCCAAATCCTTATTTGAGGCCCCTCTCTTGGCTGCACATTGTTTCATAAATACATACTGTCAGACATTTTGTGACCACTATAGGGGATGCAGCATTGAACTGTAAAGACAAAAAACAATGCCCTCAAGAAACTAACATTCTTTTGGTTCAAATACTCTCTTTTCAAAGACTCTAAGGCTTGTGTCAAAAGTACGTCTGCATTAGTTTCCTGATTTCAAAATTTGTTGATAACAATATAAGACACTGCAAAGTCACTTATTCTTTAAGAACTTCAGGTTTCTAGTTATAAATCAGAGCCAGAAATATTGCTATTGTGCTGCAGAGTAGAGATATAGTATAAAAAATCGTTTGTATGGTGTTAGAATATATGCGTGCTTAAGCAACTGTCGTTATCATTTATTTTTAAACAGAATATATCATTTAACACTCAAGAAAATACTAACAAGAATTCCCTAAATTTTGAGTTAAAATTGAGAATTTCTCATGTAAGTAATTTGAAATATTTCATTGATAATAAGAGTAGGATCTGCAATTGCCTTAAAAAAGCCCATTCTCTTAGATGATATCGTCTCTTGTAGAGCATGGCATATATCTAAAGGAATTTGTGTCTATATTATCATGCATTAAGTTCTAAAATGAATTTATAGTACCTATGCTTTTCCCTGTGAGTTATGAGTTAGAAAGGATAGTTATCACAACAAAACCAGAATGCAGACAAGCAGTGACACCTTTCAGGTATCCAATGAATTATGTTTGGGGCATATAGTAGATTATATATAAGCATATAGGTTTTATTCATTTCTATATACATATCATTTAATCTTATTTTCAGGTTTATTGAGATATACTAAAAAATAAAATTGTAATGTACTTAAAGTGTATTCATGATTTGATATACTGGTACATTGTGAAAGCTTTCCCTTCAGAGAGTTATCACATCCATCACCTACCTCACCTGTGCTGTGAAATCTTTCCTACATGAAGTCAAGAACTCATACACTATCGTGAGCTCTAGGCAGACCCACTCAGGATCTGGTCTCTGTCGAGTAACAAGAACGCTTGAGCTCTATCCTTTCAGCTAAATATAATCATATAATAGAATATTATCAATTACAACCATTAGTTAAATAATGGATCCTCAGACCTTACTCATAACTGAAAATACAGGGGTCCAGCAGAAGTAACACCTGCTTGAGTGTGGTTAGTAGGATAATAACATGGGTACAATAATTTGTAGTTTTAATTTGAAAATTTCACCTAAAATGTCATATAATGTGCTTGAGTGTGAGATTGTTATGTTACAGAATTACAAGCTTATGATTCTGTAATAAAAGATGTAGCAATAAAGAGGGGCGTTATTTGTGCCGGACCCTGCCCTTGCACTGACACCTCCCATTCTCCCACCTGCCAGTCATTGGTTGGCACTTTTCTACTCCCTGCTTCTGTGAGTTCAGCTTTTAGAGTTGGAGAGACTGGACAATGTTTGTCTAAATTTATAGTGCAATTCTTCTGAGTTCCATCCTTGTTTTCACAAAGGCAGGATTCCCTGTTTTCCACACTGGCTTTACTAGTCCACGTTCCCACCAACAGTGTGAAAGGGCGCCCCCTTCTCCACATCACACCAGCATTTCTGATCTTTTGTCTGTTTCATAAGACATTCTAGCATGTGTGAGGTTTTATGCTTCAGAACTGAGCCTTGGAGGCATGGCAGTGGGGAGTACTCATCACCGATTAAGAACTACTTCTTTGTCTGTTATAGTCTTGTGGGTCCTGTGTAGGCTTTCAGAGCTGGGCATTTTGGGTGTACATCCTTCAGGATTCAATCTTAACAGTCAGGGCACAAGATGTATAGTCTTTGATTCTCATGGAGAATTTGGGATTTGGGGGTTTCTTCCCAGTTGTGTGGCACAGGGCTTAAGGAGTTTTAGGGGGAGAGTGTGTCTCAGACTCTTGACTACTTATTTCATGGGGGTATTTTCTAAGTTGCCCAAGCTGTAGGAATCAGTCAGCTACTATTTAGAGTTCTTTGGGATGGAATCATTCCATGTGTAGCTATCCCTTTGGTGCATCCATGGGAGAAAAGAAAATCAAGAGCCTTCTAACCACCACCTTGGTTTGGAATCACTCATTGGATAAGAAGCCATTATATAGAAACATTACTAAAATTAGCTCACAACCCAGAGCCAACCTAATAATTTAATTTATACTTCCCATCTCTCAACTTGTCAGTCTTCCTACCTTTCAGCAGTTTAAATTAATTGTATAAATGATAAAGACAAAATTTAAATGTAGCTTTAGAAATGTTCTTTAGCTAATAAACTCAAACATTCATAAAGAACATCATATCCGTATATCCCCAGTACTTACAATAAATTGAAGGGAAATAAATATATGTAAAATAAATAAGAGTTATGAGTCAATTTATGGAGATTATAAAATGTAATGATAACAAACATTACTTAAATGTAACCAATTTTTGGTTCATTCATAAAGCTTTAAGACTTGTTTGAATATTTAAAATTATATAAAGCACCTTTTTCTAATGCTGCTTTGTAAGCTAAGTAGAAAGTCTGTAATTATTTCAGGGCAAAATAATTTAAGAGGATTAAGAGGATAACTAAAATTAAACATATTCTAAAATACTCACTCTGAAGTAAACAGATTACATATGTATGTCAAGTATTCCAAATGAAAGCTATTAAAGTCTTAAGTGGCTTCTTCCCATTTGCTTTAAATGAGTGTGACCAACCATATAAAAAATCTTCCGGTGACATCCCAGCCCCGTTAGGAAAGGAAGGTCAAATGTTTCATTTTGACAATCGAGGCTCTAAAATATCTTCCTTCTGGCTCTGACCTCACTTCTGACACGTTCCCGACTCTCATCACCCTTGGACACACACACTTTATTTTTACCATGCCTTAAATTTCCAAAATGATATTTTTCTCAGGAACTTAGATTTTTTGTCTATGTACCTGGAATTCTCTTCCCATGAACATTCCATGGACTGGCCTCCTTTTATTCATTTAGGTAAATTTTTTCTATGACAACACTCTTCAGGGATGCTTTTTTGACCAATTCTAGGCAAAGTGGGTACCTTCCCTCTCAAATTTCTCTGCACTTCCCTTGTTTTATTTAAACAAAATAAAACAGCAGCTGATGATATATTGTATATTTATGTGATTATTTGCTTAATGTCCATTTACCCATTAGAATATAAGTATCATGGGGTCAGGAATTTGACATTTCAGAACATTTGCAGCAGCACTGAAAATGTGCACAATAGATGGAAAGTAATTATGTGTTAAAGTGAGTAATGGAAATTTTTTAAATAAATTTGAATTGTATTTATAATTATAATTTGTCTTGTTTTTATATTTACCCTTTAGGTTAATTTGGATACTGAATAATATTTATTCTAATAAGGAAAATAGTACTGAATGCAAAAGCATATATGCTCATATATTTCAGAGTCATTTTTTAAAATGTAATCTTAAGTAATAAAGTTTGTAAATACTCAGAGATATGTTTATCTTTTTAATAATAAAACTTTAATTTGAAGAGAAAACTATTTTAACATTTATAAAATCTCTGATAGCTTCTCTTTTACTTATTTATTAGTCATGTTTATTAAAATGCATAGATGATTTCTATGGTAGGAACCCTTTGATAAATGTGCATATCAGGTCAAAAGTCTCATGACCATTGGCAGAAATAATGGATTTGAAAAACACTGTGTTATGAAATAGGGAAGAAAGATTATTGTTATATCAGCATATAGGAAAAGATAGGAAATATTTATTGGGTGTCATAATGATCATTTGCTTCACATTTAAAAATTTAGCCCTGGCTAGTGTGGTATAGTGGGCTGAGTATCAGCCTGGAACTCAGAGGGTTGAGTTTCCTGTGAGACAGGAAAGTGGAAATGTTAGCTGATTATTCACACAGAGTTGCAGGTAGAATCCAAAGATTGTGAAAGTGACAGTATCTGCCCTGTATGTGAAACTAGCCAGGGTGCCATTACTTCTGGCAATACAAACATGGAATAGAGACATTAGCACCAAGTTGTGTGATCTCCCTTAAAAAAAAACAATACTGATATGAATTCACTTTCTAAGAGCCCCTACTACAAGAAAAAATCTGCACAGTCATTCCAAGTCAAATGTAAGTTCTCTGAGTAGTCAGTTCTTGTGCTTCTACAACCTACAGGGCCAGGAAAACGGAGGCGTAGGAAGTTGTATAAATCAAAAATAGCCTTTGTGAAAACTTATGTCTTGGGGAAATGTTCACACAATTATCATCGAAGAGTTCTTGTAATTAATGGCATATTCTGCATGGAAATACTTTCAAGTCTGCATCTGTAAACTTTACCTGTGTTTGAGATTTAAGTTTGGTGGATGAGCCACAAAGCGAATCTTAGAATGTTTATATGTTATCCTTTTGGCTTATAAGTACTTTTGTCACTTCCACAGCACCTATTTTAATGTTTTATGCTGCAAATGTTCAGCATTTCAGAAATGTAAGTTAATAGCTATTCTGTAACTAAACTGGGATAATAGCCAAAAGTTATTACACTGTTCCCCACCTCTACATAACCCGCAGACACACAGGCAGTTTTTTGTGTGTATGTCCTCTTTGATTACAGGGGATAACTTTATTCTTAAGCATTGCTTTCAGCCTCTCAGATTATTAATATAAGATATAGGAAAGTAAATTTGCCCTCAAGTTTGTGATTTTTTTCTCTAATGATAGATTTTATTTTATAGTTCAAGTTATTATTATTTAGATAAAATGCATGTAATATATTGCAGGCACCTAAAATAGCCTTCTCGATTACTAAGATATTAAATTGGTTAGAAACCTTAAGTCATTATATGAAGTGTTATTTGTATGTGATGCTAAGAAAGACTCTAGATCATATCTACATATTTGGTTAAAACTATGCCCTTATGCAGAAAAAAAATCTCCTCAAGTGTCTTTCAAACAGACTAATTACATAGGCAATAATTAATATGATACTGTAAATGATTTAGCAGGGGCAAATATTAAGTAGCTAAACAGGATTTAACTCAATTATAGAAATGCAAAAACCCCAAATAATGTGCTTTTTGTGACATTCCAGTAATTGTACTAAATAACTAATATAAAATTAGCTATCTTTGAAATTAAACTCTGCTGTAAAAACATTTGAAAGTTTACATTTAAAAATCTTTGCATGTTGTACTGGACCTATTTATTTCTTTGTGCAAAGGAAATAATCATTATACCACCTCATAACATTTCCTTGCTTTCAAAATTATTGAACCAAAATGTAATAGATCAAGCTACAATCTTATTTTCTGCTAAATTTCACATGAAGTACTGGAGAAATTGTTGGAACGGTATATTATTTATTAGTGTTTTGATTTATACCTAGGCAGTACAATTATTTTTATAATATAAATTCATAAAAATAACACTGGTATTTAAAAGCAATAATATTGGGTTTCAATTAAATTTAGAATATGTATATGTAAATATATATGTATAAATATGTGTGTATATGCAAAACACATACACATAGATAGTTTAGCATATGTAAAACTATGCATAAAATGTATTTCATTACTCTAAATATATAGCCATCTGCAAATTATGGCTTTTAACTTAGTTATTTGTGAGATTTATTCAAGTTCATCTGTGCAACACCATTTTTATTCATTTTAAGTCCATGCATTATGAAATTATAAATATATGTCACAAAATATCAGTTCACTTTACTGTTGATAGACATGCTTTGTTTTTAATATTTTGCTAGTAAAATCAATACTGCAAATGAGTTTTATCCCTCATTTCCTTGTGCATTGGTGTGAATTTTTCTGATATACACGTTCAGAAGTGGTATTATCTGAATGAAAGTTGTGTGTTTTGTCATTCTTCCTAAATGTCTCCAAAATGCTCTCCAAATTGGTGTAGCAATTTACAGTCCAATTGACAAAACGGAGTTCCAACTTTTGACAGCCTCACCCACACTTGGTAGAATCATTTCTTTCCATATGTCCCGCCTCTATCCATCTCTCCATTCCCACCATCACTCTAGCTTTGTCTTCTCATTTTGTATTAAATCGTACCACATTCTGATATATGTTAAAATGTATTTCATTCAGGTTTTAATTTTTACTCCTTAATCTATAGTGAATTAAAGTATCTTTTTACTATTTTTCTTTCCCTTTTTCTCCTCAGAAAAATACTTGTTCACACCCTTTGTCCTTTGTCATACTGAGGAATGTTGAATAATCATCTTACGTGCTTTGTAATGTATTTTCATATAGTTTTCACTTCAATACACTAAGGTTTATTATTTCTTTGTGTAGAGTTGCTACATCTCATCTTGTTTCAGTAGATTTGTTTGTCCTTAAGGTCTATGAGAAGCCCCTATATTAGAAATATTTTAATGCATTTTACACAACAGTTCTTGGATTTTTTAGTAGAAGTTTTCATAGCTGCTAAGTATACTGTATTTTTTTAACAGTCTCAGAATCTGAACATAAAAAAAACTTTGTTATAAATTACTCTTGACTGTAAAGGAAAGTGTTAAGGCTTTTATTTTAGAGAAAAACACTAGAGATTTATAATTCAACACTATGATATTTATTTTTCTCTACATGTGTAATTTCTATTATAATAGAAATATATGCCATTAAGCATATTTTGTCCACCAAAGCATAAGGACTTGGTTGAAACATTGCATTTCATTAGCAAACTCTTATCTTTGGTGCAAAGTTTTTCTCTCACACTCTGATAAAATACTAAAGTTTCAAGACAGCATTATTCCTAAGGCTTATAATGCTTGCCATAAATACGATTTGAGTATATTTTTCTTTCTAGATTAAACTAAGAACATATAAACCAGTTAAAAATTCTCACTATGTTGTTTGGAAATTATTAAAAGACATTGAATATTCACTGAAAATAATTTAATGTACTTAAACAAAAATGCAGAATTAATTGTGAACTATAAAGGCTACACTATTCCACACATCACTCTTATTTACAGATGGTTTCTGAAACATCATGCATATTCATAATTATAAAGTAGGGTTGTAAAACAAAATACAACTGGAAATTTTAGAAATCTCAATAAAATATTCACTGAACTAAGCATAAAAATATCTGCTTATAAATTCTATTCATATATATTTTTAGATATGTCTAATATACACTAATGATTTCCTAGCCTAAAAATGGTATTGGCATGGGGATATATGAACTGACATTAGGTTACTTAGAATAAAGATAAAAGGGCATTAGAAAAGACTGCAAAATCAGAGGCTATCTTAGTAAGTTAATGGAAATGTAATCTTGTTTTAGCAGTTCAATATTTTCTTCTCTGGTTAAAGATTTAGCCCTGAGAATAGTCAGTATGCCAAGGCCAATAGAGGAAATGTTAATGTTTAAAACTTGAGTAACATAATGGCCAAATGCAAAGCTTGCTGCTGTATTCCTAAATACATTTTTTAAAAATAATTGCTTATTTAAAAGTATTCATAGTAAATTTAATTAAAATTTAGGAATTTGAAACAAAGGTGTTGATTAACCTTAGTTATTTGTGAGATTTATTCAAGTTCAACTGTGCATAAATGTGAAGGTATATATGAGCTTCAATTTTGTTTATTCTAATTAACTTGTACATTTATAACCTGCTTTTCAAAGTAATGAGTGTCTGTTATCCCACTTTCCAACGTCAGGATTAAAATATTGCCAGTAACACATAAGTGCCTACATACTCCTCTAAGCCTCCATCTCCCACCTGTGGTGAGTGGTACTTTGATTTCAGTTTTCCATTCTTCGTTTTGTTTCTCAGCAGTCTTATCACATATCTATGCATGCTTATGCAATATTTTGGTGACATATGTATAAATCAGGCATATGGAGTATGAAACGATATCTATCCTTAACAGAGTTATTTCATTTACCCAATACTTTGTTCTTGAAGTCTGGCCATGCTGACGCATGTTATCACATCTTTTCTTTTTATTACTGTATACTGTCTTACTCTTTAAACATACCACTCTTTTTCATTCATATGCTGAAACGAGGGGGGCATGGCGTTTAGTTTCCTGTTATGAAAAGTGATGCTTTTAAAATTCTTTCAATATCTCATTTTTTAAACATTTTTATTGTTCTTTAAGTACAGTTTTCTGCCTTTTCCTCCCACCCCTCCCCATCACCCCAGCCCTCCCCACCTCCCTCTCCTGTTTCCATCCCTTACTTGTTATTGTCCATGTGTTCTCTATAACTGTTCCTGCAAACACTTCACCTTTTCCCCCTAAAATCCCCTCCTCTCTCTCTCCCCTCTGGTCACTGTCAGCCTGTTCTCAATTTCAATATCTCATTTCTTAAATGAAGTCTATTTGTCTGCCATCAGTGTCACTATGAGTAATAATGCAGAGAGATAATGCATAGATATTCTGAGTACCCATCACTTCGTTCTATTGTTTATACAGTAAATATTTATTTAAATTTATAATAATGTCAATATGGATTAAGAAATTTAACCTCAGCCCTGGTTTATGTGGCTCAGCGGATTGAGCACCAGCCTGTGAACCAGAGGGTCCCTGGTTTGATTCCCAGCCAGGGCACATGCCTGGGTTGCGGGCCAGCTCCCAGGTAGGGGGTGTGCAAGAGGCAACTACATATCAATGTTTCTCTCCTTCTCTTTCTCCTTCTTTCCAAAAATAAACACATGAATGCATGCATAAATACATAAATGTTTTTAAAAAAGAAACAACTTCACTAGCCACTTTAAGCAAGGAACTATTGTAACTAAAATAAAGGTAAAAGTTCTAGAAGGTAACAGGAGAAAATCTTGATGTTGGCTAACATTTCTTATATTGGATATAAAAGCATTTTTCTAAAAAAGAGAAAAACTTAAAAGATACATTTTATTAAAATTGGGACCTGTCCAAAAATATTTAGTATAGTTAAAAAAGCTGAGATATTGAGAAAATATAGTGATACAGATATGTGTCATATGTCTTTTATATATAACACATATATACTTCTATAAGTTAATTATAAAAGAGATGCATAAAATTAAAAACTGATCAAAATACTTGGACATGTCATAATAGGTATCTAAATGGCAAAGAAATATGAAAATATGTGCAAATTATGAGTAATCAATACAAATTTGAATCAAACTTACCACGAAGTACTTATAGTGCCTACCAGCATGGCTAAATTAATTTTTTTAATTACTACTTGTTTTCAAGAATGTAGAGGAATTTGTAATTATGTATTCTATTAATGGAGTATAAGTAGGTATTTCTTCATTAACAGAAATTCCTCTCTTTGTTAGGCAGATGAGAAAAATGTGTACATATGTGCAACAAAATGTTTAAGGCTGTAAGCAGGGGTCTACTTATAACAGCTATTACAACCCAAATGTGAAGCAACAGAAAAATGTATAAAGTGGTATATTCACGTGGTCATCTACTATGCAATGAAATAAACGCATTAGAGTTATACACAACAGTGGGATGAACGTCACAGCCATAATTTTGAGGGAAGTAAGGCAAATAGAAAAGTACTTGTGCTGCGATGCCAGTTATTTAATGTTCAAAAAGACGCAAAATGAAACGACACTCAGTTATCAGGATAGCGGTTGCCTTGGTGGAGGAGAGAAGGGGTCGAGGTTGAGCCAGGGAAGGAGGGGACTTCTGCCTCGCTACTATTTCGTGAGGGCTGTATTTACAAGGATGCAGTGGTAGTAGTCCACCGAGCAGTGAAATCGTGAACTGTGCTGGTCTCTCTTTCTATTCTATACCTCAAAAGTGTTGTGTGTTGTTATAAACATTTTAGAAATTTTCATTTTTCACACATGCAGTACTTTCTTTATAACTTATAATTTTCAACATTAAAGAAATAACAGTTTTATGAAGAAGGTGAAATAATTTATAGTCACACAAAAATAATTACATTGTATCTCTCATTATGACTGATTTTAAAAATAGTTGTGTATCTTACCTTTATTTGAACTTACCTGATTATTGACAAAATTTAAGAATGTCTTCATCTATTTATTTTGCAATTTGCATTCTACAATATTCTAAATATTTAGCAGTTACTTGGATATATATACATCTGCCTATCTTTCTCTATGTATTCATTTTTCTATATCTTTTGTGTGAAATGAACTTTGTAAAGGATAACTCCTTTTAAAATTTAGTTTGTGAATATTATGGTTTTGTTTTGTATAAAATTAGCTTTACTACCAGAATTGTTTCTTTACTGGTAAAAAATACTTTCTCTTAAAAGTATTTACCTCAGAGTTGGAAATAATTTATAATAAATATGCTTGAACTGTATCAGGAGATTTCAATATGTATTAATAATTTTCATAATATGTTTCATAAAACAAGTTATATATTAATTATATAACACTGGGAGGAGCCAACCAAAATATTGCCAATCCAACTTCAGACTAATACAATGCAAAGGTCCCAGGACTATTGTATTTCACATGTAATCCAAGCCAACCAAACTGATAAGGAGCCTGGACTCTTTGTCTTTCTGGAGTACGAGCCGAGCTGGCTGCGGACCAACACAACAAGCTGATCGCAGGAGATTCCAGTTGCTCAGGGTGATGAAACCGCAAATGTTACTGGGAGTCACCAGCACTCAAAACAGAAAAGCAGATGAATTCTTTGTTGAATTCCTACTTTGTTGTATGAAGAAAATACAGCTGAGTGGTATTTGCTTTCTATTTGCAGACGTCTCAATCCCAGGCTTCCGGTTGACCCGATTCTCTGTTTCACAGAATCACTTAGTTGCTAATGAGATGGAATGTCCTTAAGGGAGGCTCATGAGAAACTGATCCCAAGCTTTGGAGAAATGGGACTTTGAATATTACTTCTGCTGCTGGATATGCTGGAAATACTGAAGAATTAGTGTAGAAATGTAGTCTCTGTTTTAATAACAAGACCAATGAAAGAAGTTTCTTAGAAATTAACCCTTGGTACCCCATAAAAACTTACTAAAATATTATATTTAAAAGCCAAAGGTTTGTGGAAAGAATATCATAAAATCAGGAAAACTTTTGAAAAAATAGTATCAGAACAAAGGGATCAACATAAATAGGATTAACACTATGAGAACTGTTAGAAATTATAATGTGGTATTAATTATGGAATTAAAGAACCAATCAATGTCTACCTAATGCAGTAGATAATGATTGCTTTACAGCAGCTAAGCCTCTTGATTTCAGAGCAAGTAGGAGAAAATAAAGAAAAAGAAGTTATAGGTCTAGAATATATATCAGGCAGATTTACAGGATCTGAGAACTTTGTGCCAAAACTCAAGAGGGAAACTCAGTGACTTTTGACTTAATAAATAAAAAGAAGCTGATATAGTCTTTGAAATATCAGTACTGGAAGTTATTGCTTAAGAAACATCACCAGAAATAAAGGATTATTTCAGATCCTGAAAGCAATAACCACTCGGGAGGAAGATACAAAACCCCTTTTAATTTAGGGATTTGAAGCATGGAAGCATAGATGCCATACATCTAATTTGAATTGCAGAACAGCTAGACCTATAGAAAAAATATGAAAAGTTATCTAAGATTAACTAAATTGGATATGATTGAATGGAAATATAAACCTTAAATGATGCCAGGAAAGCACATATCATGACCAACACAAAGATTTCAAATAGTCATCAGACTGGATCTCCAATACATGAAAGAAAATATATGATCGAGCAATGTTTATTCCAGGATTACAATACTGCTTTAATATTCAAAGACTAAATTTGGTCCCCATGGCCCTTTGACTTAGGCAATGAGTTTACTCACACAAACATCAGGATAGAGAAATGGTCGTGGATGCAGATAAGTTTGATTCATAAGCACATAAAATTCATTTATGATTCATTCTATTTGACAAACATATTGATTATGTCGGATGAGATGCCATCTACACCTGAGCCTACGCTTAACTCTGCAAATTAATAACTCACACTACATTAAATCAAAAACTCCATTGTAAAACAAAGGGAATGTAAATCATTCTGGATAGTGTTTTGTGTGGTACAACAACCTTACCACCTGACTTCCATTAACTGTGTGACATGAGGGTTATTACATTATTTTACGTTGGTAGTAATATTATACACATTTTTCAGCTATCCATGTTGGCTCCAACCATCAGTCAGTTGACTTACAATTCATCCCTTCACACTGAGTGTTAGAAATAGACAAGAGCACACAAAACCCAGACATTACCAACTTTGAGGAGCTTTATTTTGCAACTATATAATGAAGTATAGAAAATAGCTTACAGTGCTATAGCTCACATCCCCAAAGTAAATTCTTTCAATGTCTCTACTAGTTACAGTTCATAAAGCACCTTTACATAAATATAAAATAAACACACACAATTATTATTATATTCTTTATAGAAGCAGGCCGTGCTGCCACTGCTGTATTCTCAAAAACTAATGAAAACGTTTCATGACATTCCAGTTTCTGTGTGTTTGCATGTGTAGTTGTGAATAGAAATCAAGCCAATAATTAAAAAAAAAATCTAGGGAGTGTTTGAGATCTCCTCCCCACCAATATATGTTTAGCTCAAACTAACTCATAAAAATTACCTAGAAAAATTATAACTGAACTTCAAAAACCATCATTCAGAGCCACCTGAAATCTGCCTGGATGGAAGTCCTACAACTAGAGAATTAAAGAAGAAGCTACATCAACACTAGTAGGAGGGGTGGAGACGTGGAGGGAGTTGGTCCCACACCCATACGTGGTAAATAAAAATTAGGGAAGTGAGAGATCCCAGCTTCACACCAGACTCCACCAACCTAGGGTTCCACTGCCAGGAAGAGAAGCCCCCATGACTTCTGGCTATAAAAGACCGTCGGGATTGAGGCAGAGGGAGATCTGGGGTACCAAGAAGCTCCTCTTGATGGGCCGGTGCAGGGACTCATTCCAACTGACACTGGGACAGCAGCTTGAAAGGCACTAGAGACACATGGGGTGAAACAGAATTGTCTAGCATCAGGACAAGTGCTGCAGACACAGCTTTCTTCCTGACAGAAGTGTTGGCAGAGACCATTGTTCCTTTAATGAGCCCTGCCTGCCCCACTGAGTAGGCAGGACGGGGCCATATCTGAGACTCCATCAGCTTGGCTCACGCTGTTTGTCCTGTCCTGGTGATTCCCTGAGGTCCAGCCCTACCCAACTTTCAGGCCCCTGCAGGCTGCTTTCCAATGGATCTTCCATAGGAATGAACTGTCTTGGCTCATGCTTCAGGTTTTCTTAAAATCTCTCAAGCAAGCAACATCTGCCCTAGCATATCCAGTGAATATTGCTAAGTGTCCCCAGCCTGAGCAATAACAGCAGCCAATCTTCTTTCGCATCTTGGCCTCACCTGGGCACATCCAAGCCCAACGCAAGGAGTAGCCAATTGCAGATTGCTTTGTAACTTGTGTCCGGTGGCTCTGGGAGGCATAAAGTGACAGCTAAACTTGGCCTGCATCTTCAGGGAGGTCCCAGAATTGATAGCTTCAGTCCGCAAAAAGAAAATGAATCCAAAAACTTGAGGATAGTATAAGGAGCCTCTGGGACAACTTTGAGCACACCGACATTCACATCATGGGGGTGCCAGAAGGAGAAGAGAGCAAGAAATTGAAGACCTACTTGAAAAAATACTGGTAGAAAGCCTCCCTAACTTGGTGAAGGAAAGAGATATACAAGTCCAGGACAAAATCTAGATGTGGAATGAATAAGTTTCTATATAATGCTATAGTTTGGCTTGCTTTGGCAATGAATCAGAAAATTAAGGTAATAATTGAGGGGATATAAAAGTATTTCTGTTCTGATCATATATTCCTGAGTGTTGTTTTAGGCAGAGGTATCAAAAAAAATTTCATGCCAAACATACAACTTGGAACTCCAGATACAGACAGAAAAAAGTAGGAACATGTCAAAACAAACAAACAAACAAAACAACAAAGCAAAAGAGGTGTAGCAGGGATGTGCCAGTTAATGTCGCTGCATATGAAAGCACACAGTATTTGATGACATTCTCACGGCTGTATTTTCTTATTTCATGGGTTTCATGTCAGCAGTTAAGGAAGGGTTCATCTGGACTCCTGGCTCAGGAATTCCTATGCAGGATTCGGATGGAGCTGGAGCTGAAATGGCAGGGGTCGGGTGGCGTAGATGAGCACAGGCTGGATTTGTCTCTCTCTTCATGTTACCTGAGTTCTCCACGTATTTTCTTCTCTTTGCTGTCTGGGAATTCCTCACAGCTGAATCACTCTCCTGAGTGAGATTGCTGACATCACAGGGCAGCAAATCCCAGCACTGCTGAAGGGTTACCGCACCCACTAAGGCACTCAGTTAAATTTGAATTTCACACAGACAAGAGTAAACTTTGTGTATAAATACGTCCTGAACAATACTTGGAACGAAATTGCATTTTAAAGGTATCTGTTGTTTATCTGAAATTCAAATTTAACCAGGCATCCTGTATTTTTATTTACTGAATCTGGCAACCGTGAGCCACATCTGGATGGCTTTCTGTTTCTTACAGAGTTTAAGCGGGACACAACCAAGCTGAGCCATTTAGGTATTATCTATGGACGCTTTACCACTGCAACGGCAGAGCTGAGTAGTTGCAACAGAGATCACATATCGGGAAAAGCCTAAAATATTTATTATCTGACCCTTTACACAGAGCAAGTTTGCCTGTCTCTGCCTTGGAAGTCAGCTTTCCAGGAAGGAAGGTCAAAGCTAATTCTGCTTTCATAACTAGACCTGGGAATTCTCCTAGCTCATAGCTCACTTGGCTAGTCATAGCTGCCAAGATTCAAGGTGAGAGGAATTAAGCTTTATTTTTCAAATAGTGAAAAGGGAACTTTCCAGAAAAACATGCGAGATAATACAAACTTCTGTTGACTAGATTGTGATTCATTGTCTAAACAGAGCACCACTTTGAAAACAAATAAAGCAACTCCCGAGCAAGAAAAGGAATTTGTATTGAAAAGTTTTCCACCAAATAAATTTGAAGCTGTACAGATTAGAGGTGTGTTCTCTTAATACAATAATTTTTTGAAAGAAAATAGAGTATTACTTGTTAAATAAATGCTCAATTTAAATTCTGTTTTAAATTATGTTTCCACTGTGTACCAAACAGGCTAATATTCTTTTCAAATAAGTTTCTGAAAGAGAAAATGTCAAAATATATATTAATACAAGTCAGTACAAAAAAAGCAAAACTAGTAAAGTCACATGCACAGCAGTCCTCTGAGTGTCTTTTTCAGTTTCCAAGGCAGTTTTGCCCTGAGAGCAGAAACAGTAAAGACACATTCACAGTCTCGTTGGAAATGTCGTTTTTAGCACTGCATTTTTTGTGACACTTCTAATTTGCCTGATGAAGGAACATTAAGTCATATCTTAAGACACTAGATGATTTAGATTGGATTTAATTGAACATGTATAAAATGAACTTTAAAAGACTATTTTCTGCCTTTATTATGTTTTCTAAAGTAATATGTTTATGAATTTACCTTCGTTATATCAAGTTTAGATCTCCATCAACCCACAACATGTGGAATTTCAGAAACCACTAAAATGGGTATAAGACAATTTAACTGGGCTATAAAACCAATGAAAATGTTGCCATAACATTTTAAAACCAGAACAATATTGTTTCCATATGGATATTCAAAGCTTTGACTTAATCCACTTGCCTTTTCACTGTTTTTAATGTTCATGTAAACTCTAAACACTGTGTACTGAAGGTAAATATTCACATTAAGCATATAATAAATTTCATTTCAGTATCATTTACTAAATACATGTACATAGGCAGATTTAGAATCATTGTATTATTGAAATGGTACAGAACTTGAATGCATTGCTAGATCATGTGATTAATAGCAAATACCCTATATAATTCATGTTCAATTTTAAATATGCAGCCTATCTGCTAAATATTTAATGCGAATTATTTACTTAACAAAAATAATATTTTAAAAGTTAGTAAACAATGTAGTAAGAAAAATGACTGGCTGTTATAACTTGTAACTCATAGCAGGTGTTGATTAACAACAAAGAGAAAATGCTAAGCTGCAGGTGTATGTGATTACCATTTTGATTCAGCAAATCAACTAACTGACCAATTTTATAAAAATAATGAATTATCTGGAAATAAAACATATTCAGGAATATTGTGGGTTGTCATTATGTTAATTGAGTTACATATCCATTTGTTTAGCCAGGAATATTGCAAGATTGTAATAATGATTTCAAGGTCAATGCCCTGGCTGGTGTGGTTCAATGGATTGAGAACCTGACTGTGAAGCAAAGTGTCACCAGTTCAATTCCTAGTCAGAGCACATGACTGGGTTGAGGGCCAGGACCCCAGTATGGGGCTCATGAGAGGCAACCACACACTGATGCTTCCCTCCCTCTCTTTCTCCCCGTTTCACCTCTCTAAAAATAAATAAATAACATCTTTAAAAAAAAGATTTCAGGGTTAATATCAATTACTCATTATGTGCTCACTAGTAATATATCCTTTAGAAATGTCATTAAAATCCAACCCTGAATTATTTTCTAAAGACCTACACTATTAAGCTATAATTTAATTTTACTTAACTGTAGGAAATATAGAACTTTATAATCGAGGTTTTATTCTCTTGGGGTTTTTTTTGCCATTTATAGATACATTTCACACATATTCATTAGCAGTAGTGCTGATCGTATTAGCATGTGATAATAGAAGCTAACTACAATTGACTCTGTACAGGTAATATGTTAAGCAATTTATATGTCCATAGAATATCTGTATAATACAGATATAAAATGCTTTCTTAAAAAGTAGAAGCGAAGTCTTATCTAATGTTAAACAGTTGGCAAGTGATGAGGCTAATATTTGAATTCTCGCAACTTAACTCCAACTCCTCAGCTCCTCATTAGTACTAAGCATTTATCAATTACTGAGTTAGCATTAAAATCTCAAACAAGAAAAACAAAGTTCTTGACCTCACAAACTTCCTTCATATTATAGTATTAAAGGTAACACTGGTGAATGAGTGATTTGCTAAAGAAGAATGAACAAAAAATTAGGAGATTGTAAAGAGGAATCTCCATCTGAACTAAGTTTTAAAGATTAGTATTGCTCCAGTAGATAGTGGAAAATATTATCAAAGACAGAAGAAATAACATGCATACAATCATAGAAGCACGGAATTCCTGATTGGCTCTACTTCTTCTTGCATTCGCCTCATGATTGGTTAAGAACACCTGCTAGCACTCTGAGGCCATTCTTGTTTATTTTAGCATACGTAAAGCAACATTTTAATTGTGCATTTAGTGGTTGAAAATTGTTAAATAAAGACACCAGGATCTATACCTTAGTTATCATTTCATCTTAACTTATAATTTAGTGCTTGCCTATAGTAAAGATGCTAAAATGCTTATTAAATAAGTGGAAATATTAAAAATGGAAACAGACATATTTAAGATGCCTGGGTGTATCATTACTTTAATAAAAAATTGTATTTAATGGCCAGTTATTAAGGTAAAAGATATGAGAAAAAGAGACATTTGTAGAATCAGGATTAATTTATTTTAGTGAAATATAGATTATCTTGATGGCACATGATGTTATAAAGTGCTTTTCTAACTTTTACAAAGGAGCAAATGAAGATAGAATCAGTAACCTATTGCACTCAAAATCTGTACAGGATTCAGCTGCTTGACATTCATTGGTCCATAAATCCACTTCTTAAACTGATTAAATTTGTGAATCTATTCTCAATGTACTATTTTGAAATGTTTAAAGTTCATAAAAATTGTAAAGTAAACAAATTATGTTGTAATATAGTTATATACTTGTCAAATAAACATTATATTTTATTATAAATTCCTTTTTATTAATATATTAAATAACAAGACCTTGTAGTCAGCCTAATAATTACACTTTCAAAATGCTAGTGAGTATAAATATATTTTGACATCTCTACAAATATTATCTCCTTCATAATGGAAAGAGAAAACACAAAATAAATAACAATAACAAACTAAAAAAAGAAAAGAACAGGAAAACTCTTTCTTATGTCATCTAAGTAATTGATTTTGTCAGAAACCCATGACCTTGTTGATACTGTCAATCAGCAGCCATAAGTAAATTATGTGGGACTGATGTGTTGTTTCAGAAGACTGCAAGAATGACCCCATTCTTCATCACTCCTCTTGCCATATGGCATTGAAGTACCTTCCCACTCTGACAGTTGCCTTGAGCATATAACTTACTTTAGCCAATGGATTTTTAGCAATGTGTTAAAAAGAAAGGCTTTTAAAAGCACATGTACAATTGAACTTGCTCTTTTCTGCACCTCTGCCGTTGCCATAAGAAATTCCAGATTAGTCTGCTAACAGATAAGATATGTGGTCCAGAATAACTTGCTTCAGTAGTCTCAGCTAAGGATATCTTAAATAAGCAGACAGCTGGCCGAATCCCTGCATGTAAACTAACCAGGCGAGGTCAGCAACGCTGATGTGCTGACTCCTAGATGACCCCAGAAATGTGAGTTATAAACACTATTGCCATATGCCAGCATCGTTTGAGCAAGAAAACAAATCCCAATCTGCATACTCATTTAATATTGTCTGTTAATTTGAGAAAGGGAATAAAATAGAATACCTTTATTTGAAATATATACATACATTTCCATATATTTCAAATCAAAAGTAATCATATATATGCATCATACATATATATGTATGAGAACTTTTATTTTGCTAGTTTTCATGAAATTTTATTATGCACATAGTGATTAACAACTAATGAAGCTAAATCTGCATATAGCAAGTACAGAAAAAATACACAATTCCTAATAAGTTACAGAATCAATTTTACAATTAAACATTTTAGAGTTCATATGAAATTAATGATAAAAAAGGGCAATTAATCTTGACATCACCAGTCAACTTGATTCATCTCTCTTTTGAGGAATGAATTGGTATAAGATTGTACACTGAAAAAAAAGTATAGCAGAAAAAAAGTAGTATAAAAGCCACTCATTTTCAAGGAGTTAAGTATTCACACAAGGTACAAATAACATTTAAAAGTATGTAAGCCTAACTCATATTTACTCACTTATTGTACCACCCACTTACAAATAATTTCTCTGTCCACAATTTATAAATATGTTTAACTGCTAAATTATTTACATGAACTTCACATGTGTTACTTGGTTTTTAATTAGCAACACCTTTTGGTCCAACATGTTAAATTTATTTTAGAAAGAAAACCATATAACAAATAAAATACAGTGCATGCCATGTCAAATGTGTCTGCTCTGCCTATTCCAAAGAGCTTATTATTGATCATCACATCTGGGAATTATGCAAAAGGAAACATGGATTAAAATAGAATTGTGCCTAGTGTCCTAAATGGAAGAAGTCAGTCTGTGAAAGGTAAAAATAAAAATTCAAAAGCACAAATTAAAGTTAAGAAATGATAAAAATGGTATTATATAAAACACATCCGTGAGAATATCAAATAGTTGGAATGTTAAACTGTTTCATGTACAAAAGAATTCTGAAAAAAATCCCCAAAACAATGGCTTAACTTTTCTCCTAATCAAAGAGACCTACTGAAATAGTTTTAACATTATTCAACACAGCAGTTAAATTATTAAAATAGTGTCCTTTTTTATTCTTTTACACTGTCATTATTGAATTAAGCCTTGCTTCATATAGCTTTATAATGAAGGTAATCAAAAATGCAATGAGGCATTTGATTAAATCTGTAACCAAGTTCCTCTTATTTTGGTTTTATTTGTTCAAAAATTCCATAAATATTTCCCAGCACCTACTGTTTCCAGGACTGCTCAGGTTGCTGGGGACAAGACAGTCAATGATATTAACAACATATTATCTGCAGGAGACATTATTTAGTGTATACAAACAGGAGACAGTTTAATAAGCAGAATCAGAAACAAGTATTTTGTCAGTTGAGTATAAATACCCTGAAAAATAGACAAAGTTGAAGGCAGAGAATGCAAAGGCTTTATAATGGATCATTTGTAACTTTATAATGGATCATTTGACGTGACCAATCTGATGAAATAATATTTGAGTAGAGACTGCAGGTATAATAGAGAAAGTCATGTCCATAGTTGGGTGTTATGGATTGAATTGCATCCCCAGAAAAGATATATTGATATTCTAACCCTTGGTACCTGTGAACAAGACCTTACTTAAAAATAAGGTCTTTGCTGATGTGATCAAATGAAGATGAGGTCATCAGGATGGAGCTTAATGCAATGTGATGAGGGTCCTTAGAAGGACAGAAGACAGGGACACAAGGGCGAGAATGCCATGTGACAGTGGAGACAGATTGAAATGTTGCAGCTAAAAGCCAATGAACCACACCAATTGTTGGCAAACCACTATATACTAGAAAATGCAAGGAAGGATGTTCCCCAACAGGCGTCAGAGAGCTGAGGCCTGCGGACACCAGGATTTTGGACACTAGTCTCCAAAACTGGGAGACAATGAATTTTCGTTGTGGTAAGCCACCGCTTGTGGCATTTTGTTATGGCGGCCCTAGGAGATGAAAACATTGGGAGAGCATAATTGCAGATTGAAGAAACAAGAAGGGAAATGAGCAAACTATAAATATTCTAGCATAAAGAAGAGCAGAGCTAAGATGGCACAGGTCCCGGAGGGGGCTGATGATTCCAGATTACAAATGTAACTAATTTCTCTCATAACCAAAAAAGTTACACGGTAATTAAAAATAGTCAATTTTAGAAATGATTAACATTGTACAAAAAAAACAAGCCATAAGACTGTCTATAAATTTGAATGTTTTATTTATTAAATGTGACAATGTAAGAGAACTATAAGATTTAAGAAAAACAGTAAAAAAGAAAAAATTAACTCTGCAAAAACAACAAAGACATTTCAAAATATTTTTCAGTGACATTAAATCAGCAAGAAAAATTTATACATAAGACCTTTTATTTGGGGAAAGTTATAAAATAAAAAAATACACTGTCCACTTGAGGTAGAGATTGTGCTTACTGATATCCAGTTTTCCTTAGTTCCCTGGACACATGATAAGTCTAAACTGGTCCAAGGGTTAAGCAAGTGACCTAAAGGAGGTAAAACAAAATCAATCATTAAGATTTTCATTCAAACTTTGGGACAAAATTTATTTTCTCCTTGTTAGCAACATTCTAGAAAACAACAACAACTCCTATTGATCTTAATGCATTCCATTACTTTATTTCCTTCATTATTCTCTTTAACACTTATAATTTATTTATTTTGTGTATTTACTGCTCCATTCAGGAAAATGCAAGTGTATGAGTCGAGGAGTTTTATCCGTTTTGTTCATTGTTGTGTCCCTTCCTGCTGGAAGACATACTGTACTAGGATTAGTAAAGGATTCTCAAGAAATGTGTTTTAAAAGAATTCACAGTACAGCCTGTGTCGTGTGTGTGCATGTGTTCAATGTATATAAAAGAATAAGTGTATTTTAACGTTAAAAATATATAGGAAATAGTGCCTTGACTACCCTTCTCCTCATTTCCCCTGTTATCTCCCTCCCCTGTTCCCTCTGGTTACTGCCAGTTTGTTCTTTATTTCAGTGTCTCTGGTTATATTTTCCTTGCTTGTTTGTTTTGTTGATTAGGTTCCACTTATAGGTGATATCATATGGTATTTGTCTTTTACTGCCTGGCTCATTTCACTTAACATAATGCTCTCCAGTTCCATTCATGCTGTAGCAAAGGATAGGAGCTCCTTCTTCCTTTCTGCTGTGTAATATTCCATTTTGTAAATGTTGCACAGTTTTTTGATCCACTCATTTACTGAGGGGTAGGATTGAGGGTGGGACCTGGTGTGTGGGTGGAGCAGGGGAGTGTAGTGGGGGGAAAATGTACTTGAACAACAATAAAAAAATGCATAGGATATTGTAATAGTCTTTGTCCATAGATGTCATATATCTTAGCTACTATTACTCATAGGAATTATAATGTTCATTCCCTTCTTTTAGGAAAAAAATGCACCTCCAAAACATTACATTAAAAATTGCATCTTATTAGGAACACTGTCTTTTACTACCTTATTACAAAATTTTTCAGTCATAATATTTTCTGTATTTCAATGACATTATATTAGAGAAAACATTCCATAATTTCTTGCATGCACAGTTTGGAAAATACTACATACACCATCAGGAGTGGCGCCCCTGATGGGATCGGTAGGGTGTGCTAGTTTTGAACTTTTATAGGCTACGAAGCACCACTTATCTACCTTACCATGCGCTGTTTGTAACGCAACCCAATTAACAGCTTCAAATTATTTTTTCAATCTTTTGCAATTGATTTTTCCCAGCAAATAGCTCTTCTGCCACCACTTTCTGTTATTCTTTTTGTAATGAACAGGTTAAATACAAAAAAGCTAATAAGACTTATTTTCATTCAAAGTGCAATTCAAGCAGAAGCCATTAAATAAATTGAAATGATTATCATTTTAGAGTACTACAGAATAATGTAAGCAAAGAAATACTTTGTCAAAATTTTATTAATTATTTTGGATACTACATTTTTCTTTAATCTAGAATATATTTGAACCTTTCTTAAATTTTCAAACCTACTTTAAACTGTATAAAAATAAAATTTTGATTTAGATCATTTAAATGATTAAGTTCATCATTCATCTTTATTCCTGAAAATAACACCAGGGGAAGGGAGGATAATGCCACAAGATTCCTACATGGACAAAACCACAGATTTCCAAATGCAAGAAAGGTCTAAAGGTGTACTCAGAGTAGACTCAATAGTAATGTACTGATTTTTATTGTCTTTATTTAATGATCATCCTTAAGAAACTATATTTTTAGTGTATTGACAATTAAAATATTTGTGGACGCATTTAAAGATAAAAGCATTTTTTATTTCCTTGTTTTACTCAGAAACACTCTCATGCTTTATCACATCTAATGGCGGGGACATGCCTGTGATTCATTGATGAAGATGTACACGTCTAGGTATATGCCTTTAACTCTTTTTTTAAAGTCCCCCTCTCTGACTCAGCTTATTTTAAAGGACAACCAGCTCTGGAGGCTGGTACCCCAAGATCAAGGTGTCAAGTTGCAGAGTTCCTGGTGAAGGCCCTCTTTCTTGTTGGCACAAAAAGCCCTTCATGATATCTACTCACCCGGTCGAAAGAGAGAGCATATGCCCATCTATCTTGTCTCTTCTTATAAGGGCACTAATCCCTTCATGGGGGCTCTGCCCTTATGACCTCAGCTAAACTTAATTACCTCCTAATTGTCCCAGCTCCAAATATCATCACTCTGTGGATTAGGGCTTCGATATAAAAAAAATGAGGGGGCACAAAGATTCTGTTCCTAGCATTAGATCAGCTCTTTCTTCCATCCTTTTCAGTGAGGTTATGTCATGCATTTGTTGCTTGGTTATTATTATTATTTATTAGTGGGAGAGGAAGAGAGAGGAAAACATTCATCTGCATCTTGGACCAGACCAGAGATCATACCTGCCTAGACTGAGGATTGAACCCACAATCTAGCTATGTGCCCTGACTGGGAATCAAATCCTTACCTTTTGGTTATGGGATGACACTCCAAGCCACTGAGCCACATGGGCCAGGGCTGGTTTTTGATTATTTTGTCACTGTTTCCATCCTATTCTGGGATGCCCCATATCTTAGTTGATTTGTTGTTTCTGTTGTATTATCTGCATCCAACAAAGTTCATTCTGTGTGGGTTTTGGCAAACATATGAAGTACGTATATAGCATCCATGCAACATACTTATTAACTCTAAGAAAAACCCTGGGTAGCCTCTTTGTACTTAACTCTTCACTCCCAGATGTACCTGTTCTCTGCCAATAATTTTCCCTTCTAGAATACCATACAAATGGAATCATTCTGTGTAGAGTGTTTTGAGTCTTTTTCATTACACTTAACAAAATCCACTTAAGTTTCATCATGTTTTATATGAATCAATAACTTGTTCCATTATCAGTTGATAGTATTTCACTTCATGGATGTAGTACAGTTCTATCGAAACCCACTCAAAGACATTTATACAAAAATACCTTGGTTTCTTCTTGTTTTTGATGATTAATAATAAAGCTGCTGTAAGCATTCACAGGCAGATTTTTGTGTGGACATAATTTTTAAAAATCATTTTAACAAATAGCTAACAGCAAGATCGCTGAGTTATTTGGTCAGCACATATGCAGGAACGGTTTAACTCAGCAAATCTGAGTTGCTCAAACTTTGTACATTATCCAAGAGCTCCTATTTCCCTAATCACCCCTTGGCCTGTTCTCGTGGAAGGGGGGCAATCCTCTGATGACTGCATCTCTCGGGAGCTTCAGGCTCTCACTCTCGCCTACAGCCAGACTCCAGCAACGTCTCATAATTCCTAATTTAAGGTCCTTACAGGTTTGTAGGGCGTCTGACAGCCTTCTGCCCAGGAAAGCAAATGCTTAGCTCCTGTGTCTGCCTGCCAGGGCCCCTCTCTCTTCAGACTCGGGGATGACTCTCTGTCCTGTGAGCGCGCTCTGAAGGATTTCACCAGGATAGTATTAATTTCAGGCCTGCATAGCTTTGTTTTTTCTAGTAAGGATGGGAATTTCTTTTGTTTTTCATTTCTCTCCATGTCTGTGTAGAAGACAGAAGCCTTTTTTTCTCTGTTTTTGATTATCTCTGTCTGCCTCTCTGCAATGATTATTAGAGCCCTCAAAGAAAAAGAGTGATAAGCTAAGCAATATAATAAATGTCAGAGTATGGTTATCCATATAGTAAGGCTTGAGTTGTTCACGTTTGTGGAAGCCGATACAGAAATACATTTCTGTCTTCACTTGCTTTTAATATAAAACAGAGGTCACTTGATATTGTTTCCCTCAAAGGTGTTCTTTTTTCTCTACCAGTCCAGCTTGGAGGAAATTCTTGAGGTATCTTCAATAAGATTGCCTCGTTCCTTTTCTTTTGCAGTGCATATTATTACTTCTGGGGACATACTATGATTTATTTGACCAGTTTTTCATTGCTGGATATTTGGGTTACTGACAATACTTTGCTGTTCCAAACAAAGCTAAAATGAATAAACTAGTACATACATCATTTCACATGTGCAAGAATATCTGTTAGCTCCCCAGACATAAACTTTACTGGGAGAGACTATATATACACACGTGTAATTTTGATATATACTGGCCTCCAGGAAGTTTGTGCCAGTATACAATCCCAGGAATAATATATCAGCCTTAGTGTTTCCTTAGTCTCACAAAAAAGTATTATCAACATTGCATTGTGTTAAATGGGTGGATGGTACTGTATCGTATGACAGAATAGTTTGCTTTTTATCAAGGCAGAATTTACACATAATAAAATAGGTAATTCTTAAGTGTAGAGATTCTGAATTTTCATGTGTGTAAATATCAATTTTTCACATGTGTTCACCACGGGAACACCATCCTGGTTGAGATATAAGCACTCCCAGCATCCTGGAAGGCTCACTAAATACCCCCTCAGGAGAACACACCCTTAAGGAGAACAACTATTCTGACTTAAGTAATCAAAGATGACTTTCTTCCTATTTTGCATTTAATATAAATATAGTAGCATTAGTGTTATGGTATATATGGCTTTTCCACTCAGTATTATGTCTACAGTATTTACTCATGGCAATGTACCTATAAAATTTTTATTCATTTTCATTTTTATGGTATTCCATTGCGTGAATATGGCACAATTTATCTGTTTTATAAATAAATAATACTTGACTAGTTCCCACTCATTGCTACTAAAAAAATCTCATAACCATGTTTTATCTTCATTCCCACACAATTTAACATGCTGACTTCCATAGTTCCATTGAAAATGTTTTCTCACTCATATTTGATTTCTTCTTTGACCACTAGATTATAAAGATTTGTGTAGTCAATTTCATTTGGGGACTTCCAGGTTGCTTTCTAATGTTGCATTCTAGTTGTGTTCGGCAGGATAGATAGCAAACCACGGCAGGGAGGAGGCGGCAGACAGGTCTCCCCCACTAACTCAGCAGTCCTGAGCCTGCTCTGATACTTTTGACAGGTGTTTCAACATCACAAGAAACACCAGACTATCATGGAAGGAGGGTAATCCTCAAAATTCTTTGTATCATTTCCACTATCTGGCAAAGAAAGCTTTTGAAGCTGAGCTTTCATCCCAAGGCCTGAAAAGCAAGACAGGACCCATAGTGCCCAAAGGAAGAAGCCCACAAAGAAACTTTGGTTAATTGCCTACTTCTGGTCACTATCCCTTCTATGAGAAAGGCCTTAATGGTTACAGGAAGAAGCCCATGAACAACTTTGGGAAACTGTTCCATCTTTAGTTAACTGCCTCCTGTCACGTATCTGTTTTATAAGATGAACAAATGGAGTCTGGAGCAAGATAAGGATTAGGGCTAACAGAACCCCACACATACCTGAGTTTGGATGGTCATGTCCCCCAGGGAAAGCTGGGGCCAGGCACCACCTTTACCCAACAATCAATATGTAACTCCCTCACCCCCATCCCGCCAACTATGTAAGTCCTCGGAACAAAGGACATGAGGCTCTTTCCACTCCTGCCCTTGCCACCCTTGCTGTTGCCTTCCTCCCCCACCTCAGCAAGGCCATGAGATCATATCATCAATAAGCCCTGCTTGCACAATAATAGGCTTGCTGATCTGTAATTCTTTTAAAAAATATTTTATTTATTTATTTTTAGAGAGAGGGGAAAGGAAGGAGAAAGAGATGGAGAAAAACACCAATATGTGATTGCGTTTCACACCCCCCCACCGGGGACCTGGCCCACAACCTAGGCATGTGCCCCAACTGGGAATTGAACTGATGACCCTTTGGTTCACAGGCCTAAGCTCAGTCCACTGATCTATAATCCACTGATCTGGGGCCTGATCTGTAATTCTTCGTATGTCAACAGGAAGAACTAAATTTCCCCTGTAACAGTTTGATTCCATGTACCTAGAGAACATAAACCCAAATTATTTCAAAGCTTTGATATTGGTGACTACATGTGTTTTGGTGGAGCTTATTAATTTCAACATGCGCTTGAAAATATTTTATTTTGCAGATGTTGAATGTGGTGTTCCACACAACTCAACCATGGTATTTAAAATTTTATGTTTTTGATGATTTTTTTATTTTCTTGTGTTACCAGTTTTTGAGAGAGGTGTGTTAAAATTCTGATTGTGGGTTTCTCCATTTTTTTGTTTTTTTTTAAATTGCTCTTATTAAGTGTACAAAATTTGGGATTGTTACATCTTCTTCTAGAAATAATATTTTAAATTGTAATAATATATCTCTTCATCATCTATACTTTTTGTCTTACATCTTATCTGGCCTCAGGGTAGCCATCTCTGCTTTCTTTTGGTTAATGTTTGCATGAAACATATATTCTATATCCTTTCATTTATCAGTATCCTAATACTATACATGTGTATGTGCTTTATAAATAGCATGTTGTTTACTTTTTCATTATTCCAGTCTGATCATTTCTGTACTTTATGAAGAGTCTAGAAAAGTTACATTATTACGTATATTGTCCAATGGACATGTGTTTAAAACTATTTTCATGTTTATTTTTCTAATTTTCTCATATTACTTTTGTTATCACATTCTTCCTTTCCCATTTCCTTCATAGAAAGACATGTATAAAAATATGTAATTTTATTATCATATTTTAATTGTTTTAATTTTTCTGTATACATTGAGTAGAATTATTTTGGTGTGCACCCTTTAATTTGGTTACAAATCAGCTTAACAATATTCTGATAGGTTTAAAACATTCACTTTTGTGTGTGTTTGTATATGAACTATCTATTCACATCATTTGGCCATTTTTTTTCTGTTAAACGTGGACTCTTACCTTCAAAATCAGTAAAAGATTTTCATCTGTTATGGAGAAAAGACTTTTGCAAAGATGTATGTTTTCAGAGGAGGTTTTCTCTGTCTTACAGATTTTCAGCTGAATTTCTTAGTGCATTTTTAAAAGGTAAGTATAAATGTATAGGTAGTTGTAACAAATAATATCTTATACTCCATTCAACCTGCTTCCCCAATGGCAACGCCTTGCAAAACTTCTGCAATATCGCATTCATGACTTTCACCTCGATACCATCCACCTATCGCATTCAGCTTCTGCTAGTTCCCTGCCTTTGCTTGTGTCGTGTGTGTGGTCTTATGCGATCTTATAACATCTGCAGGTTCATTTATCCACCACGACAGTCAAGGTCCAGTTCTTCCATACAGGAATCCCTTGTGTGTAGCTCTTATAACTACCACCACCGTTATCTCTCCCTGAATTATCTTAACCACGAACCACTGGTCTGTTGTATGCATCTATACTTTGGTCACTTGAGCATTTTTGAATAAATGGAATCATACAGGAGGAAATATAACCTTTGCATTTGCTTTTTCTACTCAGCATTATTATCTCATTATGATTTATCTAAATTTTTTTGTGGATGTCGAATGTCGATTTCTTTTATTTATTTATTTTTTGGCTTGATAGTATTCCATAGCATATGGGGACTTACCACAATTGCTTAACCTTCAGCCAATTAAAAATACACTGGGTTATTTCCACTTTTTGAGTATTACAAGTGAAACTGCTATCAATGCATGGGCAGGTTTTTGAGTGAATATAATTATTCATATTTATGGGATAAATACTCACGAATACAATCATTGAGTCATATGGTCTGTGGTATATTAACTTTTAGAAAACTGCCAAATTATTTCCCAGAGGGATGACACATTTCGCATTCTCACAAAGAGCGTATGAGTAATTTATCTTCTCTGCATTCTTAATTGCATCTTGTGCTGCCACTATTTAGTGTCCACACTGACAGGAGTGGTGGGAGGGGGGCGCTAACCAGGGAATTTGAAAATAGTAAGTGGAGTCTGTGAGGCTACGGGGAAAAGAAACTGTACATAAAAATGAGAATCCAGTTCATAGGTTATTTGCAGCATGGATGCAATTTAACAGTTCTGAAACCACTATCTGTGATTCTCGAACAATTAAATTAATGAATGGTGCACTTTTTAGCCAGGATTCTTACTGTTGAAGTAGGATGGTTAGAGATGAGCAAAAGGAGAAGGCTAAACTGATTTGTATGGGAATGGATTAGGGTTGGTAGCTTCAGCACGAACTCATGTTCCTCTTAGCATGGATACAGATGGGTGCATGTAAAAGTATTTATAGAGGTGCGTATATACAGGCTGGTATACACCCATATTTTGCCTTATGCTGTCAGCTGAAAAGGGAGAGAATTAATGCCACCCCAAGAGCATAAAGCACACCTAACACTCAGAAGATGCTTTCTAATACCATTTCCCAGTGAAGGAAATCAGGGTTCTTTTGAGAAATGGCCGATTCTAGGACTGGGGCTGGAAATATGTAGGATGAACCTGGAACGTCTTGTAGTGCCAGAAAAAAGGTGATACTTAAACAAATCTCATAAAAATGGCGCATGTCAATGGAACACACAAGCCCAATAAAGAGATTTCAACAGGTAAAGCTAGGAATTATTAAGCAACAATATAAGTATAATAGTACCTCAGCCAGATGGTCAAGAATTAACATCAACAGTGACATCAGTTAACAGTATGTTCCATTGATATGATATAAGGAACATGATGCACAACCTCTAAAAAAATCAGATAAACCCTAATTGGGGGACACTCTAGAAAATACTTGATTAGTACTTGTAAAACTAAATGTTCTCAAAAATAAGAAGCGTCTGAGAAACTGTCACAACCAGGAGGAATCTAAGGACAAAAGAATATTAACTACAATGTGGTACTGTGGTTGAGATCCTGAAATAAAAAAAGGAAACAAAAATAGACATTAGTTAATATTAATGTATCAACCTTGGTTCATCAATTGGAACAAATGTAACACATCAATGTAAGATGTTGGCTACTGAAGGCATTGTGTACTGAGACATAGTAGGGACTCTGTTTGCAACTTTTATGTTAATGTAAAATTTATTATAAAGTAAAAGATATTTAGAATAAAACAAAAAAATCTCCCTTGTGGATGGCAAGAATGTCAAAAAATTTGTAGTCATTTTTAACTCATCACATGTTTAACCCAACGATCTGCTTAGATACTGTTCTATAAAACAGAGTCAAGTTCAGAAGAAAAAAATTAACTGGAGCAAAGAGGAAACACTCACTGTACATATCATTCGAACTGTTCAGATCATCAGCCTGAGGCAGACTCCTGTTTTCAATATACACTCTACCATCTCGCTATTCACAAGTCACACACACGTCAACTTATTAAAAATGCAAAAAAAAAAACAGTATTAACAAGGGAAATATATCAATAAAATGAATTATGATGAATGAAATGAAATTAATCCCTAATACCTAACATCAAAGTTAAATATTTTGCTGTGAATTTAATCAATTTGTTATTACAATTCTACTCACAAAATAGCTAAAAACCATTCACCTTGTTTGCCTCACCTATCAAACCTCTCGTGGTCAAACAAAGTTTATTGTGAATCTCGGTTTCTTAATGACTTTCAGCCTTTGCAAACATTTTGATATGGAGTAAGACAGCCACACTCAACAAGCACAGTGCCCATACAGATGTGGGTCAGTTAGTCCTCAGGCTGAAACTTCAAGTGTGCAGAGAAAGGCACTCCTGAAAGAATATTGGGATATGACAATCATAGAACATTTCAACAAAATGAAAAGAACATTATGTTTGTGAATAACATTCTTCTGAATTCTGCTGTTGAATTTGACTTCATGTCTCTTTACAATGTGTCATTAATTGAGTTAGCATGCAGTTCCTAAATATGCAATGATTGCAAAGTCACACTTAAAAGGAGAACCTGTTAAATGTCTCACCTTTGTCTACCCCAACCTATAGGATCAGAGGTTGTACTAGTGTTATGGCAATAGCACTTTTAAAGCATGTCTATAGCCCTGGATGGTGTAGCTCAGTGGATTGAGCAAGGGCCTGCGAACCAAAGGATTGCTGGTTTCATTCGCAAATAAGGCACATGCCTGGGTTGCAGGCCAGGTCCTCAGTTGGGGACATGTAAGGGGAAACCACACATTGATGATTCTCTCCTTCTCTTTCTCCTTCCCTTCCCCTCTCTCTAAACAAATAAAATCTTAAAAAAATAAAATAAAGTGCCTTTACAATTGGATAAAGATGTATTTAGAGGACAAAGTACAGCAGGAACCTTGAAATAATATGTGAAATCATACCAGTTAACTTCATATATTTTAGAAGAAGCTTATTCTAGATCAGAAGAAATGACTAAGCCAAGAGAGCAAAAGCTCAGATGTAAAAGTTAATGACCATCTCAATAATAGTCTTAAGGATAAGTAAATTGGAGAAAGCACTCCGTTTTACTTCAAAGCCATGTAACAATTGCCTTCATTCCACTAGAGAGAGACAGGGAGAGACGGAAAATAGAGAGAGACAGAAACATATTGTATAAAAGCCATATATAATATAACATACATATAAAATGAAAATTTGTATAATATACAGTAGCCTATGTTTTTCATATGAATATTCTGAAAGTTATTGCAGTAAAAATATTTAGAATAAACAGTAGTTACATCAGCTAAATGAATTAATGAGCAAATGAATATATAAATAAATGAATGAACAAACATCAATTAATAAATGATTTGGAAAGTATATAAATATATTATGATATAATACATTTTTGGTACAGATAAACAGATGATACATTATGCTGTGGCTTAATCTATTCCTGGGCAATGAGTTTGAAAGAATAATTAGCCTAATTTACATGCATTTGTACCAATTAGCATGCTGAATTTGTCTCAAAGTCAATATTTACTGCAGAATACAAATTAAGCCACCTTTTAAACCAAGAAATTCCATTATGTGTTTAGTAAGGAATTTCCTCATAAAGTGTTGTTTACAAGTTCTTACTTTAATGCATCTGGATGAACTGATCAGCTATTTAAAAATTTTATTATGTCATGAGTCTTAACTGTCTTTGGTCCTCACCCATACCTGAACAAGATGAACTAGTTAATTGTACTACTTATTTCTTTATGAAGTGTCCATCTGGTAATATCTGAACATAATTGCTCAAACCTCACCTTGTAATTTTCTTCCTTGTATACCTAAAAAAATAATAAGATTAAACTAAACACCTATGATATAAAATGGGGGCATTTTCAAAACACAATTCATATAAAATATATCAAGAACAGATTTCTCTTTTCAATCAGATATATGGTTAGAAATAATCTTATTATGCCACCTTAGCATTTAAATATATTGCTTTGCTTATTTCTGTTACTGTATGCTATATTATAAATCCATAGAATAAATGCACTATTTTTCGTGGCTTTGTATCTTCTAGATCTGCAAATTGCCTAATCCAAAGTAGTAGGTCAGCAAATTTTTAACACTTTTATTGAGATATTGTTCACGTACCCTAACATTCACCTATTTAAGTTTATAACACAATAAATGTTAACATTAACAGCTATACAACCATCATAACAATCTAATTTTCAAACATTTCTATGACCCTAAAAGCAAGACTTGTGCCAATTGACAGTCACTCTTCATTCTCGCTGCTAGTCATAGGAAAACATAGTTTTCTGTCAGTACGGAATTGGCTTTTTGGATATGTCATGTAAATGAGATTCTATAATTCATGCTTTCTGTGTGTCTTGCTTCTTTCAGTGATCGCATGTTAGTGAGCTTCATCCATGTTATCCCATGTATCAGTTCTTCATTCCTTCCTCCTGTGAATAATCTCCCACTGTACGGACGTGCTGCCTGTGGTTCATCACCAGTTGCTGAAGCTTCAGGTCACACCCACTGTGGCTGTCATGGATAACTGAATAATGCCGCTGTGAACATTGCTGCCCAGGTCTTTGTGTAGGCATCTATTTCATTCTTGTTGGGCAAACGTGTAGGAGAGGAATCTCTTGGTCATATGGTAAATGGTCATGGTATGTTTTTAAATAATTGCACTATTCTAGTTTCTACCCCTGATGTTTGGGTTTCCATGTTATGCATCCTTGCTAACACTTGTTAATGTCTGTCAATTCCTTATTACAAAAAAAAAAAAAAAACTCAGCAAAATAGGAATACAAGCAATCTCCTCCACACTGAGAAATCTGCCAGTGCTACCATACCTAAAGATGAAAGGCTAAATCATTTCCCTTTAATAACGAGAACATGGCAAGGGTATTTTCTCTCATCATTTCTACTAATCATTTTATTAGAGATTCTGTACAGTAGTAGTATGATAAGTTAGGATAAAGGGATCAAGGTACTCAAATAATAAAGGAAGAAATGAAAATGTTAATAGTCAGAAAAAAATATCAGTTTTGGATAAAATCTTATGAAACCTTCAAAAATGTTTAAATAACCAAAATATGAATTCAACAAGTTTACATCAAGTTTATGAAGTCAATATACAAAACTCAAATTTTATAAAGTGTCAGTGAAGAATCATATACTGGGATTTTAAAAATCACAGTAACATCAAACTATGAACAATTATGAAATACTTAAGGATGAATCTGATAAAAGACATGTAAGAATTTTGCTCTGAAAATTATTAAACATTGCTCAGAAACATTAAGGGTGATAAATATATTAAGAGATAAACTGTTTATAAAAAAAATATTTCATATTGTTAATATATCAATTCACCTCAAATTAATCTGTAGTTTTAAAGTCATTCCAATAAAAATCTATGGATTTTTTTGGTGGAAGTTAACAATCTTATTTAAAAATTTATCTGATAGTAATAGAACGTAGGATAGCTAAAACCAATTTTGAAAAGAAGATTCTTGCTGAAGGAATGACTGTGATAACAAGGTCAATTTATTTAAAGCTTCAGTAATGGATAATGAGGTATTGACATATAAATAAATAGATCAATAGCATGGAAAAAAGCCTACAGATATGCCCATGCATATATGCTAAATTGATTTTTGAGAAATTACAGAAGCAACTCAGTGGAGAAAGGATGGATCGTTCTACTAATATCACCAGAAAGATTGGATATCCACATGCAAAAATATGTCCTTTCTTTATAAAATATACAAATGCTAATTTAAGTGTAGCAGAGACCTCACCATAAATGTAAACTTTATAGAGGCAATCAAATGGCACAGTCTCTCTGACTCTGAGGATATCTTAGGGACAAAACAAAAAGTGCAATCCATAAAAGAAAATTTGATAAATTGGACTTCATCAAACTAAGAACTTCTGCTCATAGGCATTTTTTAAAGAACAGTATGAAGGCAAGCCACTGACTGGGAGAAAATCTTTTCGAATCACGCAGCTGAATAAGTACTTTTACCCATAATATGTAAAAAAATTCTCAAAAATCAGTAAGTAATAAAATGCATTAAAATATCTATGACGACAGAACAGAAAAAATAAATATTACTAAAGAAGAAAAATGAATAACAAATAATCACAAGGAATGTTAGACCACATAGGGCCCTGGATTTTTTTTACAATTTAAAATAGAAGAAAGTTTATTCTTTTAAAATTAAATTAATTTGACACTGTTTTAGAATTTATTTTAATAAACAATGATGCGAATGTTATTCTCAAGCATTATTGTGTTACTCTTGTGTGTTACTTTCCTCTCTGTATGAATTTTAATCATATAAATTTTAAAAAATGCCATGATTTGCATTGTTTTGCATGTTTATCAGCATGAGGCAAGAGATAGCTAGGAAGAACTCTGAGGCTGTGCTGCTGTTGCTGGCCAGCATCTAGCGTCCTGGTGGCCAGGCAACAACTTTTAACACCTAGGTCCATGGGATAGTGAACCAAGGCAGGGAGGAGGGGGAGACATGTGTCACCCTCTAACTCAGCAGTCCAGAGCCTGGTCCGATAATATTGCCCCATGCTCCAACATCACAAGAAACACCAGGCTAACACAGGAGGATGGCAGTCCTTGAAATTTTATGTAAGGTTTCCACTATCTGGGAAAGAAAACCTTTGAAACTGTGTTTTCATCCCGAGGCCTGAAGTGGGGAGAGGCGGGGGGCCACAGTGCCCAAAGAAGAAGCCCATAAAACAACTTTGGTTAATTGACTACTTCTGGCCACTATGTGTTTTACCAGGGAGCTCCTAATACTTACAGGAAGAAACCCATAAGTAACTTTGCATAACTGCCCCAACTTTAATTAACTGCCTTCTGCCATATATCTATTTTACAACAAGATGAACAGTCTGGAGCAAGATAAAGTTTCAGGTTAACAGACCCCCGCATATACCTAAGTTTGTGTAGTCACATCCCCCTTGGAAAGCTGGCGCCACCTTTACCAGTCAATCAGTATAACATCTTCAACCCCATCCCGCCAACTATGTAAGCCTTCAGAACAGACGACCTGGGACTCTTGCCATCCCAGCCCTTGCCACCCTTGCCCTTGGCTCTTGCTGTCCTTAGCCATGCCCTGCCCTGAACCTGTGCCTTGCTCCCCCACTGACTTTGGCAAAACCTGTTCTCTTTCATGAGAAACTATCAATCATAAACCCTGCTTAATGGTACTAGACTTGCTGACCTGTAATTCTTTAATGCATCAGCGAGAAGAACCAGGTCTCTCCTGTAACAAACACAGTTATGTAAACTTTTCTCTTCAGTGTAACAAACACACACACACACACCCCTAACACCTCCTATTCATTTTAAGTCCTTTGACTTTCTGTATGTTGTCTACAATCAATATATTCAAATAAACGTATTTGTTAGCATGTTAGTAATTTCTAAAAAATAATATCCTAAGATAAACTTCAAAGTTGGTAAACTGAGTGATATTTTTGCATCCTAATATGCTATCTACTTTGTAATAAAAATTTTTCCTTAAAACATACCTTAATATTTTCTTATCTACAAATTAACAAAAATAAAATTTGCAGTTTCTTATATTAAATATTGGTAGCATATTATCTTCATAAGCAAAAGCATAGACAGTAGGTAATAATTCAGGGATGTCTAAGTATCTCAAATTTCCTATTTTTATTCTAAGTAAAAGAACTTTATTTCATTTTTAGTAAACAGGTTTTCAGATGTATAACTAATAAAAAATTAGGTTGATACTGTCTGTCACATTCATCAAGATCTTATATGACCATATGTCAGTTTTTATAACTTAATATTCAGCATGAACAAAAATGCTCCGTTTCAAATGAGTCATATTAATTTTAGAAAGTAATCATCAGTAAAATCAGAGCTGTAGGACCTATTTTTGGATTGTATGCCATTTCAGAGGTAATGAAACACATTTACTAGGCAGACCAAAGTATAGCAATTATAATGCTGAGCAATGCATTTTGTGAATTGCAATCATAATATTACTTTCTACTTTCATCAATAGCCTGAAAACTAAAAGAATCTTTTCATTAACATGCATTGCCATATATTATACTCGCTGAAAGTTTATAATATTTATGATATCTAAAATTTGTATTGAATGGTATTTGTTTCCTTTGCTTTAGCAGCTCAATTAATTGGTCACGAAGAGACTATCATTCCTTTACATGCTTGTATTCTTTTTTTCATAACATCAGCCCATGTTATTATAATTTTAATCTCTATTTAAAACTATGCTAATAGAGAAAAGAGAGTTTCAGGCAGAAAAGAATGCTAATTATAACAGTGTCTAAAATTGCATAGATGTTAAACTAACTTCTTCTACCCATATATCATTAGGAATTTAATGTTAATTTTGTGAGATTTCAGACACTTTTTGTAAAATAATCACATCTGTAACTAAGCAGTTAAAGATAAATAAGTCTATTATAATTATAGTTTATGAGGTAATACCTGTATTTACAGGATAGTTTGTAAAAAATGTACCAAAGAGATTTTGGCATATTATTGTAGTGTGTTTTTTTCCTTAATTGCGTTGCCGAACAGGGCTAGGAGCCACCAACTACTCAGGAAATAGCTGTCATAATCATCAATATGTATCATGAAAATAACCCAAACTTTAACCTGTTTTTGTGAAAATGTGAAGTTGCATCTTTTAAATAAGTTAAATTATCATATGCCACCTATTGACTATGCATCAAACTTATTTCACATTTTATTATTGGGTTTAAGACCTGCCTTAGAAGCAGTTGCCTAGATATGGACATGCTGTTGTGACTTTGAGGTAAAAATTGCTTCTGCTGACTTTGTCCTATTTTAAAATCAAGATGGCGTTGCAAATTAACGTCATTATCAGCCAATGTTTCAAGGCTTTACATAACATGTTTTTGAAGAATGAATGAAGTGAAAGAGCCTGAGTAATTGAATCTGAATTGACTAGTTTCATCAGTCAGAAAAAAAAAAACGGGTATTATGACAACTCAATTTAAAATTGTCTAGTTAAGTGTAATGTGAGCATCTCTATTAAATATCCTATTTGCAGGGTTCATTGCAGCTTTGTAGAAAAATCTTTTGGATAAAACTTGATGGATATTTTTTATGAATTTGTTAATTTACTATTATTCAATTTAACAAAGGAGTTTCACGTTAAGGATCAAATTTAAATAACTGACTTAAAGGATTATTTCCACAATCCTTTTCTGTACTTCTTTTTGTTAAGTAATACCTCAGCACTGAATTGCCAAGCAATGTTGTGAAGAATAAAAGCCTCAAGATGGAGAGTAAAATATATTCAGTTCCTTCTAAAATAGGCAATACTTTAGAACTATCAAATCTCCGAAGAAAAAATGCAATGACTACGATGTAAAATTAGCCTAAATTCCATGTGAACATTAACATTATTTTCTCACCTCTCTGAATGGATCATTATTTTGAGGGTAATAGTTGTAAAATTCTCAAGAATACCATAGAAATTGATTTCCCCCCTTAGATCCTCTTTTGAATAAAAATGATTCATGTGTAATGATACTTGTACTCTTTTCGGGTCCAATTTAACTCTAAGAGGAATTGATTATTCAGTGTATGTAGTAGGTTCCATTTAATATAGCAAACCTTCTATTATAAAATAAAATTTAAGCAATGTCTTATCTTCTCTCTGGTGTGTGATTTTTTTCTTACAGAACAGACCTTATTATTTCTGTTCACTAATAACTTGATCTTAGTGGCTGCTTTGATTCTAAAATGTCATAAAAATAAAATTCAGTTATCTTAACTGGGAAATAGAAGAAGTGAATTATATATAAAATCAATTACATGTAATCATAATCATAATTGTCTCTGGTATGTATTACTACGTAACAAAATAGCATGTGGGAGTCACTCAGTATAACACAGCTTTCAATATAATCTCCATAATTTTTATTCCAAACTCCATTCAAGCACACAAAGATTACTTGAAGCTTCTTAAAAACTATTACTTATTTTATTATGTATGATTTCAGTAGTACTTTCATTTTATAAACAAAAGTAATGATAAACTTTCATTCATGATATTAATTTACCCACATTTTTACTTATTCAAGTATTCAATTTTATCAGCCTTCTGCCAGAGGAATTTTAAATATGCATTTAATTTAGATGTGTGTTTTTTTCACTCCAAAATGCAAATATGTTTAAAACAATTAAATGGCAGTTAGCAGAATCCTTTATTTCTGCATTAATGACTTTAGAATTATATGAAATTTAACTTGCTATGTTTATTCAGATGTATACAGATCTGACTCAATACCATTTCAATTTACTATACCAGATGGCATTTTGTTTAGAACTTAATGCCTAATTGCTGAAGGACTGAATATTTGGGCAAAATTTTAACCACATTCCGCTAATATCTTGTGTTTATCATAATATATATATATATATATATATATGATCTACTTAAAACCTATCTATCTTTATAATTATGTCTTTCTTTGGGGCAGAAATCTGATCAGGTCACAATAAAATATTAGTGATATATATGGTTTATGATAAATAATATATTTAATTTGATAAGCCACTTGTATTCATATCAATCATTCATTTCTAAAATCATTGATATCTTGATAAAACAAGGACATTCTACTGAAAATTGGAAACATTGTATAGTTATCATTATTAAAATAAGTTATCCTGCTATTGAGAATTAGTAGAAGTAAATGTTGTTAGTGAATTCTGACAGACTTAACTAAGGTACTACATTTGATAACATGAACACTTCATGAAAGATCAGTATACAGTATGACATACTGGGTCTGCGGAATGTGAAGTTAAGATTTTCAATCCATCAAGCAAGACTTTAATAAACAATTAGCATTGGTGATTTAGCATCTCTGATATGGACCAAATTTTTGTGCCTCCTCCACCAGAATTTCTATGCTTAAGCCTTAATTCTTTGTTAAGAGATAAAATAAAAGTCTACTAAAACATTTTTATCTGAGCAAAAATCAATTCAAATCAGGCATCATTCAACCTAGCAAAAGTTAGCAGGAACAAAGAAATTACTAGGCAAAAAGGTGGGTTGATAATTGAAAGGTTACTTTGCTTGTTAGTTTATTTTCTTAATTAGATTCCTCTTACAAGTGAGATCATATGGTATTTGTCTTTCACTGACTGCTTTATTTCACCTCGCATAATATTCTCCATTTCCATCTGTACTGTCCCAAAAGGTGGAGTTTCTTTTTTTCTTTCTGCTACATAGTATTCCCCTGTGTAAACATACAACAGTTTTTTGATCCACTCATCTATGAGTGGGTGCTTAGGCTGTTTCCAGCACTTGGCTATTGTAAATAGTGATGTTAAAATAGAACCAGAGGCGTGGAAACATGGAACAGACTGACAGTGGCCAAAGGAGAGGAGGCAGGGGGATGATGGTGGAAAGAAGGGGAGGGACTAATTAAAGGACACGTATGAATGACCATGGACATGGACAGCTGCATGGGAAATTGAATGTGGGAGTGGAGGGTTAGGGCATGGGCTGGCAGAATAGGGCAAGGGAGGGAAAATTGGAACTCTAATAGAATAACAATAAAAATTGTTTAAAAAGAAAGAAAGGTTACTCTGGAGGATGTTTGGGGTCCATCACACAGATTACTTAACTAGTGCTAAGCATGTGATTCCTGACTGAGTGGCTTAAGGTTTTATTTCTGGAGGAGTTAGAACTCTAATTAAGTCTCAGTTTGGTGATGCCAGGCTTAAAATTAATATAAACAAGTCCATTTAAGGTATATTGTCTTGGTTTTTAACACTGTAATGTAATGACACCTGAGTTAGGGAGTTTTGAAGGCCATTAAATTTAAACGAGATCTTGAGGTTGGAACCCCCCAATGACATTAATGTCTTTGTAAGAAGAGGAGTAGAGATACGAGGTCTCTCTCCCGGCCACCCGAGGGCATGGAGAGAGGGGGCCCACCTGCAGGCCAGGAAGAGAGCTTTCACCTGGACGTGCACAGGGTAGCACCAGGGTGTCCAGCCTCCGGACGTGTCCCAAATGATGTTTTGTTGCTTTAGCCATAAGTCTGTACCATTTTGTTGAGAACAGCCCAACCAAAGGCAAACTCCAAGAGTAAGTTTTTCTTTAACATTGATATTATGCCTATCCCCCTGCCTCACTTTCAGTAATTGTGTTACAAATATCAAATTGGTAAATGTTTGAAATTATGAAGTTATACACACTTTTGATTTGAGCATGTTAGCACTATTTCAAACATTGGTTAATGTGCTGGAGAGATGGAAAAGGGGTCTAAAGGTAATTGAAAAGATTTGACATATTTATTTATAAATTCCTTTGGTCAGGATATTCTGTAACTTATTTCTCTATATAATATTCTCCATTCTCAGTTTCCCTGATGATTTTTAGCCTTCCTTACTCCATATAAAATATTGAAATATCAAAGTGAAATATAGGATCATTTTTTTTCTAAAAATCTGAGGAAATAGAATAGACATTGAAAAATTGGATGACATAATTAGATGATACGTGTTTGGGTCCATTGTAGGGTTCCTAGATTAACAAATAAAAATGTGTACACCCAATTAAATTTGAGTCTCAGGTAAAGAACAGATACTTTTTTAGTAAATTATGTCCTACATAATGGCCATTGCTTAACTGAAATTCAAATTTTCCAGATATCTTAGTCTGTTCCAGTTGCTATAATAAAATGCCATGGAAGGAGTGGTTTAAACAACAAACAAATATATTTTTCACTGTTCTGAGAGTAGAGATCAAGATCAAGATCAAGGTGCTAATATCAAGGCCAGGCAGACGTTGTGTAAGTTGGGGACTCACTTTGTGGCTCACAGAAAACATCCTCCGTGTTCCGTTGCATGGTAGAAGGGCAAGAGTTCTCTCTGAGGCATCTTTTTTAAGGGTGTGAATCCCGTTCACGAGGACTCCACCTCCTGACCTAATCACCTCCATAAGAATGCACCTCCTAATACCCTCATGCTGAGGACTCCACACAGGAATTTAGCTGGGGGAGGGGAATGAACATTCAACCTGTTGGACCTGGGCACACTGATATTCTATATTTCAACTGGGAACCCCAGTAGGAGATATCATATCTGTCTGTTCTCAAAATGTGAATGCTCATGAAAATGTGCATACCACAAAAGAGATACTAACAAAAGTTTGCTAGCAACCCAGTAGAAGTCAGCCCTCCTTTTCATGAGCTCTCCTCCGTGTAATGTACTCTTGTGAAAATTTGGTCCTGATTGTAGGGCCAGAGGCTCTCCAAGATGTCAATGACAACAACTGAACTCACCAAAGTTCAGCAGGCCATACAAGTAACTGATGCCAAATTAATTAAAATGAACGTGCTCCGATTTCCCCACTAATATATAATTTCTCAAGTGAACACACCAGTTGACTAGGCAGACCGATTTGATTGATTCCAGAATGATGGAAGCCATATTGCCCTCACTAAAATAAGAGGATGTTCATTTTGTCCCACTGCTTGTAACAGCTCTTCTTGTGCCAGCTGCTGCAGCTCTACAAAGTGTTCTGAACAACTTCATGGTATTCCAACATTGTTTCTTAATACCTAAGTTGAGTAGACTGTAAGAAAATGACTTGATTTCTAAACATTTAGCATCATTCTGTATACTCCAACATGAAAAAAAATTGGTCTTAAGATTGATTAGATACACTATAGAAGGTTAATTTATGACAACTATTATATAATATCTTACAAAGCTGGTGTGTTTTCCTGTCCAATGTTATATTTCTGTACCATGACCAAGAATGTAAATGTTTTAGTGTAATATACAGCTAGTATATATATATGTTTTTTTTGTTGTTGTTGAAAACTCAGGCTCCCTTCATTTTGGGAAGACTTCAAATAATGGATTCTTTCTATATGTCACTAAGGGGCTGAGGTAGAATATTAGAGAAAAAAAATGGTTAAAAAGGGCTTTTTTCCCCTTGTCATCTCTTTAATTTAATACTGTGATATGATATTACCCATATGTGAGCAGATTTTATTCTTAAGTTGTTCTTTCCTTTTCTGGTGAAACCTTAGTCCCCACAAACTTTGTTATATCGGTCACATAATTTGAGTCCTTCTGTGTTAAAAGAAAAAGATATAAGCTGTTATCTGATCCTTGCTTCTCCTACAGTTGAACCTCTTTCATCCTAAATAATCAAAATCATTATAGTAACATTGTTACCAAACAGGGGCCTGGCCCTGGTAGGGTCAGCCTAGGGCCAGCTGTAGCGTGTAGGTCTTACGCTTTGTGTGGGAAAGATTTTGCAACATGAATCTGGTGACTACAAGGATACATTGATTAAAGATGGGCACAGTGATACAAAGAATGGCTTGGCAAAGAGGAAGCAACAGGAGAGCCCAGGCTGGCCTTAGCTCAATGGGAAGTCAGAGACTTAAGTCAGAGCCTGGGAAGTCAGAGAAAAAGGGGCTTTGGGGAAAGGTTCAGGGGATTAGCTTGGGACAAGCCTTCAGCTGCCCATTGCTTTAGTTTCAGAGACTCATGCTTGTGGGGAAGTAAGTGTGGAAAACAGAAGAAAAGGAAAATGGCAAGGGCTGCTCCCCAGAGGGAGAGGTCTAGTTGTGTCTTTGTCTTAAGTTTTTTATCTCTTTCTTGCAAGCAGGAATCTTAGGGGAAGTTTTAGGGGAGGGTTTAGTAGAATATTCATCATTTTTCCAGGTGTGCCCTTTCAGGGTCTTGGTCTCCACCCACTGGTCAGTGAGCAGGCAGGGGTCTTTAGTCATTGCAGTGGGTCCTGGTGTCAGCCACCTGGTTTGCTGCTTTTCTGGGCCTCGGTGTTGTCTCCAGGGAGGAAAGGCCAGCAGGAGAGAGGTTACCCTGGGGGTGAGGTCCTTGCTGTGCCAGTTTTGCCCCCTGCCAGGCACTTGGGGTCTTCTGCCTTGGTGACCATCTGCACCTGGCTGTGAATTGCTCACCATGTGTTCAGCAATATGTCTCAGTTTCCCTGTTCCACGATATGAGAAATTTTCCTAGCTTCTTACTATCCTGGCTCAACATCATCTAATTGCATTTTGCCTTTCCTATTTGAGGCATCAGAGACAGGCTTCCATTGTTGTCTCATACACACACACTCACACATACACATACATGTAATGTGTATATATACTGTTGTATACACACAAACACACATACATATATGTAATGTGTACATATACTGTTTTATATATACACATAACACATATATTTATGTATGTATGTATGCACATATACATGTTGTTACACACACACACAACAGCCTCGATCTTTATACTCAAAACCATTACAAAAAAAATCTCTTTCTTTTATAATTTTTGTTCTTTGAAGCATGAGAGATAGGCTTCTTTTTTCTCTCATAGAAATATATACATATTAAAGAAGCAAACTCACATGAAATTAAACAGCTTAAACAATAACACTTGCCCCCAATCTATTTACTTTTTACAATTTAAATTATCTCTAGGTGATGTAACAATGTAAATCTTCCTGTACTGTGTTTTCTTAAATTCAAAGCACCGTAAGTCAATAGACCTGGTAAGACAGCAGGACTTTTCAGCAGGATTGCTCATGAATTCCCCGGAGCCGCTAATTTGAAAACAAAGAGATGGAGTTTGAGATACTGCTCTTTATAATAACCGGAATGACAGCTGGAGGGAGAGGATGCTCTGTTCCCTGTGATTCTGTAATCTGCTGGAAGTGAAGGGATTAGCTGCCGCCACTGGATTACAGACTAGAATGATTAATGTTTATCTGGGGCTCCTTCTGTTACTCAGCGAACAGGCAAAGGGAGGCCACTATGTTATTAGGACCATGGGTCTTAATTATTGAGGGTAAATGGTAATCAGGGTCATATATGGGACCGGAGGGACCCTTTGTAACACTTCTTGTACCCGTCCATAAGGTTAAATAATAAAGTGTTATTATATCTCTGCACAAGTATGACAAAACACAACAACAGCAAACACCTCTCTGTTCCTTTAAGAATAAGATTTCAGTCAACTATTGGCAACTCACAGCCAAAAGCACAGAGAAAGAGAAATCATGTGAACAGCATCCTTGTGATCAGTTTTAGAAATAAAAATATTGAAATCTTAAAGTGCACTATATTCTTTATTGTGCCATATGAAGTTAGATACTTCAAATGTAATTTTTCCTGATTCTTTCATGTCCTGATATTATATATAAGATGTGATGATGGACTGCAACATTATAGTTTATTTCAAAGGTTATGACATATTTTTATGGACAGAACACCAAAAAAAAAGAAGAAATAGATATGAGCCAGTTATCTGAAAAATGAAACTAAATGATGACGTATCTGATGTTGGAGCTGGTGTCGCAGGGTCTTCTTTCAGGGGTTGGTTAAAATACTTGGGACTTCTATTGTGGAACTTCCTTAGGTTTGGAGGGATCATTTAAAGTGCACCAAATTGGTTAAATAGAGGTGTTTGTGTGTGAGAGAAAAGAGAAATACGGACTACAGAGGACCTCTGCAGTTAGTGTTTTAATCTTCCTGAGGCCATACACGTTTTTCTTTCTCTAGAATCTTTATCCTCCCCACATACCCTGAGGTCATTTTCATTTAACATTTTCTCCATTTGGGACCCTCTTCAGGGAATTTTGAAAGTACCTTTATTTAGGTCTCAGCTCAAATGTTACTACCTTAGAAGTAACTTATCACATCATTATAACAATAATTTTATTTGTTACAGCTATGTCATTACCCTTCTATTTTCTTCATAGAATGTATCACAGATATAAATGATTCTTGTCTTATTTACTTTCTTACATGTTTGCCTGTCTTTGCCCATGACAAAATGAACTCGAAAGCAGCCTCTTTGTCTCTGTTATTCTCTATAATAATCTCATTGCATGAAACACAGCTGGTACTGAATAAGTATTTTTATGTTGATACAATACATAAAAGGAAGACCAAGCTAAATTTCAATTAGGAATTTCAGTATGAATAATAAACATAAACTCTAATACATTGATATTAAGTATAAATGCTTAATATGGCATTAAGTCTATTTTAATTGTATTACTAAGCACGCTGCATGTGTGTGCTACAGAGTATCAGAAATTTTAGTGGTAGTATACTTTCTTAGAGTGGAATATGTACTTGAAGACAAATAGAAATTATTTTGTGTAGCCAACATTCATTAAACAAATATCTATATAACCCACTTATTTATTTTAAATTGGCTTCAAATTCAAGGTGGAATTTAGGGAAAACCCAGAAGTAGAAGTTTCTCTAACTAAGCTTAGCTCTATTCTCATGACAAAATAAACTTCATTTTAGTTCAAATGACTTTGAATACTATCATCGTATCAATAAATATTCCAGCTTTCAGTTTATCTGGTTATTGTCTTTTTAAAAAGGTATGCGAGAGGGGAGGGAATTTCAGGGGAGAAGGGAAGGGTTTACAGGAACAAATATAGAGGACACATGGACAAAACTACGGGGCTTGGAAATGGAAGGGAGGTGGGGAGGGATGGGTGGGTGGGCTGGAATGGGATTAAAAGATAGAAACTGTACTGAATAATCTAAAATAAAAAATAAAATAAAAAATAAAAAAAGGTATGCTTTCAAACACTTGAAATTTATTTTTGAATTATTGTACATAGACGCTTTCTCAGATTCTTTATACTTGCCATGAGAAAGGAGCAGGATCCTGTAAGAGGGTGCTAGAGATCCCCAAATGGAGAAAACCCCCACAGCTATCCCTGGGGGTGGGGGTTGGGGGTAGTGGGGCAGGGCCACTGAGAGTTACTTTGCACATCTGAAGAACTTGGCCAATGATTTAGTAATGTTAAAAGCTATACCTGCTCAGAACCTAGGCGTGAGATGGGCGTGACTCTAACCTGTGATGTGCTGTAGCCAGAAGGACTTGCTGTAGCTACTCCACAGCAACAGCCAGCGGTATGGCAGTTAGCTCCATGTCCTCGGGCCACGCTTGCTGGACTAACAGTAGCAACCGAAAAAGGCAGAAGAAACCAGAGTGCTGGCAGGGGTAACCCACGGTGGGAGGAGCTGGAAATGGGGTTACAGAGGAAGATCCCTGCAGGGATTTACACTTAGGGGTGGGGGCAGCCAGAGGCACCCTCTTAGCCATGCTAGGGCTCTGGACCATGTGGGAAGGAAATTAGGAGAGCCATGAGAGGCTTTTTCTCTCTTACTCTCTGACCATGAGGCTTGGGAGCAGAGAAGGGGGGTCTTGGCCATGTGGTTTGAAATGATGCAGTAGGATGCCTCATGCCCACCATGCGAATGCAGTTTGGGATTCAGAGCAGGAGCCTAGCTAGCTGAGCATGGACAACTGAAAGAAGCTGGAATACAGACTGGAATCTGCCCAGCGAAGCTACAGACTTCTATTTCTTTTCCTGAGAGATGGCACCTCTGACTGGCCTGGTTTGGCAAGGAGAGGCAGGACTGTGTGTTTGCCAGTGTTTGTTTGTTTGTTTGTTTTTTCCTTTTGTTTGTTTCTAAAGAGCAGAGGATTTAGCTTTGGTTCCTGTGGCTCAGTGGATTGAGTGCCTGCCTGTGAACCAAAGGGCCACTGGTTCTATTCCCAATCAGGGCACATGCCTGGGTTGTGGGCCAGGTTCCCAGTAAGGGGGGTACAAGAGGCAACCACACGATGATGTTTTTCTCCCTCCCTTCCCCACTGTCAAAAATTGAATGCATGAAATCTTTAAAAAATGAAAAAAGAATTTTTTCAAAAGAGCATGGGATTTAACAGCAGAATTCTGCCATTATCCTAAAAATGTATAACTTTTGAATAAATAGTTCCTTTCCTTTTCATAATGTTACATAACAGATCAGGGGGGAGGGGCTGAATGATATAAAAGACCCCCCCCCTTTTTCTCCAGAGGTTCCTCCCCATCTGCTGGGTTTGTTTTGCCTGCAGCCTGAGGAAAGATGTCTCTAAATACCAGATATCAGTGAAAAGGAAAAGAATTTATTATTTATTTGAAATGACACAAACTAAAGTTCCCCACAAATATACACAGTCCTTCCAGCACCCTCTACGTGGCAAAAGGGAGCACTTCCAAAGCCTCGTGGTCCTGACTCTCACCCAAGCCCCATGGTCCCAGCCAAGACACCAAAGCCGAATGGTCCTAAACAGATGCGTGGTCCCAAAAAGAGAGACTCCCAATGACTGCTGTGGCTCCGTTTAAATCCCAGCTCCAATCTTCCTCTGCAGGCCCATTTTCCGCTCCTCTCAGAACTGGCCACAGTTGCCAGCATTCTGGACACGTGTGGCCCTGTGGTGTGGAGCCAATTATCTCCAAGCTCTTCTGGACCCTACTACAAATCCCCATTTGGGGCTCCCCTCTTGGCTGCACCCTGTAACAATGAAACTGGCATTGGGAGTCATGGTTCTTATCAACGGCAGACAACAGAGCCCCAGGCATTAGAACCCAGGGGTTCCGTTATAATAAAACATCTGTGTACAGAAAAAAGGGTGGTATTTTAGGTAAACTTTATGAAAATAATCACTCTCTTTGAATATTTTAAATATGTGCTAATTATACAACTACTAAAAAAACAAACTTAATACTTAGACACTAAAACAGTCAAGTGTCTAAATTTAAAGCAAAAGCCAAACTTTTGCCAGAAGACAATAGCGTAATTTCAAACATGCCTCCTGCTTTTGAAATATTTTTTCATGCATCGGTAAAAATCTTTTCCACAAAGTGATAGAATAAAACGTAATTAGAAAATGGCAGTCAATTATTTGTGGAAGTATTCTGTTTATTACCATTAAAATAGTTGCTATGCCTAGAGACAAATGGCACGTGAGTGTGCATTTGTCAGATAAGAATTCTGAATAATTAGTGCTTAAGATTAGCATAAATAGCCTAAAGGAGTATTCTTACACAAAATAAGTCAAGAAAAACACAGAATAAAAAGTGAAAGAAAGTAAAATGATATCACTAGGCTAATATTCTACATAATAGTTTAGAATCCCTTCTCCTTTTTTCGGTTTATAAAAATGAAAACCTATAACTGATCCTTTTCCCTGACACCACCTGTTGTTACTCCACATAACATAATAACGCATTTTAATGATGTTCCATTCACTTACATCATGATTTTGAACCAATATTGATTATTTTTCAAAAAAATGATCATACCCATTATAAACATTTTTAGTTATCCACATAATACTGCTAATATCCTAAGCAAAGCAGATTTCAATGCAATCGGAAAGCAACAGCTTCCTAGCCAATCTGACACAGGTGGCACCACAACAAATTTAATTCTTTCTGCATCTTTTCCGACAAGAATGTTTCCCATTTTTTTTTTTATTTTTCAGTTCTGGGTACTTGCTCTGTCATGTACCTGACCAATGCCCACCTTCATTACCCACCACCATAGGGATGCATCTTAGATCTTACCCCCTCCGAGAGTTCCTATTTTCTAAATGTTAACTTTTATTCTGTCCTCACCATTAAAACTACGAATTCTTTAGGAAGTTCGTTTAGCTACATCTTTGAAGATCAACTTAGGTATTTTATTTCTGTGTTACAGAGCTTTAACCCTGTCCACTTAGGGTTCCTATTGTAATTAGCAGAAGCTCCTTCACCTGGTTTTTTAACAGACTACAAATTCATTTAAAAAAATTAGTTCACAAAATCTCCAGGACCAAAAGCTCCAGCTTTAGAAGCTTAGAATTCTGTGTGACCAAAACAGTGAAGGCGTTTCTCCAGCTAATGTGCCCGTTGCCACTCCCTACCCAGGGGTCAACGCTGCATCGGGAAGAGTCTCCCAGCTGCGCTGACTCCCGGAGCCTGAATCGCGGATGCTCTCAGGCAGAAACAACAGTTCACAAAGAAAGCGCTGAATGACTACTTCTCAGTGTCATTTCCTCATGATTCAGTTATCATTTGAGTGATGTCGATGACGGGAACCCAGTCACACCCCTGTGACCTAGGACTAAGGTGAAATGCTGAGCTTTGATGGGAAAAGGGCAACACAAAATAAGGGAAATTTTCATCTGCTGAGTATTTTAAATTATTAAGCAAAGACAGTTGTTTCTGATAGTTAAAGTTCTTCTGGGGAACTTTTGTTTGTTTTTTAAAATCGTTACTGAAAAACAAAAACAGTCTTTTACTGTGTCAAATAAAAATATGTCAGCAATCACTATTGTATTCTTTGCTTCCATGGGTTTGACGAGTTTTAGTACAGCATGTAAGTGGAATCATGTAGTATTTGTCTGTGGCAGGTTTATTTCATTTATTATACTGTTCTTCAGGTACATGCATGGTATTACACATGTCAAGATTTCCTTTGATAAGGCTAAATGATATTTCATAGTTTTCTTCTTCCCCGTTTCCTTCATCTGTTCACCTGTTGTATGAACTGGGGTTGTTTGCATATCCTGGCAATCGTGAATAGTGCTGCAATCAGCATAGGTCCCCCGAAGTAGACTGTTGTGCTGCTATATGGCAGTTCTGGACTGAATTTTTTTACAAAACCTCTGCTCTTTTCTGAAACTGCTGCACCGTTTTACAGTCTCATCAGTAGTATATAAGAGTCCCAGTTTATCCACATTCTCATCAACCTTTATCAAAGATGAGGGGTGGAGGGAATAAGAATTTAATGCTCAGTGGATATACAGTTTCAGTTACGGTAGATGAGTAAGTTCTAGAGACCTTCTGTAGGACATAGTGTCATGGTCAACAACACTGCTCTGTACATTTAACACTGCTTTAACAGGGTGGACCTCATGTTAAGTGTTCTTATCCAAGAAAAAGGAAAGTACCCAAGAAAATTTGGGGAAGTGTTGGATATCTCTATTACTTTGATTGTGATGATGCTATCATGGATATTTCAATAAGTCCACACTTTATAATTTATATATATTATACATGTGAAAATCTTTGAATACAAATTATACTCAGTAAAACTATTGATGCTTTTTAAAAGCATATCAGAACTTAGATAAGGAGATTTTAATTGCAAAGACTGTCACAACAGGGAGAATGCTCCAGTTTCAGAAATCTGCAGGAATCTCATCAGAGGTATAAAGTTTTCCTTTTATAGGTTAGGGAGAGGGAAGGAAACATTTTAGCAGAAATCTTTCAGGGGAAACTGGGTAAGCAAGAGGAAATGATTAGTGGAGTCTGATAGGAAAAACATCTCACTGTGGTCAGCTAGTTCTTAGAGTAAACTGATAAGGAAGCATGTCCCACTTTTTAGTACTTGTTTAGACCTGGGAGTGTCAAAGAGAAACTATAGGCCCAAAATGGTGTCACTCTGCTAAAGCCCATAATTCCAAACCTACATTTAATCCCTAATCTAATTGCAATTTCAACCCCTCACAGAAATATGATCTTAATCATTCAGTCTGGAGTCTTCTGGGCAGTTCCAATGAGGAGATTATCTGTTGCTGGGACTCTCTACCCCCAGAGGAAATAGTTTGCTAGAACTCTTGTCATTCCTTTCTTCCCAGAAAGAAGGTGTTCTGACCTAAAGATAATCCTTTCTTATCTTTCACTGATGACTTCCTTGCCTTGCTCTCCTCTCTATAAAAGCCTTGCCTAATTCCACTGAGTATTACTCTGCTTGCTGGGTGGGATGCTGCCCAATTCATGAATCATTTACTAAAACCAATTAAATCTCCAGATTTACTGGGTTGAAGTTTGTTGTTTAATAGGGGCAGAGTTTCAAAAAGAAAGGAGACTGATTTCATTTTAGTCAAGAGAAAGCAAAGGATAAAAAATGGATAACAGAACATTTAGTCAGTCCCTCTGTCATTTAAGACAGACAAGATCTTTCTTTTAACACTATTATAAGGGAAAAGTCATGCAAGCTGGAGGTTGATCCAAGTATTTTTCAGAGGTGGGCTGTTCTTCCCATTCCTGTAGGCTCTTGAAAGAGCAGTTGTATTATCTATTGAGAGTGCTGTTGAACTGACAGCTGTTGGGAAGGTCTTAGGAATCAAGCATTTAATGAGAGGCATACCTAGGAATATAAAAAAGAGAATAATTATTAACGTTTGACTAAGGGAATAAGAACAAATATTTGTAGTTTGGGTGTGGGGGAGTCAGTTAAGAAGATTCCAAAACACTGTGCTTAAAAAGTCTGTAGACAGTAGAGTGAGTGTAACGGTGGCAATAAGATGAATATCCCAGGTTGTAGTATAAAAATGTATGGTGATGGTGTAGACACTAAAGAGATTTTCTGGAACACATGCACAGCACTTGGTACCATTTACTGCACAAGTACCCCTTTGGAGAGCAGAAATTATGACCAATGCCAGGTGATTGTAGAGAACCTCTTGCTTGCTTTCTCCTAAGCTCCAAGGGCCTGACTTTTGCCTCTGTAACTTGATTCCTGAGCTCGTAGAGCCCAGCAGGCTCACTTTTCCCATGAATCACTTCTTCTACCTCTGTGATTCTCTAAACAAACTTTTGTTTGCATTTGAGTCTTGGCTTTGAATTTTTTTCTTAGCTGGAACCCAAACAGGAACCGAGGTGGCTGAACCAAGGTCTAATTGCCAGTATCATTCTGGTGCTGTTTCACCACCAATAGGGGGCTCCTTCTTCTTAAAATTTTTAATTAAATTTATTGGGGTGACATTGGTTAATAAAATTATGTGTTTCAAGTATACAGTTCTAAAATACATCATCTGCATAGTGTATTATATGTTTATCATCCAAAGTCAAATATCCTCCTGAATATCCAAAGCAATCCTATAGAAAAAAAAAGTGATGAAACCATGGATATTATAGTCCCTGACTTCAAATTATAGTACAAAGCAACAATAATCAAACTGCATGGCATTGGCCAAAGAAGGGCCACACAGAACAATGAAACAAGAATTAAGATTCCAGATATAAACCTGCATGGACAGGTAAGAAGAAAAAAATTTCAACAAAGGAGCCAAAAACATACAATAGAGAAATAAAAGACTTTTCAATAAGTAGCACTGTGAGAATTGGAAAGCCATATGTAAAAGAATGATATGAGACTGCTAGTTATCACTGTACACAAAAATTAACTCAAAATATATCAAAGACCTAAATATAAGACCTGAAACAATAAATTACATAGAATAAAACACAAGAACTGCCCTGGCTAAGTGGTTCAATGGTTCAGTTGGTTGGAGTATTGTCTCCCACACCAAATAGTTGTGGGTTCGATTTCCATTGAGGTCACATACAGAGGTTACGGGTTTGATCTCCAGTAGGGGCACATACATGAGGCAACAGATCAATATTTCTTTCTCACATAAATGTCTCTCTCTCTCTCTCTCTCTCTCTCTCCCTACCTCTCTCTATAATCACTATACATATCCTCTAGTGAGAATTAAAAAAAAACAAAGAAAATATACATATTAAACTTATGGACTTTGACCTTAGACAGGATTTTTTGAATTTGACCTCAAAGGCAAGGGAATCAAAAACAAAAATAAATGAATGGGACTATATCAAACGAAAAACTTCTATACAACAACAACAACAAAAAAATCCAACAAAACAGTAGGGCAACCAACCAACCAACCAAAGGGAGAAGATATTTGCAAACAACAGCTCTGATGAGGGGTTAATATTCAGAATATACAAAGAACTCAACCAAACAGATAATTAAATTAAACAATGGGAAGAGGACATGGACACTTCTCCTAAGAAGACACACAATTAGCCAACAGATATATGAAAAGATGCTTGACTTCACTAGCGATTAGAGGAATGCAAGTCAAAATTACATTGAGTGAGCACTTCACACCTGTTAGAATGACTGTTGTCAACAAGACATGTAATCACAAGTATTGAGAGGTTAGACTTGGACTTTGTCCTACATTTTCCTCTTTCTCATTCTAGACAAACATTCATTCTACTTTACAATAAAATTACTTTTTCTTCCCCAACATATTTGGCAAAGTTGCCTCCCTTTACCATTATACAATTCCTATGAAATCCATCTACAGTCACACTTCGGTATTTGTTGGCTTTAGAAATTGTCAAACCCTGTACTCATCACATTTTGATGAGGCAAAACATTTCAGCACTTGGTGCTTGCTTGGGACTTGTCGCACTTGATAGAATTTGTATGAATCACAGTGATGCCCGGCAAGAGAAAATGCTTCATCACTCATCACTTGAAAAATTCATTTGGTACTCATCGGTTTCAGCACACATCATGAGTTCCAGAACGAACTGATGATGAGTACTGAGGTACCACTGTACTTGGTCTATGTATTTCTCCCTTTAATTGCATTTGAAGATGTATTGAATGACCCCACAATAATAGTTTCATCTGTTAGGCAGCTGGTAATGTTGTGGGAGAAATTTTGCACCAGATGCTTGTGGCAACTTAATTTCATTATGAAATTTCATGTGACGCTTTGTCAGTTTTTGTGCAGACTGATAAATAAAACTTCTTTCTTAATATTCATTTAATAAAAATATTTTTCACAATACTTATTATCTATCAGTGTATAACTAACTAGACAAAGGTATTTAATATTAAAACTGCAATCATTGTATTTAATAAAAATGAATAATTTATTAGCATCTATTTGACTTACCATGTCTGTTACTCTGTTTTTACTAACTTCTTTTCTGACAGCACACTGCCTTTTGGTTATTGCTTAATTATTAACACAGAGTCTCTTATGAAATTTTATAGGATATTTCATCAACATTTTGTGGTCTGAATATTTATATTAATTTCTGAAATAATAACAAAGTTGGCATTACATACTAATTCAATGAAATCAAAGATTTTTTATGAACTGTCAATATAATTAAGTAATAGTAGTATTAAGGTTTCATGAAGCTCATTAACAGCAATATTTACTATGCAATCACATTGACTCTATATTCTAACAAAGAATACGATTCCAAAACATATTTGGCATTTAAACCAATATACTCTTAGGATAAAAGAACTTCCGTCTTTCTCTTTTCCTCTCGGAAAAGGGATGCAACTCCATTGATCATTTAAGGCATCCATTCTACTCTGATGACTTCTGTAGAGATTTAAACTTTTACCCTTATAGGCTTCTAAGGTAGCAAGAATAGGTTCCTAAATATAACAAAATGTAATTTTTGCTTTGCTTGACATTTATAAGCTTTTTTTTTAGAACAGCTGGATTTTATTGAAGGACAACTTACGAACATGTTTACCTATATAAATAAAAGCCAGATTTTATATTTTAATCAAAATGTAACCAACAGTGAATTAGATTAAATTATGGTAAACATTTTACACATAACACATGAATGTGTTAGTTTTAGTAAATGCTTTACAATGTGACTTTTTACATTTACAATTTTAGATAAAATGCATTTCTAAATACCCTTAAAACAACATCTAAATTTGTCTAACTTCTCCCACTCTTATATCATCCATTTCAAATTCCTCTTGTTGGTAGGGCAGGGCACAGCAAAACACTTGAATATGTCCCTAGAAACTCATCAAGATTTGAGATTGTTCATTTATCATATATAATTGGCAGGTTTTAAAGACATTTATGAGCTTTTTATTAATATGTTTCAAATCTAATTTAGATGAATATTCAATGAACTTAATTACAGAATTAACATTATCATGTATTTTATCAAGGGGTATGTTTTTTAGTCAGCATAATTTCACTGTAAAAATAAATATTACTCAAACATATTCCTACCGTTTTGACATAGCAATCTGGAAAATATTGGCTATATTCAGCTATGCTATTTTGATATACATGACTGTATTAAATTTTAAAGTTTCATTCACTGTGATTTTATTAAACAGCATGCATATTCTGATAACCTCGAATTCATTTGTTTATCTCTTGCTTGTTTTGGCTTACATCCTTATCCAAGACTAAATCCATTTGAGAGTCACAGATGAATGATTAAAAAATAAACACTGAACATAATTAGCAAATCATTTCTGTATTGCAAATTTGAGGTAGATGAAAAGAACTTTGAATTCAGTCAGGATTTTCATAAAAACCTATTAACATAGTTTTTTATTTATTTGTTTTTTAACTGTTTTCCCTTTCACAAAAGTCATGTGAATATGTTTAAATTCTATGTTTTGCTACATTTATAGCCATCATTCTTCTATTAAAAAAATACTTTTCATTCTTTATCTGGGGTTATTCAGTTGCCATCTAGTAGAATTCTTTGTAGAAAGGCAAGATAAAGCCTTACAACATTCTCATTATTTACTTACCTTCAGGGTAAATGATGATGTGAAAAACTATTTCAATATTGCAAAACGAGACTTTCAACTTTGCTTTGTCTTTCTGTAATATTACTGCAGACTCATGGATTTCTTTGCACAATGTATTTTGACTGTTTACATCTTTTTTAAAATATGAAACCTCCCCTAATTGAGCTGTGAGAGTCACTTAAACTTGCTTTTATTATGTTGACAAGTGCTCATTAGTTTCATTTCCTGGCACAAGATTCCCTTGATATATTTCTTCCCCAAATCTACACTTAGTCATTTCTCTACAGAGCTTGGAGCACTTCAAATGTATTTCTTGCAGAAGCACCCCACTAATGATAACATATTCTTCTCATTAAGGTAGAATAGAGAATCTGGGAGTAAATTCTCAATGATTTACCATAACAAAGGCTTATTTTTAACTCATATCTTATGTGCTACATAGTTCAGCAGCCTTTTGTCTACAGACTTGCTTAAGTACCCTGGGTGATAGAGCCTCTGAAATTGTTTAGCTGTATTATGCAGAAAATAATTTCTCCACAGGCACTGTGACAATTGAACAAGCAATTTATTGTTTCTCCAACAAACTCCAAAATGTGTCTGCAGGAAATTATGCACTCCACTTTTGCTCAGAGTTCTACAGGCACAATTTGTTACATGGCCGACTGGATTCAAGGTCAGGAGAATGAAGAAGAACAAAGGCACACTATACGAACAGTACGCATACAGATTTCTGCCCTTTGGAATTTAGCTTTAAATCCACATAAGTGAATAAAAGTGTTGAGTTTGAAAATGTCATGAGAGGATTTCTTTGGAAATAATTGTGGGAGTGCAATAAAGCACTGATTGGACTGGGGGTTACAAGTGTGCAGGAAAAAAATGCACAGTACATGACTTGTGTTCCTTAGATTTGGGCTATAGGGAAGACTGGTATTTGGCTCATGCTGGGGAAATCTAAAGCTAAAAAGCTTTAGCCACTGATTAAAATTTTTAAAGTACAGAGAAAAAAGGCTTCATGAAGAATGAAATGTAGCTTCATTTAATAAGAGGGCCAAGGATACAAGAGACATTCAAATGGGTATAAGTTTTCTGTGTTTATATTATATTTTTTGTTCTGTTTTTTAATTTAAATTATTTTTAAGAAATTTCATTTACAGTTGACTGTTGTTATATTTATCTAAGAAATCAATTTATCTAAATTTTAAAATTTATTTGTTAAGTTTATTTGTAATATCTCTTACAGATCACTTTAACCAATACAATTTACCTTTTTCAAATATCAAATATTTGGATATTTGATACTGATTCAAAAGACAGTGTCTAAATGAGAACAAGTCATGTGCAATGTGTGATGTCAGTAATATAATTTGGGTAAGAGTTGTGTAGATAATGTTTTTGAAATT
>CM052548.1:15059371-15126953 GCA_028533065.1 Trachops cirrhosus | reverse complement strand
GTACATTTACACAATGGAATTCTATGCAGCTGAAAGAAAGAAGGAGCTCATACCCTTTGCAACAGCATGGATGGAGCTGGAAAGCATTATGCTAAGCGAAATAAGCCAGGCAATGAAAGACAAATACCATATGATCTCACCTTTAACAGGAACCTAAACAACAAAACAAAGAAACAAGTAAATTATAACAAAGGACACTCAAATGGAGGACAGGATGTCAGTGACCAGAGGGGAGAGGGGAGGGAATTTCAGGGGAGAAGGGAAGGGTTTACAGGAACAAATATAGAGGACACATGAACAAAACTACGGGGCTTGGAGATGGAAGGGAGGTGGGGAGGGATGGGTGGGTGGGCTGGAGTGGGAATGGGAGATTGAAACTGTACTGAATAATCTAAAATAAAAAATTAAAAAAAATGAAATTGTCAATTTTATGTTTCTCTGAAGAATTGGTGAGATTTAATTGAAATTACCTGTTTCTGTTAATTCTACCCCTAAAATATTGTTAATAAATACTGACTTGATAAATGAATCATTTTTCTCAAACTGATACATTTGATTTCAAATTCTTTTAAAATATTGTTTTATATTAATTTTAATATGCATATCTAAGTATGAGTATACCACCTGATATATAATTCTGGGCTTGTGTTATTCCATTACTGATTTAATTGCTTTAGAAATCTACTATTTTAATGAGTTTCTTGAGAGTGTTCAACAGTGTGTATATAGCATCATTTCATTTTAACTATTGTTATTTAGATTAAAATCAAATCATTAGACTTGTAGAATGAGATTTCAATGTTAACCATTTATAAAATATTTAGGTTTTAGTCCTTAAAATTTCTTGGATGTATCATGTCTACTGGTTGGGCCAATTTAATGGTATAGAAATGTTTTCTCTCATCATGTGTCATTTTATTTACAGCCAAGCTGTTAAGACTGTGGCCACATACAAGACCGCATTAATAAAGCATGTCTTGAAGCAATGTATTTGTTCTCACAGGGTGAAATCAATTCACCTGAAAAGAACTGCTAATATTGGATGAATAACTGGAGATAACAAGATCTATACTATTTGCAATGAAAAAAATAGCCACAGAGAGTTACACATTTAAAACCAAGTATGTTTGTTGATATTCAGTGCCTCTATACATCTTAAACTGGTTTAGCTATTAGTATATTAGATGGCGAGTAAGTCCTTTCGGTGCCAGAGAGGCGAACTGGCGGTGCTGGAAAGCAGTGCAAGAGCAGGGAAGTTCAATCACACATGTCAATCAGGGCACTGAATAAAGAAAACATGGGAAATTTTATTTGTAAGAACCAAAACGCAAAAAGCAGTTTGACATTTAGAAATAACATTGCACAAATTAGATTCAATAAAAATAAGTGTGCAGATTGTTATTGGAGACATTTAAGAACACGTTTTTATTTCCTTTTACAGTCAAAATAGAGTCATGAAGAAAATATCAAGGTATCTACTTAGCACTATCTTGGATATTTCAGTTGGAATATTGACATGTACTCACGTATAGATGGTCTTACTTCCAAACAAATGTAATCATTTTCTTGATTTCTTTCCCTCTTTTGATTATTTCCCCAAAAGCAATATAAAATTTTCTTAAACAAATTTAACTAGAAATCGAGTGAAATTAACACTCCAAGTGGGCTCCCACGCTCTGATTCACTAGTACTCGATTAGTTTAGTGATAATACTTTAATAATACACTAAATTTGATTGAGAATTAAATCTCACAGAAAGTAAGTTCTAGTGTCATAGAATCATCTGAGCTATAATATTTTTAACCATCTCATAATGCGTTCCTACCCCTTCCCCCACCCAGAAGCATTAGCATCTGTGTAAACCAGAATTTTCACTGTTTCTATGAAACTTTCAGAAGAAAAGCCAGAATTATAATACATTCTACTTGCACTAATATAAATATGTTTTAATTCTTTTCCATAGTAAATAGTCCAAAACCTGGAGTAAATGATTTAAAACATATTCAAGTTTTAAATACTTCTGATAGATACTGTCAAGTTGCCATCCTATTATTTTATTGAAATATATTAGAATGAATAACCCTTCACAGTCCTTATTTCACATCATTTTATTATAAACAAACTTCAAATAGAGGCCAAATTGGGAAGAATTTTACAAAGAACCCCATTTTGTAGCCCCCTGGGTTCTACTATTATATTACAACACTTGGTTTAGCAGTTACTTAGCCATCTATTCTTTTCATCTCTATTAATATAACTTTTTGATTTATTTAAAACTAAAATCCATAGATTGTATAATACATTTTCAATAGATCCTTCATTAAATTCACCAAAGCTCAAGTTTAAGTTTCTGTTGTTAATATCTGCAGGCCATTCGATGTACTGTGTCTTGGTGATTGTATACACCTGTATGTCGAGAGCTGTCAAGGGTCTCAGATCGCACCAATTGCAGGGCAACGGGTGTCATGGATGCTGGTAGAAAACATGATAGTCATTATGTAGAAAAAACACACTGTTTGTTACTCCCAGCAACAACAGCATCGAGGGTGACATCATCTGTTCTGGTTCCCTGAGCCCAGATTCCCTAACCAAGGACGGAAAGGACCGGTGACTCTCACAGACGTAGTGAGTTGCATTGAAAGAGAGGAACCCTGAACTAAAGAAACCTCAAACTTTTAAAGGGGCTGCTAGAAAATGTTTGCCAATTTTTGCCAGAGATGGAGATATTATGTCATTATGCTGGACAGAAAACAAATCTATCTTCCCTGAAGATAGAGATATCATCTCTCTTGTCCAAGACTATTTACTATATGAACATTCTTGAAAAAATAGTATGTAACAGAACATTATCCAAACTTTTGCTCAGAAATTACAGAGAAATGGGAGGCACCCAAGGAGAATTATCTCTTATAATATGTAATCTTTGTTTTTTGTTGTGCACTGTATTGATTTCCAATGAATTGCTTTTTATACATATTTACATATGCCATTTATCAAACAGTCCAATTAATCTGGCCAACATGATCTATGATTTAAAAAATGTTTGATTTGTGTTATGCACCATTTAATTATGTCTACTGTGGATAGATCTAAAAGCAGTGTGAGGAGGCCACTTTTGACCTTCTCCATAACCCACAAGGTCCAAGTGAAAAAAATCCCATAAATGCTCAAGACTTACTTTCAAAGGCTAGGTGCTTTCTTTTTAATTTTATGTATGAACTTCTTCCACTTGGCCCAAGGCAGTAATTCAGGTATGGCAGTCTGCATTTGTAATTACTTAGACTTCATCTTGGCCCACAAGAAATAAGAGTGGGGGACTTCCATCATCCGTAACTCCTTTGGAGAGGGAATTGAGGTTGAAAGAATGCCTTCCAAATTGAAGAGGTCTTTAAACATATTTCTTTCTCTTATGTTCACTCCTTAAGTGTATGTCACTGTAATTTAGGGAGGTAAGCAAGTTGAATCATGGATCCTGGAAAAAATACAATCCTGAAGATGTACATGACATGCTGGAAAAGAAAGTGCCTCTAGTTTTTGGGGTCCAGAGTAGGACTTAACCACATTCATGGGAAAAAAACCCTAAATGCCTTCGATTTCTGAAGGCAGCTAAACCCAATTGTCCTGGGTGGATTCATAGTGCCTGTCATTGTCATTGTCATTTCAGTTTGTGTGCTACTAGCAGACACTGATAGTCCTGGTGGCTTCTTTAGAACAGGTGCTCAGGAAAGACAGGTTTTGTTAAATAGATAAGGGGTGTCAAACTCATTTTCACGGGTGACAACATCAGGCTCATGGTTGCCTTCAAAGGGTCGAATGTAATTTCAACTCCTTAACAGTTAAGGAGTAGTTACATTTATACAGTCCTAAATTATTTTGGCTCTTTGAAGGTAACCTCGAGGCTGATGTGGCCCCCGGTGAAAATGAGTGTGACACCCCTGCCATAGATGCTTTGACACAGGGACACAGTGGCTGTGTTTTCTCAACTTCAAAGTAGTCAGTTTCACTTCTCCAAAATGTCCCCAATTGCCACACCTCAGCACAGGCTGTGATAAAAAGGTGATTTTTAAAACAAAGAAACAAAAAAAAGAAAATAAATGGTATGTTTTTGAAAAAAAGGAAAAAAATTAACTTGCAATTTCTAAATATACAAAACATCTAAAAGATTCTATTAAAGAACTATATGTTCTCATTAATCTCAATGTGCATTTATTTCTGTATAACTTTTATTAAAATTTTACACATGTAGATTCTGCATATATTGTATTATAGTCATACATAACAAATTCAGTATTCCAGAGAGGAACTTTATCTTACTTTGTTATTTCTGAGATTTCTTGAATTTGTTGTTTGATCCCTGCCATGAATATTGGAAGTTACCAACTATTATTTTTTCACATAAGTCTTTTGCACCATTCTCTCTATTTTCTCTTTTGTTAATTCCAATTACATGCATGCTGTCATGTTTGATAATTTTCTATAGCTTTTGGACATAATGTTCTGTTTTTAATGTTGTTGTCTTTTTACTCTTTTAATCTTCCTGTTTTAGAAAAATAATTTATTTTGATGTATGATCAAGTTCACTGATTTTTCCTTGGTTATGTCTAGTCTACTAATGGACCCATAAAACACAGTTTTTATTTATGTTACTTTGTTTTTGTTTTGTAATAATCAATTTCATTTATTTCTTAAAGATTTTGTTTAAAAAAAAAGACACACAAACCAATGGAATAGAATTTAAAACCCAGAAATAAAACCATATGTTTATGGGCAAATAATTTTTGACAAAGGTGCCAAAAACATACAATGGAGAAAAAAATACTCTTCAATAAATGCTGTTAGGAAATTGGACAGCCACATGCAAATGAATGAAAGTAGACTGCCGTTTTTCCCCATATACAAAAGTTAATTTATAGTGGATCAAATACTTGAAACAATAAATTACACAGAAGAAAACATAGGTACTAAATTTATGGACTTTGAGCTTAGTAAGGATTTTATGAATTTAAACCCAAAAACAAGAGAAGTAAAGGCAAAAATAAATGAATGGAACTCTATCACACTAAAAAGTTTCTAAACAGTGAACGGAAACACCAACAAAACAAAAAAAGCAACCAATCGAATGGAGAAAGTATTTGCAAACAATGACTCCAACAGGGGATTTATAATAACCAAAAGATATAAATAGCTCATGCAATCAACACCAAACAAACAAACCATCTAATTTAAAAGAGCAGAGCCCTGGCCAGTGTAGCTTAGTCGGTTGGAACGTCTTCCCATGACCAAAAGGTTGCAGGTTTGATTACTGGTGCTGCACATACATGGGTTGAAGGTTAAATCCCCAGTCTGGGAGCATACAGTCCCTGGTTTTGTGTGTATGAGAAGGCATCCAGTCAACACTTCTCTCTCATATTGATGCTTCTCTCCATTCCTCTCTCTAAAAAAAAACTTTAAAAAAAATGTCCTTGGGTGAAAATAAAAAACATTAAACATGATCATGAATGAAAGTGGAGAGTATTATGCTAAGTGAAATAAGGTGGTGAAAGACAAATACCATATGATCTCACCTGTATAAGTGGAACCTAATCAACAAAACACACAAGCAAGTAAAATAGAACCAGAAACATGGAAATAAAGAACACACTGACAGTGATCAGAGGGGAGGGGGATGGGGCTAATGGAGGAAAGAAGGGAAAGGGATGGGTCAAGGGTCATGAATAAAGGACTCATGGGCAAAGACAATGGGGTAGGAATTGACTGTGGGGTCATAGGGCAGGGGAGAGCAACTGGGAAAAAGTTGGGGGAACTATAATTGAACAACAATAATAATTTTTAAAAATTTAAAAAGAGAGAATAAATGAGCAGATGACCTGAACAAACACATCTTCCAAGAAGGCTTACATTTAAAGGTGTTCAACTTCACTAATTAGGGAAATGCAAATCAAAACTGCAATGTGATACCACCTCACACCTTATTAGAATGGTTATGATCAATAAGGTAAGTAATAACAAGCGTTAGAAAGGTAGTAGAGAAAGAGAAATCCTTATTCACTGCCGGGGGAAATGTAAGCTGGTTCAACCACTATGGAAAACAGTATGGAGGCTCCTCAAAAAATTAAGAAAAAAATTACCATATGACCCAGCAACCCTTCTTCTCAGTATCTAACAAAAAATTGAAAACTTTTATTTGCAAAGATGTATGCACCCCTGTGTTCATTGCATATTCACAGTGGTGAAGACATGGACACAAACTGTCCTTCAGTAGATGATTGGAAAAGAAAATATGATACATGTGTAAAATGGAGTATTGTTCAGCTGCAGCAATAGATGAAATATTGCCATTTGCAACAACATGGATGAATCTTGATAATATTATACTCAGTGAAATAAATTAGACAGAAAGTCAAGAATCATATTATTTCACTCATATATGGGATATAAAATATTTAATATTTCCTGTTTATATGAATGCATTATAACTTTATGGTGCTACATCTAAAAGAAAAAATCCTTAATGTTGCCTTCAGGTTTATTCACATATAGGTTGATCTGATATATTAGCATTTTACTCAAGAGCTATATATATCATCATTATAAAATATTATCTCATATATATGTTCTTGTATTGTATATATGCTTGTATTTATATTTAAAACTTGAAACAATATTTAAGCATGTACTTTTATTTTCCTTAGCATGGATAATATAAATTTATTCAATATAAATTTCTACATAAAAGCTTTACATCTAAATTATTTTTAATAGTGTTGTGTTGTTTTATATTTTAGTACATTTTGAGGCACCTATGATTTTTATTTGTTCATTAGACATTTGGTATCAAATAATTAGAATTCTTTTTATTTTTTAAATATTATTATTGTTTTGATAGTTAATTTTTATTGTATTTTTTTGATTACCATTTGTTCTCCCATGCCTTCTTTCACCTCTACTCACTTCACTCTTCCCAGCAATCACCACACTGTTGTCCAAAAGAATTCTTTCTCTTTTCTGCTCGATCCCTCAACCCTTTCAAATCCCCCTCATAGCTGTCAACCTTCAAATTTTGATCCCATAATTTAAAAGTCATCTCTTTTATAATAAGCATATTTTATACTAATTTTTAATGGTTTTTGAGTTGAATATTTTGAAAGTTTCTTTTATCATTGAGTTCTGTCTCAATTAGACTTACTCTTTATTCTACCTTAACACAATATATCATTCTTATTTGGATATGTGTATTTTCATGTCATATGTCTCTTTAGGTGGATCACCAAGTTCATGAGAAACCTTTTCTAATTTGTACATATTTACAGGTAGCAGTGCTCTTGAACATTATACCACTGCATAAGAAACATTTCCCACAATCCAATGTACAATAAGATTTTTTTGTTTCATGCAAGCTTTTAAAATCAGTGTTCCAAAATCCACAATTCTGTTTATAGTCTGTTCAAGGAATGCAAACCTTCACTACCACTTCCTCTCCTCCAGCCCCTACTCAGGGCTTGGTCCCAAAGCCATTCCCGTAATTTAGACAGTTTTATGCTAATAAAATCTGTAATTTAATATCTGTTGATGTACCATGGTCAACAATAAATACATAGTATCTTGCAGTTTCTGGGAGTCAAGGCTACTGTCAAGTCACTTAGTTGGGAGTCTCTGACTCAAGAACAGCCATTAAGTAGAAGTCCAACTGTCAACTGCAACCATAGGTTTACCTGAAAGCTTGTTTGGGGAGGGATGAACATCCAGGCTCATTTATATAATCATTGGCAGGTCTTGCTCCTTTGCCAGGTGGCCTTTTTCCCAGTGGTACTTCACAACCCAGTAGCTGGTATCCCTCAGTGTAATCCAAGGGGAACTGAGAGAGCGCACACAATCAAAATTCCAGCCTTTGATCACCCAGTCGTGGTAGTAGCATCTCATTGCTTCGGTCCTATCATTTTCATTAGAAGCAAATCATTAAACTCAGTCTGTACTCTAGAGGACAGGATTACATAAAGTTGTGAATACCAGGAGACAGAAGTTCCTGGGGGCTATTTTGGCAGCTGCCTATGACAAAAAAAAAAGAAGGAAGAAAGAAAGAAATTGCTCATTATACAGATATTTCCTCTCTACATCAGGGGACAATGAAAGAGAAAAAATATTCTTGTAGCTGTAAGTCTTATAAAGCAAATTTATTCTTCTTCAGTTATCCAGTGAGAGTATGCTTCTAATTATTTCTCAATTGTAAAATATAGAAGTGTAGGATATGAAGAAATTCATCTAGATTTTCACATTGTGAAGCCACACTGTTGGCAGAATTGTTTAATTTCACATACTTTACAAACCTTTCTATTCACTGGTATGTCATAGAGTTGCAAGTAGAGTTTGTATTAGTAATGACTAGCCCAATTCTGTTTTAGGTTAGCCTATTTTATGCTGGAGAAGAAAGTAAGGGAGGAAATGCATAAATAAATTATTAATTATGTTTTCTTTGAAGTATTTAAACAATTTTAACTGTTATAGGTTTAATTGTGTAAATGTACTATTCACAAAGTAATAAAACATATTCCCAAAAAGTTATAATGTAATTTATTTAAATCATCACAATCATCAAAATCTATTGTTGATTTCTTCAGTAGTAGCCACTTCACGTGTTAATTTGATGAACAAACTAATTTTTGTCATGCGAATTCTGGTAAGATATATAAATAATATCACTTAGTCAAACATTTTGATACTTTTTAAATATATTGCTTGAGGTTGACAAGGTCATTGATTACCTCTATTTAGGTGTGACCCTCCTATGCATTTCCTACAATTTATCAAGCATGTTGATGAGAATGGCATGTGAGATGGTGCCAAAAGGTCTTAGTAAAATACGGTTTTGGTAGATTTTTTTTCTTTCTTCTTATCTCAGAAACCTGTCATTCTGTCATCTTGCATGAGCAATGCTTCCACATTGAATGAATTTGAGATAGGAAGAACAAATACGCTGCCAGTAGCCATGCTTTATAAAAGCTTGTCTAATGCTTAATGCTGAATGTAGTGGACGGATTGCTGACATGACCTATTTTCACCTTGTAGATTTAATTCTTTTTATGCTTTTTTTTGTCCTTAGTGGAAATGGAGAATGAAATCTTCATCCACAGAATACAAAATTTACAGTTCCTTAAGCAAAGGTGTTGACCATAAATTCTTTCCTCATTACTCTTTCGGTTCCAATATCCTGGTCACTTACATCTATTGAATGCATTAGGCTTTCAGTATGATGCATATTGGTGTTCTCATTGACAGCTAGAGCTGACATATTAGGACATTCTGGACACCATTCAAGGGCTGGTGCTCTTGGATGAGGCTGAGAGGTTCATGATTTGCAGTGTGTGGAAATCAGTTTATATTTCTATTGGAGACCATGGAAATAATGGTACCCTATCTTCGTACATATCCCATTTTTCACCAATGTAACGAACAGACCAATAACTAACAGCACAGACTGATTCTCCAGCAGGACATCAAACAGCTAAAGAAGAAAGTGGTGTTCCAAGTTTTTTATTCTTGGATGACCCATATAGGATGACTCAGCAAATAAGACAGAGAAGACCCTCTGCATTGCTAAAAATCTGATTGGAAAATTTATCTGAAAAGAATATTGACAACACACAGTTACACATAGCCTGAGGACAGTACAGGAACGAAATTAGATATATTCTTTAATTAAAAAGCCTTATTTCAATTTTTTACATTATGAGCAATTGTTATCTGAAAAACCTTGAGACTTTTCATGGATGACTCATTTTCTTAGCTTTTTATATAGTCCTTTCATATCTCAATAATCCTTGTTTTAAAAAATGCCTAGTTAGTACGTTCACTGTATTATTGCACTTGTTTATATTCCTTGGCTTATAACAGCTAAATCTACTTTGAATATCCTCTTTTTCCTTTATTTTACTATTTTCCTAACAAAATTCCTCATTCTAGTTGGAATTACTATTCCTAACTAAATATCTATGTTTATATGTACGTGTATGAGTAGCATATGATCTTTTATTAATATGCAGTAGTACTGGGAACAGAACATTCATAGTCTCTAAACTACAGAGGAAAGATTATAAACTATGGTCCATACACTATGCATGATGATTTTGTTTTTTATGTAGTTATTAAAGTAATGATTGTGGGTTTCATAATTTTTTTTCCTAATCTTTTGTCTAAGAATAAATAAATGAGTAAAGACATTATATGTTGAAAATTGTTAATAGTGGTGTTAAAGAGATGTTTAAGACAGATTTTTAAATAAAAATCAAAGGATAAATAGAATAACTAAAAGTACCTTTGCTATCAACATTTTTGTTATAGATAAAAGCTATTGTACTAATATTGATAGAAGTTAGTATAGATATTATCTTATTAGAAATATTTAATTTTTCTTGTCATCATTTATGAGTAACACACAAAGCTACTAAGTTAAAATTATTTTTAATATATTTTAAACAAGTATGAAATTGCCCAAAATTCTTTAGACACTTAGGATTTAAAAATAAGAAGTGATATTTAACAGTATAAGCTATTATATTTATTATATATTATAAAAGGTATATTCAGTGAAAAGACTGTTCAACTACAAAAGTCTAGTAATTAAATTTTGAAACTATATCAAATGATGCTTTAGCTCAGTAGGGAAAAATAAAGGTCAACTAAAACAAAACAAAATATTTAAATCAAATAGAAGAAACAAGTCAAAGTAAAAAAGTTTATCATGATTCAGTGGCTTTTAACTCTTTCACTAGGATCTAGGATTTGGGCCTCAAGTTTAATTTCTTTGAACCTGTAATTGAAGAGTTCAGATTGCATAAAGGTTGAGGCCTTCCTGGTGAAAATTCTCAAATCTGGTACTTGAAATAATAGTAAAGTCAAGAACAGATTGTTTTTGGTTCTTATTTGAATAGATATGGTCTCAGTAGTAATAAGAAAGTAAAAATCAGCATGGTCAACTAAATATCTATATGGCATTTCTCTCCTATTTTCCTTGATAAAGCTTTTGAAGAAGTTTTTGTGAGGAGAAATGTATTATTTTTTCAGTAGAATCTGCTATCTGATACACATAATAATGAGCAAAATAAAACTAAGCTTTTGAAAAGCACTGTTCACCTCGAAAGGTTTTATACAAGATACAATCATACATCAAAAACTAAAAATCTAGTAGGGTTAAGAAAACCTGATTCTAAAAGTCCTTGCAATGACATTAAATGAGAAGTACATAAAAACAGGATGTCCACTTTGAATTTATAATGTGACAGAGGAAAAGATGACTTCCATAACCTAGACATACCACGAAATAACAGATAGAGTACATGTTCCCAAACTATACACACTTTAACTTGTTATTATTTTTTATTTTTTTAAATATTTTATTTATTTATTTTTAGAGAGGGGAAGAGCGTGAGAAGGAGAGAGAGAGAAACATCAATGTGTGGTTGCCTCTCATGTGGTCCCCACTGGGGACCTGGCCTGCAACCCAGGCATGTGCCCTGACTGGGAATCGAACCTGCGATGCTTTGGTTCGCAGCCCGAACTCAATCCACTGAGCTACGCCAGCCAGGGCTGTTATTATTTTTTAATGTGAATTAACAGGGCCTTTTAAAGAAAATGAAAAGTTCAACAATTTTTCACTATGCTTTATGTGGTTCATGGAGCTGCTCGGGAATGATGAAAAATAACTGAGTCACATACATTCATTAAGAAAGTGGTCTTTCTAAGAAAAGCTAAATAGGGTAAAGTTTATTGATGTAACATAGAAAAATACTTACAAAACAAAATGAGAAACATTTTTGAAAATTAAATGTGTTCAAAACTACATCCTTAAAAAGAATAGAGTAGATCATGCATGATTCCTTAAAAGCCTTTGATATTAAAATGATTCTATTCCCAGTCTTCAATAAATAATTTCTGGTTTTATACACCTTATGATTGATAATATAAAACAGTAAAAGACAGTCATTAATAAAGAGCTTCTTTACAAGAAAAGCTAAATGTATATAGCACTGTATGTGTGTGTATACATATATATATGTGTGTGAGATTTGAAATCACACATTTTAAATATATATATATGTGTGTGTGTGGGAGTGTGTATGTATTTAAAATGTGTGATAAAGTCATACTATGAACAAAAGGTTGGGTAATATGTTTGCACATGTTAACTAAATGCTCCCTAAATATTCCCTGTAACTTAAAAAAATAACTATCATTAAATAAAAGAAAAACTAATATACAAATTAGTGATATGCAAAAATAAATTGTCAAATGCCCCTGAAAAGTTGTCCTCAGTAGTAGTCAAGGAAACAAATTTTATATAAGATATCACTATGTGCCATTAAGTTGACAAAAATAAATCTGTCTATCTAATTTATGTATCCATATATATTTCTGGTGGTTTGTAAGCTAATGAATATGAAAATGAAGTGGGAAATGAATTTTCATAGACTCCTGCTGAAAATAAGAATAGTAACAGACTTTTTGGAAAGTTATTGGGAAATGACTATTAAAACATGATTTAGTACACCTGTTTTGTATCATATTTCATAGGTATAAAAATATTTGTAAAATATATAATTGCATCTAAGGATATTTAAGATAGAGTATAAACTACTATTATATCCATTTAGCATAATCTTATTAGGTATTACAATAGTTATTTCACTACATGTAGTACATGCTTTTTAAAGAAAACAATGTTTTGGAAATCTTCACATTTTTTGGATGATTTTAAATGCAAATTTGAAATCATATCAAGTTTTCATATGAACAACTACCATCATGTGTAAGTTGTCACTCATATGAAGCACCTTTAACATACAATAATTTTAAAGCACGAAGAAACAAGAAAATGTTGGGAAAAATAAGCAATTCAAAGCATATTTTGTTCTTAAAAATCAAAATTTAAAACCCAAAACAAAAAAAAACATTAGTTAAGAAAGTAGCCCATAATGTATTTTTATAACATAAATCTAAAAATGTACACACACACACACACACACAAGTTGCCCAAAGGAATATTACAGACTGCCAATTTTCAGTAATTCTAGAAGAAAGATTTTCATAAATTCTCTAAGTCATAAATACTGGGAATAAAAGACTCTGTGGAAAAAGTATTTTTAGAAAACTTTTCTCTACCACAGTCTATTGATTAGTGATATTGATAAATTGCTACTTCTAAATAAAGTAATACAGATATGAGACATCCAGAACATTTAAATATTTGCATCACAGTGGCCATAATGATATATTAAAACATGATTTCTTGTTACTAAATGGTTTCTACTTCCTACACATTATATTGAACCAAACTAAGTAAATCTTTATAGATTGCGAAGGCAGTAAACAATGATACCATGTATCGTTGTTGAAAACGCAACAAACACGGTTGCAGATGTGTGTGATGGTAGGAATCCCAACATATGAGCTTTCACTTAACTACTTTATTTCTTTCAGATAATAATTATAATACAGAAAAGTGTAATGTAATTAAAGTTTCAAAAATGAAGAAATTGATTTTTCAATCTGTTTTCTTCAGCCAAAATTAAGAAATAGGACATGCAATAATTTTTGGAACTCCACAGAGGTTTTAGAAGATGTTCAAACAAGACAGAACAGCTGAAATATATTTCAAGTCTTCTGTGAATAAATAATAAACAAAATAGATTTCAACAATGAACTACCTGATTAACAATAACAATATAACAGATCTTACTAACAATCAACAGTTGTTTTCAACAAAAGCAATTTGTTAGTCGGCCGCTGCAGAAAAGTAACCAAACACATTGCCTTGAAAATACAATAATTTTGGAGTTACATCTGCTTTGGGTTCCTCCCATCACTCTTCTCTGGATGGAAAGCTGGGGCTGGTATGCAGCCATTCAACAGTGACATTAGAAATATTTAACAGGGCGTACAAAATTGCCCCAAACGATAGGGACAGGTCCATAGTGCTGCATCAAATCAGTTACCAGGTCCTGAGGAATCATGCCAAAGAGACAGGGAAAAGTGGAGATTTTTTCAACCAAGGAAAGTGGTATTTTCACTAATTCGAAAACAGAAAGAGTCAAGGAACACCTAAATTGAATGTTAATTTTGCAAAATTAAAACAACAAAAGAAACTATTTTATCCTGAAATCCAATTATAGTGATATATCTACATTTCTAGATCTCAGGTATAGAGACAAGTTTTCATTCAAGTAAAAGTCCAAAAATTATGTATATTAAATATTATAAACATGTACCTTATTTTTTGGACTATAAGATGCACCACCCCAAATTTGGGAGGAATAATGGTTGTTAATGCTGCTATTGAGTTCTGTTTACATTTACATTGGTGAAATATTATGTTATCTATGTTATTAAATATTTTGCCACATTTTTGCTTCAAATTTTTTTTCCTATTTTCCTCCTCTGAAACCTAGGTGTGTCTTATGTTCCGAAAAAATACAGTAAGTATATGGGAGGGTAAATGTTTTATCATTTTAAAGAATGTACACATAAGCAATAAACTTTATTTTTGAAATTGTATGATAAAAATTATGAAATTTGTCTACAATATTTTTACATTCAGAAGGTGTACATACAAAATGTGTCTTTAACTTATAGCACCATCAAGCACAGCTGCAGCACACACCATACTGGTAAAATGAGCCAAAAATATCTCTTCAGTCCACCGTAAGCTAGGGCTTGTCTTCCACCGAGTGCTGAAAATTTGCTGCAGATGACTTCTGCATCAGCACAGGAGCTAGCAGTCCTAAGAAATTAGTATTCCTGCAATACAATGCCCAAGTTTTAAAATCTTAATAATAAAATACAGATAATATTTTGATAAAATTCACAATCTCATCTATTTCAGCAGTTTGTTCTAGGATGTCGACATGTGACTTGTGCCTCGGCATCTGTGAATTAACAGTCATTTGATGATTCACCACTAAGTACATTGAAAAGAAACTTTCCCATAATGTAGTTTTAAGACACTGAATTAAAATATAGAGAAATATATAATATGTAATCTACTTTTAAATTAATATGTTATAATAACCTCAGCTGTTCATGTATGCAAGTAGAGTTGATCCTCCAGCAATGCAGGGTTAGGGGCACTGACCCTTGCACAGTGGAAAATTCATGTATAACTTTTGACTCCCCCAAACTTAAGGTGTCTTCAGTATCAGTGGGGAACTGAACTATACCGGTCCACTTACATGAAGTTTTTAAAAGATAAATACATACTGTTTTGGGCCCACACTTGGGAGTTGCAGATATGGAGGGTGGACTGTATGCATTGATCTATGACATTTTCTGATGAGGCCTTGAATATTCATGGATTTTGTTATACATGGGAGATCCTAGAACCAGTACCCCAGGGGAGAGCAAGGGACAACTTAAGGTTTTGGGGAGCCAAAAGTTACATCCACATCTTCAATTCTCTGAGTTGGGAAGACTGCAGTGCCTCTAACTCTTCATTGTTCAAGGGTAAATGTTAGTTCACTGACCTAAAGAAAAACGGTGTTTCACCAGTTTAACCCTCCTCCACTCTTTGCAAATCAATGACATCTATTTATATTTTTAATCATTACTACAGTTTTGCCTTTTCTAGAATGTCATATGTTTGGAATTATACATGCATTCACTTCAGACTGGCTTGTTTCACATAGCAGTATGAATTTAAGATCCATCCATATTTTTAATAGTAGATATCTTATTTTTCCTTATTGCCTAATAATTTCTTATTATATGGATATGCTATAGTTTATTTATCTATTTATTAATATAAAGACCTTCTGTTGTCCTGGCCAGTGTGGATCAGTGGGGTGGGTATCTCCCACAAACCAAAAGGTCACTATTTCAATTCCAGGTGAAGGTACATGCCTGGGTTATGTACCTTTTGGGCCAGGTCCCTGATCAGGGTGTGCAAGAGGCAACTGACTGATGTTTCTCTCACACACACTGATATTTCTCTCCCTTTCTCTGTCTCTCCCTTACCTCCTTGTAAAAATTAAAAAAAAAACAACTTTTTCTAAAAAAGACCTTGTTTGTTGCTCCGATTTGGGGCTATAATATACTAAATTGTATAGACACTAACATGTAGATATTGTGTGGACAGAAGTTTTCAATTCACTTGGAGAGTCCTGGCTGGTGTGGTTTAGTGGATTGAGTGCCAGCTTGTAAACCAAAGGGTCTGAGGTTTGATTCCCACTCAGAGCACAGGCCTGGGTTTCGGGCCAGGTCTCCTGTGGTGGCTTTGTGAGAAGCAATCATGCATTGATGTTTCTCTCCAACCCTTTCTCCCTCCCTTCCCCTCTGTCTAAAAATAAATAAATAAAATCTTTTAAAATTAAAAAAAATTCACTTGGAGAAATACCTATGATTGTGATTAATTGTGAATTCATATGGAAAGACTATGTTTAGCTTTGTTAGGAACTGTCAAACTGTCTTCCAAAGTGTTTGAAGTATGTATTTCCACTAACAAGTAATGAGAGTTAGTATTGCTCCATACAGCCTCCAGAAATTACACTCTCAGGGTTTGTTGTTGTTGTTGTTCTTGTTTTAACAATTTTAGCCATTCTAGTAAGTGGGTAGTTTTGTCTCATTGTTATTTTAGTTGGCAAATTCCTAGTGACAAATAATACTGAGCACCTTTTCCTGTTTCTCCTTGCCAACCTTTTGTCTTATTTTATGAGGCATCCAGATCTGTTGCACATTTTAAAATTTAGCTGTTTGTTATTTTATTAATGTTCTATAGAATTCTCTGTGTTTTAAGAGTCCTTTAAAAATGACATATGAGACAAGTCTTCCTAAAAGAATGCATGTCGGTATTTTATATAAGCATATCAAAGGGGAAATATAATATTTTCAAAGAGGCAGAGACAACATTTCAGAGTAGTAAATATGAGCTGATTTGATGAGAGTGCAGTGTTAAAAGGAGGCTGAGGTTTGGTCCTGACACCATGAGCAAAATCGCTCTGGCATCAAGGAACACAGACTATTAAAGGTGCTAATAAAAGGCCACGTATCTACAACATAGAATGACCAGAGACAAGCATGCATGGTTTTATAAGAGGGTTTTCTGTGGACTATTTTATCACTTTAAAAGCAATGAATGGGGGATCAACATGATCAAATTTGTTCTGGAAAATGAATTTACTATTTTCAATTTTAACACTTAATTGATTAAATAAAGCATGGATGCAGGAAAGTTCACTGGAAAATTATTGAAGTTTCTCAGGTATGACAGGATAGTAGCTTGGACAAGATTTTTGTAAGAATTTTCAATTAGTGAGACAAGCATATGCATTGTGTGTGAGAGAGAATAACTTTTCTCCATTTAGGGCTGGAAAAATCTGATGGCTAACCTTGGAGTTCATTGTTAAATGGTAATATTGAAGAAGCACCAAAAGCAGTGGTAGGTGATGAGTTATGTCATGGAGGCCGGGGTCAACTAGAAGAATATGGGTTGAAGAATTCCAAGAAAGGGTGCTTCAAGAAGGACACCACAGCGAATCATGTTTGTGTTGTTTAATAGGCATATAGAATAATTTTCACAGAGGTTACATTCAGAAATGTTTTATATGCAGTAAGTCGCATCAAGAGGAGTCTGTGTGCAGAGTGTATTAAACAGCAGGTGCTCAACAACTATGTTTAATACCTTATTTTGCTTTGAGATAATCACTAAAGATTGGGGAAGGGTGGCTGTGGCTGAATTTGCCATTTAATTTTTCATTATTGAGGGCTTTTTCACATATTGAATCCTGAATTCCTTCAAAAGCTGCAGCCAAAACTGAGGATTTCTAAGGACATTATACAGAGCTTCCAGAACTTGGCTGCATTGCTGTCTTTATTTTGGTCTGTATTTTTCCTTATTGGGGAAAAATCTAGGAAGTGTAGACAGGAAATGTCGATCTCCTTCACAGAGGGCAAAAATCACCTCTCAGGGTAATGATTCTAACCCTAAAGAGAAATTGTTCTATCAAATAATATTTTTGTGATCTTATGACTGTCCAAAAGTTGATAAAGAGTTTAAGAGGCTATTATTGCAAAAAGAAGACTTTCTTCCTGGATCATAAATGCACTGAAATGATTCAGTTTTCCAGATTCTTTGCTTGCTATTTATCTAATGCTACATTTTCACCTTACATTAAAAGTGTGGATTTTTCTCATAAATTTTCTTGCTCTGTTATGTGTTTTTTTGAAAAGGTACTTTTAAAAAGAAAATGCTCAATAAGGTTTTACAACACATTTGTAGTAATGGAAGCCTGTTAACATATTAACAGCTTTATTGAATGTGGGTGCAAAATTTCATCCCTCTATGTTGCCATACATCATCCAAACTCAGGAACCATTTATATGGGATCCAGAAGCAATTGGTTTAATACTCCTGACATATGGATAAGACTCAGGATAAATCAGGCTTGAAATATATTAATGCAAAGTACATTCCTCACAGTGATGTCTTGCTTCTTTTGTCACTATTATTTTTCAAGCCTCCACAGTGCATAAACACCATTATGATATACTGAGCAATGAAAGTCAGCACCCATCAACATTCATGCAAAACTCAAAAGAAAATACTCAAAGAGAAAATCAGTATGTGAATATCACCAATTAACCTAATAGAATACTATATATCGGGGGTGCCAAACTCATTTTCACCGGGAGCCACATCAGCCTCGCAGTTGCCTTCAAAGGGCCAAATGTAATTTTTGGACTATATAAATGTAACTACTCCTTAACTAGGGGCAAGTTAAGGAGTTAGCTACATTGGGCCCTTTAAGGCAACCATGAGGCTGATGTGACTCCCGGTGAAAATGAGTTTGGCTCCTCTGCTATATATGCTTTTAACATTTTGTTAAAAATTGTTATATTAGTCTATAGGATTCCTCTATGAATAATCAAAGATAACAGTGCTAGATGTGTGAAATAGAAAAACAAGTGGCATCTTCTTCAAGCAGACGGATTAGAAAAAATCAGCCTACCTGGTAAGTGAGTTTGGGTTGGTGAGCCTTTGTAGTGGCAGGGTAGTTACACTTTGCAAAACTGCCCCTAGAATGACACAATGTGTAGAGCTCTGGAATACTAATGGTGGCAAGCTCTTCTTGCTGTAAATTTATCTGCAGGATTTTTTTTTTAGTTAATCATCCAATGTTCAAATGCCAGGAGCAGAATTTTCAATTGGACAGTCCAATTTTTTATGCTACTTTAATTTAGCAGACTGATTACATAAAATGTCAACTTCTTAGAAAACATCAACTAAATTAATGGTCATGCCTATCTTGTGAGAAGAACTGAATGTTTCTTTTGCTCCCGGCCAATTGATTGAAAGACTACAAGGTTCAGCACAAACAACGCCCCTTCTTTATTACAAAATCTTGTATTATAAAATCATAAACATGTAATTCTGTAACATAACAATATCACATCCAAACATACCATATGATATTTTAGGTGGAATGTTCATGTTAAAACTATAAATGATTACACCCATATTATTACCCCACCAACCACAGCCAAGCAGGCCCTACTCCTGCTGGACCCTGTATTTGTGCCATAGCTGGAGCTCTTGTTTGGCAGGTTTAAGAAATCCCAGACTTAACAGTCAATCCGGAAAGGTACAAAACTGTAGGTTAGATGTTCACAAAATATATTTGAGAAGTGAGACTAAGAAATGGTGCCGTGGTGTTTAGAAAGAGATAATTGAACATTTTTTGCTACAGTAATGTTATCATTTGTTGTATGACTTTAAATGAAACATTACATGACAGAGATAGATATGTTAACTTTTTCCATATACTCTTAACTTACTAAAATTTGTCATGATTCACCATAGCTATATTAGTTAAATTACAATTTCAAGAACAGAGAAGTTAGCTTAATAATTCTTTATTTAAAATAAACATGTATTCTCTTCACTTCCCAATGTAAACATTTTAAAATATGGTGACATACCAGAGTATATCTAAAAGATTTCAATAAAGTTTTTGACATATCCATAAACCAACAAATCATAAACAATCAAGAAAAACTATGTATTTCTCATTTGGGATAAGAGAAACATAGAATACAGGAAAGGACAGAATAGAAAATCCACTTATAGAGAAAAGCAGTCATGCAGATAAAATGAAGGGCAGACAACAACAAAACAGTAAAAATAATATGTGTGTGTATGTGTATTCTGTCTGTAAAAAGTCCAGCCATTGTTAATATAAAGAGAATGGTTTGTGTGACATCAATGTAACCTGGCAGCCAAGGAGAGTGAACTGGAATGCACATGCATGAACTATGACAACTTCACTGTGCTAGTCAGTGGGGGTGGTAGAAACCTGTGGAGTGAGCATGTGTACTGTGTGGCCATCACATTCAAAATGGCTGAGTAAGTAGAGCAACAAATCTGCACCAAATTTTGCATTAAGTTTGAACATTACTCCAAAGAAACTATTTGGATGATTCAGAAGGCTGCAGCTATGGGCAGCTGGTGATTGGCAGCTTCATCACAACAACCTGTCCACTCATGCATCACATCTCATGCCTAGGTTTTTGGTGAAACATCAAATCACCCATGTGACTCAGCCCCCAACAGCCCAGATTTGGTGTCCTTCAACTTCTGGCTTTTCCCAGAACTAAAATTACCTTTGAAAGGAAAGAGATTTCAGATCACTGTGAGAATCAGGAAAATATGACAGGACAGCTGATGGCGACTGGGAGAATTGTGTGAGGTCCCAAGGTGCTTACTTTGAAGGGGACTGAGACATCCTTGTCCTGTGCACAATGTTTCTTGTATCTTGTATCTCCTTCAATAAGTGTTTTTATTTTTCATATTACATGGTCAGATACTTTCTGGACAGACCTCGTATATCTGCACACTTGGTAAGTATATTAATAATTTCTTAGATATTGTCCTAACAGGATTCCTGCCTTAAAGAGGTTCAAGTTTGGTCCTTTGCTGAATCTATTTCAGTTCCGACATCCCTCCCTGATTCAGAACTGGAGGCTGTGAAGAAAACCAGGCTTCTCTTACTCCAACAAGCACATATCGAAGTCTGTTGAGTGCAGATGCATGTGGTTTCACTCTGATATCCGATATCATGTTCCACTGTTATTGTAAGCCTCTTTAGAAAAGAAACCATAAAGACTAGGTTATATTTGAATATTACTGAATTTAAATAAGGACCACATCATTGCTTTCTTAGTCTTCCTTGAATTTGTCAAGATCATTTTGCTTCAGACCTTTGCATTGCTCTTCTCTCTGCCTGGAATGCTTGATTTTTTTTTAAAAAAAATCATATTTGGCACTTTCTCAGAAGCCTACCTAACTTCTACCCCTGCCCATTAAACTATATCATATTCCTTTGTTATATTTTTTCACATATAGCCATCAAAAATATTTTGTTAATTTTCTTATGTGTGTTTTATACATCTTCAATATTGGATGCAAGGGCTAAGAGAACAAGGACCTCACAATACTAATTCACTGCTCTTAAGCCCAGAACTGTGTCTGGGAAGTGAGAAGTGCACAAAATTACTGGCTAAGTAAAAAAAAACTCGACACATGTAATAATTAGCTTGTAAGCAATTGTTTTAAAAATTATTAAAGGGGAGAATTTAGGTGATGCAAACAAACTGTACAAACTCTTCATGAAGTGGGTATTCCTTTCAAAGAACTACAACATGGGGCAGAAGGCAGGAAGCCTTTATGGGAGCTAGAATAAAGAACAATGAACAACAAAAAAGAAAGTATCTGATTGGGTGGGGCCTCATAGTCAACCTTGATGGCAGTGAGAAGGCCCAGAGTTGGCTTGTGTTTGGGGATGGACGGACTGAATGTACCACATTTCTGTCAAGGGGAACATTTACTGGGACGTGAACATTATCTAACTTTTGGCTTGCTGTTGTGGCACCATGGGCAGATGTGGCTCCATCTTGGGCTTAGAAAGTTAGTTCGACATCAACATAATCTATTTAGTAAAATTGCTTTGAAGGGTAATTTTTATCATGGAGAGGCTCAAGTTTTAGAAGCTTACTCCAGAAAGTTTTTGTCTTCTTAGAACAGCTGCTAGGAACTCAATATAGAAATCTTAATGGTCAGTACATAAATAAGTATATGTAAGCATAACTAAATAAATATTCCAGGCCTACAAATATATCTTGATTAATAAAAGTTTATACCATCTGAAAAAAATTTTGTCTTTTCTAATTTTACAAATAAGACTTGTTGCACAAAATATCTTCCAATGAAAATATGTTTCAATAAAGGAGAGGCATTGTTATCATACAATCTTTCAAGGAATGAAAATAAAACAAGCTATTCATTCATGTTAAACCAGTATCAAATTACCTTTATTAACTCCCTTTGGCTAATATTTCCATGTATCTCTGAAAGAAACTATTCAAGGTCATTTCATAAAGTTCCCTTTTTCTGAAAGTAGATGTATATTTTTGAAGGGAAAGCAATTTCAAATTCAACTAGAAAATTAACTAATTCATTTCTCATCTTCTTTATGTATTGAAAGCTTATTAAGATCAAAGCATTATGCAAATTGAATAGATATCCATTTTCTTAAAATATTTCTATTTCTTTTTTTATCCTAGGTATAAAGTTCAAACATAACAGCAAAGTGTTAAAGACTATTAATATCACCCTTGTCTAACTTTATTTTCATCACTTGTCATTCTCACCCCCCCAAAGCCACGCCCACTTTGTTCCATTCGTACTACATAATGCCAAGTGTTGTAAACATGACAATAATCATTTTCACCCCTGCCTGGATGTTACTTTGACTAGAACCACTTTCCTTCCTCAACCATTCATTTTTCAAGCCTTAAATCAAATTAATTGTCATCCATTAAGGACTTCCTGATCTTCTCATACACTTGTTTGTAGGCTAGAACTTTAGCAAAAATTATATGAAATTAATTGCCTACAGATGAACATTCTGAGCTTTTGGGAGTTAAAGAATTTGTTATGATCTTAATTGAATGTTGGAGGGTTAGGGTAATGCATTGCAAAATAAAAGGTCTTAAGAGATTAATAGATGGTTTGGCACTAGGGATTCAAGAATATAAGTAGGTTCTCTGACCCTTATGGGTTTGTAATACATAAGAGGGAATAGAGAGAGAGATATGAAAATGTATAATGCAAACACAAGATGTATTATACATGACATATTGGTATCTGATTTAGTAACACAGAAATTCAAAGAAGTATATAACACAGAGAAAGTAGAAATTTATTTACAAAAGAACTATGATTTATCTGTCTGGAAGGAAAAATAATTTTCCTTCTCACTTTTTAGGTTCCTGGCTGAGACTTTTCACCCCTCATAATAAAGGACAGATAATCAGGACCCAACAAAAAGTAACAATTTAATTACATACATACTTTCATACACATGGGAGTCTCCCAATGATATGAAACTCAAATGGCAGTCAGACCATTAAGGATTAGAAAAAGAACAAGGTAGCCAGTGCAGCCAGGTGGCTGAGGAGTGTAGGCCATCCTAAACTGAAATAAAGGGTATGGGTCTGGGGCTTCAAACTCAGGAGAAAGGTTATTTAGAAGAAGGTGGGAAGAGAAGATGTTTGGTGAACAAAAGTTGCACATCTATGCACATAAGTATCTCTGAAAAGAAAAATGACCTCTGCTACCAGCTCCTGTCCTGGGACAGGTCCCCTTTTGAATGGGAATTTCCCTCAGAGAAGGGTGACTTCTATGTTTTTAGAGCTTCTGTTGTGTCTTCAGATTCTAAAAACAATCAGCTCAACATAATCTTTTGTCAAAAAGGCATATTTTGGGGTGACATTTTTTACTATACTTCATAAACAAAGAAGAAGGAGTGCATATCAAGCATGAATTAGTAGGGAAGCATGAAGACAAAATTTGATGTAGAGAGTTTGTTGATAGATTACAATTTGACTGGGAAATAATGATGAATCATCTAAATAATAATGAGAAATTGACCAGACTGAAGTGTTTTGCATAATAAATTAAGAAATTTTTAATTAAAACTGATTCACTACTTATTAATAGAAGGCTGATATTGACTATGTAAAGCTTTGGGAATTGTGCTTTGAAGAGTACATATCAGTTACTTTTATAAAACTCTGTGTGTCTATCTAGTATCTATCATCTATCTATCTATCTTCACCTTCATGATAATATTGCATGTATCATCCTTAAATCCCAGTTACCTTCATAAAGATTGAGAGCACTCTGTTCACATATGACAGCCCCCAAAATTTAAGTCAATGTTATCTGCATCCAAAGCCACTGTAAATAAAATTTATCTCAAGGCAAAGTCAATAAGGACTTCCATTATCTGTAATCTATAAATTAAATTGGGCAATTTATTTTTGCTTTGAAATAGGTTAATTAAAAATGAGCAAAGCTATTTAAACTTAGAGTAGTTTACTTTTAAAATTATGTATTTACTTAGTGTTTTTTAATTAGGCAAATATAATCTTACATAAACAAGAAGAAAGGTTTTACCAAATAACCACTGTGAGTATTCATTGTATAAATACACAAAGATAGGGTACACTTTTTACATAAGGCAATTTTTCTGTTATACCTTTATTCTAGAAGAAGATATGAATTTACTTTTCTACATTTTGAGTTAACTTATACATTAGTTACAATCCATATCTAAAATTTTTGTTAGCAAAATATACCCTTGAACATAAGGGGAAGCAAATTAGCATTTTGTCTTAGATGTAGAATAAAGTAATTATTAATGCATTAATTTGCTGAGAAACTCTGTCTTGAACAAGGAAAAATATAAGGTAGATTTTTACATGTTTTGTGGCTTGTTGCCACTTTCTATTTTGTTAGACAATTTTAATTTAATCACTATAATAATTTTCTAGGGCTAGCATAAGAAAATACCATGTATTGGGAAACTTAAACAACAGACATTTATTTTCTCACAGCTCTGGAGGCTGAAAGTCGGAGACCAAGTTCCCAGTGAGGTTGTTTTCGTCTGAGGTCTCTCTTTTTGGCTTGCAGATGGTCTTCCTTCTCTGTGTACCCATGTCCATGGTCTCTCACATTCTCCTAAAGGTACCAGCCATACTGAATTTGAGCAAACACGAATGACCTTATTTTGTCTTAACTCTCTAAAGGTTCTGTCTCCAAATACAGTCACATTCTGAGTTACTGGAGATTAGGTTTTTAACATATAAATTTTGGGGGGAAATGATTTAGCCCATTACACTTAACACTTTGGCCCCACAAAATTCATGTCCTTCTTGTATGTAATATATATGTACATCATCCCAAAATTCCCTAATTCCTGACCCATTCCAGCATCAACTCTAAGTGCAAAATCTCATCTAAAAATCTGTCAGGTATAATTGAGCCTTGAAGCATGAATTCATCCTGGGACAAAATTCCTCTTGACCTATGAATCTGTGAAACCATGAAAAACTACATTTCTAAAACAAAATAGGCATAAGATATACATTCCCATTCCAAAAAGGGAGAAACCAGAAAGAAAAAGGGGTTGCAGAGTCCCCAGCAATTTGAATTCTAATAGGGCAAATTCCATTATATTTTTTAGGTTATTAATTTTATTCATCATTTGCCTTATGATGGCAGGAAAAGTCCATTTGAAAATATATTTTATTGATTATTCTGTCACAGCTGTCCCATTTCCCCCCTTTTATTCCCCTCCACGCTGCACAACCCTTCCCACCCCCTTCAGTTCATGTCCATGGGTCATACATACAAGTTCTTTGTGTTTCCTATACTATTCTTACTCTCTCCCAGTCTATTTTCTATATATCATTTATGCTGCTTATTCTCTGTACCTTCCCCCCCTCTAAAGCCTGTGAATAATTGTCTTTGGTTCAGTGGTCTGTCCCCCAGGCCCACCTGGGTGGCAGCATTGCTTCTGCACCAGCAGGGCTGGTGGCCTTAGATAGAAGTGTTGTCCCTGTGACACTGGGCAGCTGCTCTGCCCCCAAGGCCCTGAGTGCAAGCTCTGCCCTAGGAACCAAGGGGAAGACAGTCCTGTCCCTTAGGGGTTTCCCTTGTGAGATTACTGCCCTCTGGGTAATTTTTCTCTTTTTTTGAACAATAACATGTTTAAAGACACCTCTATTGTCCTTTCCTGTAGAAGCTCAGAGATCTAACCACCTTTCTTCATTTTCTCTTGTATCTGGGCTCTTTAGTCAAAGCATTTCTACTGTAACAACTGACTGGATCTACGAGTTACATCCATCCATGAGTTATATACACCCACGAGTTTACAGCAGTTTTCCCCCCAGGCGCATTCTCGATGTTCTCTGCAGAACACGCTTTCCATTTTTTGCAATATGGTTAGGTTGAGAATTTTCCAAATCTTCAAGTTCTGGGTACTTTTTGCTTAACAATTCCTTCTTCAATTTATTTCTCTCCACATTTGTTTTGCTATAAAGCAAAAGGAAAAAAAAAAAACTAGGTAGTGCCTTTGACACTGTGCATAGAAATTTCCTCAGCTAAATATCCAAGTTAATCTCTCACAAGTCCTACTGAATAATCTATATCAGTGAAAAAGGTGGGAACTGATTTAAATATTCTAAAGGATTAATAAGGATCACATTTTTACTAAATTTGCTCTATAAACCAAGTATGTCTCTGCTACATTGTCGCTTTCTAATTTTCATTTGTTTATCTACTACTTGATTACTTCATTTTTTATGTCATTTTAAGTATCATTATTTTAGGTTTTATAATAATTTTCTTTGATTTTTATAATTTCATCATGTAATGTTGACAAGGTGATGACAGCAGTTACTGGTATATAACACATATTTCTAACATGTCCCTCATTGTTTTTACAGTTCGTTCTGACACCTGATAAATGCAAAACAACTTCAAATGCACTTTGCCGTATAAATAACAGGGCTATAAACATTAAATATTGTAAAATTTAGAGTTGCTTGTAGTCACAACTACAGCAAGCTTATCATCCATACTCAGCTGCTTGTAAATGAAGACTTACCAAAAATTAATTTTACTCTGGAAAACAATTTGCATGCAAAAGCAAGTTCTGAGTGTGTCACATAGATAGGCGTGGTCTAAGCTGGCCAGACTGGAGCTGAGGGAGGAGCTGCAGGACGGCCTAGGCAGGGACAGCATTGCACCGCCCTGGTAAAGAAATCAGGGTGAGGACAGATTTTGCCGCCCCCAAGAAAAGAGGGGCCACTGATGGAAATCATTGCGCCAGAACAGGAAAAGCTAGTGAGGTGATTGGCTAAAGGAAAAGCCCTCCTACTTCCTCTCATCCGTGGGCGGGGGTGGGACCAGAGGACACAGCTGCGTGTGACCGTACATATCCACACGGTGGCAGGGGGAGGTGCTATACTGGATAGATGATTTGTCAGTCTAGCCCAGGTAAAAGGATTGGTAGAGGGTAAACTAGACCTCCCAGAGTGCACGGAAGTTTGAGCACCTTGCCAGGCCCACACAGGAAGCAGATTTAAAATAAACAGTGGGAAGAGAGAAACATATTCTCTTTTTTTCCCCATAGTGTGGACCGGCAGGCTGGGGCTTTGGGAGACCTTGTGGGCCCTGGAAGCCACATAACTGATGGCTCCGCGGCCCCACACACAGATCCCAGGAAGGAACCTAAAGCCACACTACAGCCAGAAGCAAGCTAAGCCACGTGGATGACCGTGGAGCAACAGCCTGCGATTGCCATGGAATAGTATTTTTAACTGGGAGACGGAATTCTAGGAGCGGCTTTGGACGTCTGGCAGAGGGTGGTGGAGTTTCCTGGAGGAGAGGGACTTTGGGGCAGGAGCCTGCCTTCCTCCCACGTGGTGCGCCTTTTGAGTAAAAGACCCCTTTCCTTTTCTCACCAGACCTCTGCCTCCGAAAGTTGCCTATGGGTGATGATGGGCAGCCAAACCCCGCTTTTGTTGGTGTGTGTGTGTGGGGTGGGGGGAATAATCATGATACAAATAACCGAGACAGAAACCAGTGTCAGTGTCTGGGGTGAATTTCTACTGAAAGTAGCTCCAGTGTCCACCGCAGGGCCTACGGGAAGCTCCAGGCAGGCACAAAGTAAGGTTTGCTCGGTGTAGGTTACCACCCGTACAGCATGATCCTAAGGAACAATTACACACAAAAAGCAGATAACTACGTCCAAATAGAATCAGAATACAGGATTAACTAATTTTTTCTCTTAATTAAAACTTAATTCATATTAGCATTTGATATGTGAATGAAATTATTTATATTAGAAGGCCAATAAAACAATGTACTTATTTCTAACTGACTTTTTAAAATAGTATAAATATATCCATAATATACCTACAGTTGGTTTAGTGCTGATGTATTGGTAAGAATGTTTTGACTGTTCTCAACAAAACCTTTGATAAATACTGGTTTTGATGAAAAAATGGATTGGGAGATTTAATTAAAAGCTCCATAAAGTGTTCATCTAATAAAAGCTAATTGCCCAGGAGAGGGAATAGAGTTATTTAACAATAAATTAACTGTTGTATTGACTCGATCTATTAATACCTTTAATAAAGTTCAAATATCAGTAGTGAAAGGAAGTAAAAGAGTTTACGAACTTAAACATGATTATGAACACATCTGTACCAGAATATTTGGTAAACTGAAATTCTTCAAATCAGTACATCACTGAACAATAGAGATGATTAGTATTTTGCCGTTTATCCCTTTACTTTCTCTGGTCTATAAGTGGTCACGAATGATTCATAACTGAAAATGCTGAGACAAGAGTCAGAGGATAGACTACAGAAAGAGAGTGGTTTTACATCTTGTATATCTGTGCTTAGAAAAATTGTTAATGTCAAATAAGGGCATCATTAAATAAGTAAAGAGTACCCTAACTTATGAGCCACTCCAAATATGAAAATAATGCAGCTTTTCAGATGGAATCTCCAAAATTAAAAAAATGTATAATTGTCCTTAGTTGGAGAAACAATTGTATAACAGCATATAGAAAACACACTGCACTTATGCTGAGACCATTAGGAAGTGATATTCTCCTTAAACCCACATTTTAATGATATGGTATAGCATTGGGGTTTTACAGGTTTACTGTTCTATCTGCACGTGTAGTGATAAATATATGTGTACATATGTATGTATATAGTCATTATATTGTAAATAATCAGATTTTGCTCTCCAATATTGTAGCCATTACCCACATGTGGCTATTTAACTTCATAGTAATTAAAGCTAAAGTAGATAATATTTAATGCTGTGCTTCTACAAGACACAAGTCTTGTGTTCAATAACCACATGTGTCTAGTACTTACCTGTCGTAGACAGCATTGATTTACAGGTGGACTAGAAAAAGTATATTGATTTTTGGGGATGCTAACAAGTCTGTTGACTCTTGGCCAGGAGAAAATCGGTGGAATTTATTATGTGTTGTTTATATAGTGAAACTCCCCTGGTGGTCCCCAGACACATACTGTTTTTTTGTTTGTTTGTTTTCAACTAAAATGATTCCACTGTCTTAACTTATTTATCAAGTCGACCAGCTTAAGTGCCAGGAAAATAAAAAGCCCTGCATGGAACGTATGATTTGAGCTCACAGGAAACTGTACACAGACCACAGTGGTTCAGTCCAGTCACAGAGCGTCGCCGATGTGCAAATGGAAACGCTGAGGAGCGGGCACAGAGATGTCGCTGAGCACACCGACGCTCGCCTGCATTCTGTTTCTCCTGCTGTATTCACCACACGCTTTGTCTTTACATAAAAATCCTGTGCTCTGGGGGATCCTTTCAAATATCTCAATTTGAATAATCTCTATACTACAACATTAGCCAGGGGTTATAGAACAATTCTATCATTACAGGAAGTTCTAGCAGACATTTAGACCTATGTTAACTTTTCAAATTTAGAAACAAATTCATAAACTAATAAAAACAGAATGTTTAAACATATTAAAAACATAAAATAGCAATAAATTACTGTTTGCAAAAAGTATAAATTTAACATTTTCTCTTTTATGATGAAACACAATCTAAAATGAATAATCAAGTGAATGAGGTTTAAATATAAAATATAATTTCAAAAAGATAATACTTGAAAGGGAGTCAATGTAACATATTTGGAGAGAAAATGCATTGCTTAATGTATTAGCTCATGAAATAGTTTGGCATATACTATATGTAAAGTTATAACAACTGCCAGAAAATTTAACATATTGTATATTTTACCTTTGGGGAAGATGAAGGAAGTGGGAAATAAAAGGGCATCTAATTGTTAAGTTAGACACTGTACATGACCTGAGATGTTGCCTTAGTGAAAATGTGAGCCTGCCACAGTTTCATTATCTATACTACCAGAATCGTTAGAACTCTTTATCAGAGAATGGGCATTTTAATTGCTCACAGAGTAACTTAGTAGCGCCGGCTCCCCATGCCCCAGTTCCCCGTGTGGCAACGTGATGATGATGGATGTACCTGCAGGTCCCTGAATGTAAGTAGGCCAATCGGACTGCAGAAGAAGCTTCTTCAGATCTCCAGAGCAATTCACTGTCTTCAACTTCCAAGGCATCTTTACTATTCCATCAACCAGTACCAATCCAGATTGCTTGTACTCTTTGCTCAGAAAGCTCAGGTTTTGCAGCAATGTGAAAATGTTTATGGAACATTGTTTCCCAAGAAAAAATAGTACCAAAGAGGTTCAAACATGAAGTAGACATGAAGTGAATTTACAACATTTTACATTTTATGAAATTATTCTCAAAAGGAACATGATGCAGCAGTTGAATTCACTTTTGTCTGGAACATGCTGTATAGTTTTAAATCTCTGAATGAGCTTCTACGGAAAAGTCAGTGTTTATTAAGATAAATATTAAAATGGGCTCATTTAAATATGTATGTATATACACACCACATCGGGGCAGTTAAAAATTAAAGCTAATAAACCATTCTGGGGGGATATATTTTTATTATTTAGAGTTACAGGCTCCTGGTGACAATTAAAGGCAGAGCAACTTCTAGTCACTTTGATTACTGATCTTAATTTCTCTAAGACACTACATCTCACTTCCTGAATCCCGTTTGGACTGCTCCCGCCGTACAACCCTTGAATGCCAGGAATCAAGGCACGTGCCAAAGCAGCCTGCATTAACTAATTATCGATTAACCTCTCTCTGACTTCCAGATGCATGAACAAGTTCAGCAGATAAGCAGACAGACCCAGCTGCACCAGGTCAGTGGGACTAACCGATGGAAGTCTTAATTCGCTCTGATTTAGGTGGTGTGTTATGCAGCCAAAGCTAATTTATACATAAAAAACATTATGGTGATTATAGCTCAACCCCAGGTAAATGAGGATCTAAAATTCTGAGGGGCACTCTTACTGATGAGTGGAATCCATGAATTTACATGGGAGAATTGGGTAGGATTAAAAGCAGAACTCTAACAGACACAAACATTATGTAGAGGAATGCAGAGGAAAAAGAATCTACATGGAGAAAGAGAAGAATAATCAGAGAGAAAAAATTAAAATGTTATACAAAGTGCCCAAAGAGAATAAAAATGGCCTCCTTTAGAATTTATCAGATGATATCATGTAGGCCAACAGATTCTAGGATGCAAACTTTAATTTCTATAACAGTATTTTTAAAGGTAATAATTCTTTTCTTCATAGCCATATACACATCTTTCTCATAATTTTAATACTCATGAAAAGAGATAAATGTATCCTATATAGTAAGTAATCAATATAAAGTAATTTAATGAGTGACTACATACAATAAATAAATGTATACATAAAATAGTACAAAAATAAGTGAATAAAAGCTTGTCCTTTTAAGAAATTAATTGGATTTAAGAGTAGTATCTGTTAAAAAGTCATTTATTTAAAAATGATTTCTTACAATTGTTATTTTCAGATTTTAATTAGATAACATATAATTATACTAACTGTTCACTAACATAAATTGTAATGAGATGAAATTAGTGTGAAATTTAGAAAAAACACCAAATATTTCTTATTATAGATATAATACCCACGTTTTTATAAAATATATGAACTCATATAAATATTATGGTGTATCTCTTAGATTATGATTTTATTTTATTAAATTCTCATGAATAATATTCAAAATATTAATCAGATTACCTGTGCCAGATTACAAATTGCTGATAACTTACATTCAACTTCTGTAAAGAATTAAAAGCAAAGTTACTAAATAAAGGTTGATTATAGCAATATTAAAATAAAGTCAGATTTCATTACAGTTTATAGAAATAGATTACAGATAAATGATAAACGGGGGTGTTATTTATTTTTCTTATGTGAAACTTCATGTAATTCTCCTACATTTTTCCCAAGTATATTGATGAATACTTAATTAGATGGGAATGGAGATGCTTGTATGTATGTATGTATTTATTTATTTATTTTATGGCAATACTGCACTCTCTTGAATATGGTAATTTTGTGATGCTTTAGAAGTTTGAGTCTTTCGACTTTGTTCTTCTTTTGCAGAACTGATACCTCCTATAAATGTATTATCAGTTTCTGTATAGAAGTCAGATACAGGGATTGTGTTGAATCTGTTGATTGATTTGGGTGTATTGCCATTTAAAATGTTTTGTCTTCTGATCCATAAACATGGATGACTTTTCATTGATTTAGGACTTTTAAACTTTCCACAATTTTACTGTACAGATTATAGTTTTATAATCTTTCAGATCAATTTATTTCTATGTATTATTTTATTTTTGATGTTATAGCTAATACTTTTACATTATTAGGAATTTCTGTTCAGAACTGCACTACCTTTAAACCATTAAGAAGCTGGATAAGAATAAAATTGCTCCTATAAAAAAAAAGAACAACTATTGTAAGTGATTTGTTGAGGATAATGTAGGGGAAAACATTGATGACATTGGGTATGGTCATGGATTTTTAGATGCAACACCAAAGGCAAATTTCATGAAATAATTGATAGGGTGGATTCCTTAAAATTAGAAACTTCTGTTCCGTGAAAGACAATGTCAAGAGAATGAAAAGACAAGTCACAGACTGGGAGAAAATATTTGTAAAATACCCATCTGATAAAGGACTATTATCTAAAATAGATAAAAGAAATCTTAAAACTCAAAAAAACAAAACAAATAACCTCATTCAATAGTGGGCCAAAGCTCTTAACTGACACCTCACTGAAGAAGATACTCAGAGATGAAGGAAGCCTAAAGAAAACGGGCTCCACATGGTGTGGCATCAGGGAAATGCAGGTTAAAATGACAATGAGATGCCACCACACAACTCTTCGAATGGTCAGAATCCATGACTTTAGCCACAGCAAATTCTGGCGAATATGTGGAACAAAAGGACTCTCATTTAGTGCCTGTAGGAATGCATAATGCTAAAGACATTTTGGAAACCAGTTACATGATTTTTTTTTACCGTATGAACTATGAGTACCACTTTGTAAGTAGTTTTCTTTCTTTTTTTCCCCAAAACTGCTCTAAAAAATAGTGTTTATTTAAAAAAATTACTAGGAGGAAAATCCTTTTTTTATTAAAATAAAACTTGACTGATAGAAAAAAAATGTTGTTTTGGTGAGTCTTAGAGTATAAGTAACTGACATCTGTTTTAACTCTCATTTTGCTCCTACTACTATTTAAAATATTTCGAATTAGCTGAGCAAAACAAATCCATAGCTAGCACAATGTGGAAAATCCCCAAACAATACAATCTCTTGGAAGTCTGCTATTACAAAGCCTCAGAGGATTTACTAAATTGAAGTGCAAGTAGAACGGGACAAGAACACAAAGCTTGCCAAATTCCCACTTGGGGAAAAGGATCAATGTTTTTACAAATTGCTTAGCTGCTCATGAAGGAGAAACTGATACTTCCAGCAGTCCTTCCTTGCTAGAACACGGAAGCACTTTCATATAGTGCTGTAGGGATTCTCTGCCCTTCACCCATCCCATCGTAAAGAAATGGAATGAAGAATGACTCAAATTAATCTCTTCATTTGAAGTGTTGAAATGGGTGGTTATATTCATGAAGTCAGACAGATTTTGTTAGCAGTTGTGGAGACAGTGAAGTCACCTTCCCAGCACCACAAACTCCTGCTTTAGAGCTAGCTTAACCTGAATAATCGTAAACCTTACTCTTAACAATACCAACAGCAACAAGAGTACTGATCACTGATATATAATTTTGAAGAAAAATGCCTGAAAATAAGAATTTTGTTCATAGTGCATAGACAAATTGAAACAGTTCAGTTTTCCATAATGAGCTCCATAGTGCGAAGAGTTACCTACTTCAGTTTACCAGGAGACACTATGACAGCGGTTTTCAAACTTTTTCCATCTCAATAGCTTTACAACTTTAGAAATTACTGAGAATCACACAGGTTGTTTTTACATTATCAATATTTACCATTGCAGACATTAAAACAGAAAATGTAAATATATTTACTAGTTTAGACACTTAAAAATAACCAAAGTCAATCAATCAGTATACTGCAAGATAACATACATATAATATTTTTTGAAAATAAGTTAAGAATATAAATGAGAAAGTGGCATTGCTTTCCAGTTTCGTAAATTTCTAATGTTTGTATTAACATGGATAGATTCTCATATTTGTAATTTATTTCAGTAAGTTGTTTTGCTTTAAATGTATAAAGAATATCAACCTTACACAGGTATTTAGTTGAAAAGGAGAAATCATTTAAATGATCTTTTCAGATAATAATGGCTATTGATACTATACCAAAACTCAACAGGTGGTAGTCTTCTACAGGATATTTGTCAAGTGGAATTCTAAAAACATATTAAACTTTTCAAATTCTGTTAGATTATAATGTTATTTCTTCTTGTAGTTTAACTAGATCATTCATTCATGCGTGATTTTGTAAAATTATGGTTTTGTTACTTTGGAACTACTGATTCACTAAATAACAGAGATTTTCTAAATTGTGATAAATTTACAACGGATTTTAAAATTCACATTTGTTAATATCATCCATGATCTTATGAAAAGACAAGTGTTGTGGATCTCCAAAACTCAGTGGCAGAAACAAGTTTTCAAAACCCTAGTATTTACTTGAAAATTTAAAATGTTATCATTGACTAAATATAGTTTTTCATTGAAATTACAGTTTAACTTCACTTGTTCTCAATATAGTGCATGAAAATTATTCAATTTAGATAATTATCATTTCACTGTCAGGGCTTCTTCAAAGGACAAGGTGGTATTGTTTGAAAAAAGTTATCATATTCTTTAACTTAAGATAACTATCATACTACAGAGAGCAGCAGAAGTGATTTTTACATACTACATATTTATCACACTGAATTTTAAAAATGTTTACTCAAGGGTCACAATTTAATAAATTAATAATGTTCACTGCTTAATCCAGGATATTAAGTGAAACTGCTGCACTATGCACAAAACCTTTCAATTAACATATCTGAAATGTTTATTAATTAAGGGCAGAGCAAGGTTGAATGCAAGAAGCTAATTTTGTATTACACTTGTCAGCAGAGAACATAGCAGAAGCTGTTTGCAAGGACCTTGTGAGGACTGTTAATTGCATTGAATAATGTAAGAGTGACATTCATTTATGTTGTATTTTAACTTGAGGAGTTTACCTCACTTCTGGCCACTCCGATTCACTTGAAATCATTCTATGTTGGTCGAGACTAAGATGCTGCAGTCAGAGGTTGCATTAGGTAGGTGATAAAAAGATTTTGCTCTCTATAAACATCTGCTACAAGGAAAATAATTATGGTCCTCAAGTGTATTTGAGCTTTACTCTTTTAGTATAAAGAAGAATTTTTGTACTTATATAATCCTGTATATGGCAGGATTTCTTTGTTGTTTAATTTCTTTTGCTGAAGTTTTGTAGTTTTCAGTATGCAATACTTTTATCACCTCATTTCTAAGTATTTTATACTTTTTGATGATGTTGGAAATGAGATTGTAGACCTAATATCTTTTTCAAATAATTCACTGCTGGTGTATAAAACACAGCTGAGTTTTTTCACATTGGTCTTGTGTCCTACATCTTGACTGAATTTGTTTTTTAGGTCTAACAGATTTTTTTATGCAGGCTTTAGGATTTTCTATATACAATACTTTGACTAATTTGTTTAACATCTTAGTTTCTTCCTTGTTAAAATGTTAATAGTTAAAGTTAGTGATAATCTCATAGACTTTTTGTGATTATTGGCTTATAGTGACTGTAGTATGTTTACTCCTGTACCTAACTGTTAGTAAGTAGTCAAAGATTTTGGCAAATATTCCTGTTTTTATAAGTTGTCAAATGTTGTTAGTAGATCAGACCCATACCTGTGTTCCCAAATTCATAGTCCATCAGTTTTCCCTGGGTGAAAGCAGATCGCAGGGTTTTAAGCAAAGGGTTGGCAGGATGACTCTTGCATTTCATTGATTACTTCGGCTCTTGTACTAGAAATGGGAGAAGTGTGACCTACAGGTAGACTGCATGTGGAGATATTAGTGGAAGAGACGGCAGCAGCATTGATAGGAGAAGATGAAAACGTGAAATATGAAAATACATCAGAGATTTAAAAAGGAAGTATATTTAATAAGCATTTATGTGTTTTGAGCTACCAGCATGGTGGGTGACCAGATACAGAAAGTCATAGAAGTAGAAAGTATTGATAACATCTCTTTAAATAGCTCAGTAGGATGACTGACAAAGGCTTTGATGGAAGAGAGACAGTATAAATCAAGATTTTAAAGAAATAGTCTTATTTTTCATTTGTTTATTGATTTTAGAAAAAGGGAAAAAAAGAGAGGAAATATCTATTTTTTGTTCCACTTATTTACACATTCGTTGGTTGGACCTTGTATGTCTGGACCTTCAATGCCTGACCAGGCATTGATCCTGCCACCTTAGTGTGTGTGGAGGGCACTCTAACCAACTAAGCCACCCAGCCAGGGTTATTATTTATTTATTTATGTATGTATTTATTTATTTATCATTTACAAATCAACATTACATTGTTTTAAAACATCCATATACTTATATGACTTCATTCACTGGAAAAATAAAGGTACTGCTTTGAGGTATAGTATGTGCTGAAATTTATAATTGATTCCATCATAAATACAGGGAGATTAAATATGAATATCTCTAGTTAAATTTCCAAAGGAAAGAATACACAATGAAAAAACCCATCATTTACTGACTGATAGGAAGACAGTGTGGATGCAAGGGGACTGAGAAATAATGGTAAGAGAGGAAGAAAAAATAATAATTAGGGTTAACTTTTACTGAATAATTAATTTGTCCATGATAAACACTTTATGGGTTTTATCTCATTAATGTGTTTTAATCTCATTCTTCTGAAACACAATTTTAAGCAGTAGCTCTTATTGTATGACAAATCCTCCCTTTAATAATGATGATATTGTGGTTTAAAGAGATTAAGAACTACCCCAGGGCATTGCACTCATAAATGCCAGGCACAGAACCCAAATGATGCTGTCTGAAAACAAAGACCGTTTCCAGTAATAATTTTGAATCATCAAAAGTTAATATAACATGGTCTTAAATAGGTATATTTAAATCACAGATTACAATTAATTTTTGCTTTTCTTTTTAAACTAAGTCACAGTTCATCCAATCAAAATAGCAGCATTGTATCATTTGTTTCATTATAACATTGCCTATATGCAGATACTTAAAGGAATCAATTGAAATATAAGTAGGCCAATAAAATGAATCACCCTCAACAAGACAAGTTAGAGCTTAGTGTTTAACAATCTCTTAATTGTTGACATAATTAAGTGAGCAGAACCATTAAAGACACTATTCTGTAGGTTGTGATATGAGATAAAAGTAAAATACTCTTTTCCTAATTAAATGGCTATAAAGTACCAATTCACTCTTTATTGGAGCGATTTAATACAAAGAAGCAGCCAGGGTTCTTTTTTAAGCCAATGTGCCCTGACCTTCTTTCCATTTTGGTTTCATAACTCTCAGATTTGAGTATTTATAAGCGCTAAAGAACTCTTATAGAATGCTACGATTTATGAAATTTATTTGCAAAAAGAGAAATTTGTAAGGGAATCTTGATTCAAAGAATATCTATTCTTAATAATATATTTAATAATCTGTAGGGAAAATTACATGGGAAATGGTTATGAAAGAAAAGTAGAGTAGTTTATTCGCAACGAAATTCTCAAGATTCTCAGGTTATTTACTGGGGACTAATCACACAAGTCCTTCTCTGCTTAGTGTACACCAAAATTCTCGTCTCTCACGAGAAAAGCAGGGGTTACGGCATAAACCACAGTATTTACACGCCACGTTTAGGCACAGTAAGCCATGCTTAGGGAACAGTCCTAGAATAAGACACTGTGCAGAATAATTAATGAGTGCTAATAACTCACCAATGAAAAAAATGACTCAGGCAGTATCGGCAAACTGGCAGAACAGGCAGCCCCGCGCCTTACTCCTTCCCAGACACTGATGTTAACAGTGGTGCAAAGACAAGCTTCCAGATGAGATTTGCTTTCTCTGCTGTTCTGCGTCTCAACCACGAAGAGAACATGACATTTTTAAACTAAATTCTTGACTGATGCTTTTTTTTAAACTTCCTCGTTACTATGAATTTGTACCACAAATCTGGTTGAGGCCAGGCTAGCCATAAAAACATCTCGGGCACTATTTTTGTTTTTCCTTCTGTGCTTACTGTTAAATAACATAATGCCTCTTGAAGTTTGCTGGGACTATAGGAGTGGGGACTATTTACTTCTGGCTTACCTTCAGACCGAGGATTTAGTTCCTTGTTTTACTCAGGGAGGATTTCCTGCGTACTGGAAATTCTCTGTTGTCGGTGACCCAAGGCTGTGTCCTTTGTTTCTTATGTAAAGCTCAAGTCAGGTTGGCGAATTCTCTCTGTTCAGATCAACTTTAGAATTCAATGTATATTTATGTATCTTCTTAATTTAGATTTCTGAAATACTGTATAATTACATTAGTTTGCCAGCTCCTTAGTCAAAAAGCATTATCTTTTGTTATGTGTGTTGATTTGTTTCTTGTGTGTGTTTATGCTTCACAAAAATTAATCCAGTAGTTTTAGTTGTTTCCAGTGGGAACATACATTTATCTGCCTGACTTTCCATATTAAAGGGCTGGCTCAATCCCTGTGACATTTGTCCTTGTCCATTACCTGTGCATGCATTTATACTTGACATAAAATATAAGTCTATCACTGCTGAAGGTTGTGTTTCTCCCATAAAATTAATCTCCTAGGCTCTTAGTGTTAAATCTTACTTATATTTTTGATGTCTTCTTCTTTTTTATACTTCATTTTAATTTGACTTAAACATATTTCAATGGTGTCTTGCCCACAAAATACTAAATGCATGCCTAAATCTGTGTTCTCAAGACCTCAAACGACTATTTTTAACAACAGTAACAACACAGAAAACACTGCACTGTTTAAATATGTATCTCCAATGACAAACACCTAGAATAAGCTGAAAAAATGTTAACAACTCAGCACACTGATGATCTGAGTGATCTTGAGATAAATACTTTCATTTCTGGAGTGTTCGGATTGTTTTCCCTAAAAGGAAGATGCTGGTCCCTTGCCCCAGCATCCTCACTGCTTCTGCATAGCTTTTACTGCTTTCCCCTCCCTGCCATTCTCCTTTCTGGTCACCAACCACACCAAGTCAACCGAGGGCCGAAGCTTCAGAAACATGAGTGCAAAACACTAGTGCATTACATATAAGTGGCCAAGAAATCTCTATGAGCTAAGGATGCCTTCCATCAGAAATGAAAGGGAAATTTAACCCACTTCACGGCATTCCTGACCTTTTTATAAACAGTTCATCGTCTTGTTCACCCCAGAGCTCTTGCACTGCGGTTCCTCTGCTCTCCCCATCTTTCCTCTAAACACCTGCAAACAGTCTAATAGTGCATGGCAAGTGTGATGGAAAATAATTTATAAAAATAAAGAATTACTTCACACAGAACTTACCTGTGCCTCCCATATATTTTCTGGTTCTAGCCAGTCAGCAGCTCTTAGTCATTACCATTGTGTTCATAAAAAAATAAGTAAATGAACAAAAATTTTTTAAAAACCCAATAAACTGGGGTATTTTTTGGTTCCATATAAATTTTTGGAATATTTGTTCTACATCTGTGAAATATGCCATTGGCATTTTAATAGGAATCATGTTGAATCTATGGGTTGCTTTGGGTAGTGTGATTTTGAACCTCTTGTGGAATCAAATAAAATGAGCATGTGTGTCTCTTGAAAAGTGCCCCAAAACACAAAAACACACACATTTAAAAAACTCAATATAATGCATTCTATCGCTTTATGATTTGACTTAAATTTCTTTGACAGAATTTGAACATAATAATTAAATATTATTTAATTAATTTCAAATTTGGAACTTCTGGTGAGTTAGAAAGAGCTGACATTGACTGAACATCAACCATAGGCAAGATACATTTCTAAATATTTTTAAATAGTAAATAAAACATACGAGAAAACTTTGCTTTCTTGGATTTATCATTTTATGGGTGACAGAAGCAGGTAGGGACACTACATAACAGGTGCTAAACAAAAGATATGAAAATTATGTGGTGTCTAAAAATAATGTGAAATTGGGAAGAGTAAAAGAGATTAGAAGTTTTGTGGGAGATGGAATTTTAAATAGAGGGTCATGGTAGTATTTATTGTGTCATTGTGTATCACCCACAGAATGGCTCCAAATATAAAATACTTAACTGACACTTTTTAATTCTAGATGCAATAGGAAACATTCTTACCACTCTGACCAGGCTTAAAAGTATTTTACAAAGATACACACACTTCCAGATGAAATGTACAGGTATACCAATGGCTTACAAAAAGACAAGAATGCCAATGGGGAAATATCTCCTTCCCTTTGGGACAAGATTATAAAAAACTAGGAAAATTCCTGAGCAAGTGGAACGGGGAAACTGAGACAAGACTATTAAACAAGGACAAAAGGTTTGGTGGGCAACTCGCAGCCAGCTGGTGAATCGCAAGACCTTATCTCCCCTATCCAAGGAGCTCCAAATCAGGAGGTGCTCCTTAAGTGTTCACTATATTAAAAAAAAAAATCAATACAAAAACCAGGAGCACTAGCACATGCAGACATGCTGTTTATTACTCACATTACAGGGTGTGCACCAGTGGCTTTGGATCTGGGTGAGAGCCAGTCTGAGGCCCTTTATAAGGGGTCCCAGAAAAAAGGGGGCACAGGCCCTATGTGTGGCTCTAAACTTTATTACCTCACTGTGTACTTGCAGAAAGAAAAGTTCCAGAAAGAGTCACAGGATGAGAAGCCCCTCCCAAAATGTGATGAGGAGGGAATTACAAGCCATTTCCTCAGGACAATACATATTCCTTCTGGCCAGGGGCCCTCTGACCAGCCCTCATCACAGGTGGTGGGAGAGCCTTGTGTATCATTAGCCCTGTAACACTTGAGAGTGAATGGTTCTTACTCCTCCTCCTTCACAAGAAAATACATAGCTTAAATCTCCCTGGTCTCCAAAACAGTGAACAGAGACCCAATTAATGCCATTTTTGCCAGCTAAATCCAAGGACAGATGACACCAGGGGAACAAATAACAAAAACCCCATTAAAAGCCTGATAGACCCAAGATAAAAGTAAAACAGTATATCAGACCAAAGAATATTCCCAAGCCCCTCTATGTGCTCATTTTGACACATCAGCATTATTAAAGATGCACTCAGAAGGCTGATGAATATTCTGCTGAATGCCTCCCCTAAGATTCTCACTCACAGAAGAAAGAACAAAAGCCTTCAGGACAAAGACTCAGCGTAGACTTGACAGTGCATGCCTATGCCTCTCCCTGAGCATGAACTTTTATTTCTTCCTGAACTCTAAGAGTACGAATTAAACTTAGAGCCAGGGGAGCAATGGGCACTGGCAGCTTGACCCTGGCTTACCCCCTGATCCTGTCTCCAAGGCTCCCTTTTCTCTGACTTCCCAAGGAGCTAATAACAGCCCCATCTTGGCTCACTCCTCTCCTATAACTTTTCTAGGAGCCAAAGCAGCCCTCCTAGGCTCTCTCCTGTCACTTTTTCTACCCTAAGTCCTTCCTTTGTTTCACTGTCCCCAGCTTTGATAAACATGCTATCAAAATCACTTGGACTCATGTTATGGAATCTTACCTACACAAAGTCAAGAACATACACACTATAGGCCAGCCTGAGACAGACCTACTCTGGGCTGGTCCCTGTCCAGTAACACCTTTTTTGTCCTTGTTTAAATGGAAGTGACATTGATTAATAAAATTATACAGGTTTCAGAGACAGTACATCATCTGTATGTTGCATTGTTTGTTACCAGCCCAACTCAAGTGTTCTTCCATTACCATTTATCACCCTTTTACCCTCTTCCACCTCCCCAACCCTCACATCCCCTCCCTCTGGCAATCATCATCCTATTAGGTTGAGGGCTGGGTGATAAGGATGAAGGGATTAAGAAAAGAATTAAAAGACTAATAGTCTCCTTCCACTTCTGCTGAGAGGCGTCTTTAGCTCTTGGACACCTCTAAGTCTTGAGCTAACCTTTGCAAATGATTGAGAGCTCCAGTCTAAAACATGTTAGCAATAAAAGAGAGATCAAAACGAAAAAAAAAATGGAAGGAAGGAAGGAAGGAAGGAAGGAAGGAAGGAAGGAAGGAAGGAAGGAAGGGAGGGAGGAAGAAAGGGAGGGAAGAAGAAGGAAAAGAGAAATAAATGTAATATATTCCCTCTTGATAAATGTCCCATGTCAATCTTTGACAAGTTTTGATTACAAAAATGAACACACAGAGATTTCACTTTACTTTCCTGGTTGTAAGTGAAGGAAATCTACTAAGGCATTAAACTGAGTTTACTTTGATAGGATTGATTTTAAAGGCAGTTGAGCTGCCAGGCAAAGAGCAGTCATTAGTTCACTGCAAATCACAATGCATTACCCAGAAAGTATGTAGTGTTAACCTTTCACTTCATCAGCTACTGGCACACAAATGAAAGTCCCCTCCTCCGAAGTCATGCTTCACACAGAAATCTTCACAAAGGTTCATTTTGGCAGAGTTCCCTAAGAAACTGCAGTCGTTGTGTTCCTCTCTTTAGACAAAATTGTTTTGTGCCACATTCTTTTAATTTTTTCCATAATGTATATTTTTATCAACACTGTCAAAATGGCAAAAAAAGAAAGATAAGGGAATTAGAGAGATGAAAATATAATGAACACATATGCAATTGGGAGCAGAGCCATAGAGTTCAATAGTTTATCTTTAGAAATACTGCATATGCTTTAGTAACTTCAGAGATTAATAATATAATACAACTATGTATTTGAAAAGAGCTAACATTTTTGATACGTTGCCTTGTAGTATGGATGGCATGTTTTCCTCACATAAATGGGAATTGTTAAATCCCATATTCAAACCTGAAAAATTTCAGAAACTCTCTCCCTGAGGACAAAGAATGTGACCATGTTTTATGATTTCAGTTTATGTATGTTAGAGTCACAATATGAAGAGTTCTAATACTTTCTCTGGCAGAACCATTTTCCTTACAACTCAGATGAGAAATTCAGTATTATTGCTCTTAATAATTTCTGTTTCTGTGCAAAACATAATCGGTTAGGCACCAAATTCTCTGCATTCCACTACTGTAAGGAATCTAGTGCCCAATATTTTTCCATTTTTACTTGTGACCCTGTAAAGCAAGCCATTAATTTTCAGTAGTTCAATAATATAATTCCTAATTAATAACTTCTTTAAAGTCCCAATGATCATATCCTGATTTTGTACATAAATACCAGGGTAGGTTTCCTCAAGAAGCATCGTGGTTGAATTTGCTCCATATTGCTCTTTAAAATGGCCATGGATGGGATTATACCTTCAACCACGAGTATATAAGAGGAAATATATACAACATCCTACTACAAAAAAAGTTAGTCCCAAATTATTACACTTCGGCATGAATCTTTTCAACTGATTAGTGAAAATGGTAAGCTGTTGATATACATTTTTATTTGAATACTGATTACCTTAAATATCTTTTAAAATATCCATTGGGATTTAGATTATTTATTCTATAAAATGTCTATGCATAGGTAAGGCTTATCTTTTTATTGATTATCTCTTTTCTCATATGGATGTGTAGAAATCTTCATATGTTATAGACATTAAAACTTAATTTCATATGTTTGAGAATAACATCTCTCTCTGTATCTTCGGGTATTATTTTATGTACAAAGTTTTGTTCTTCAGAAAGTCTTAATTTTGCTGCATGAATGTTGTCAGTTTTCACATTGCACATAGATTTTTGTTTGGACTATGCATTTTGAGTTTTTTTTGTCTTAAGGTAAAAAATATTTTCCTATATTTTGACACTATAATGTTTCCCTTCTTATATCTTGCTACTTGATTTTGACATTCATTTATTTAAAATTTACTTTTGCATAAGTTTGAAATAAAAAATAATTTCATATTTTCACCCACAGGCTTCTGTGTTCCAACAAAATTTCTTGTATGGTCCTGCACTGCTGCATTAATATGAAATGTCAACTTCATTATATACCAACTTCTCATATATGCATAGCTATGTTTATAATCTATGCAATCTATTTTACATTCTGTTAGGTTATTTCAATAATATTTCTATCTCAGTTATTATTTATCTATAATATATCTCAGCATTTTGTAGAACCAGGTGGATTTCTGTTTTTGGTTCTATTATATGAATAGCTGTTTCTCTCTCTTCTTAAACTGTGAATTTTTATACGAAGTTTTGACTACTTTCACGAGTAATCCATTTGGAATTTCAATGGAAATTAAAGTCAATAAATAAATTAATTTGAAGCATATTCACATTTTTCTAATTCATAGATAGGATATCTCACCATTTTTAGGTCTATTTTTATTGCGTTAAATAATGTCTTAGCTTTATAACAAAATTAGTCCAGATTTTCTTCAAATGTCAGTATGTCCTATGTACTTTTATTTTGTTTTTGTGTATTTTATGAACTAAAATTAGTTTTTTTTTTTTTCCAAAACAAGGCCTGGCTGGTGTGGCTCAGTGGATTGCATGCTGGCCTCAGAACCAAGGGGTTGCTGGTTGGATTCCAAGTCAGGGCACATGCCTGGGTTGTGGTCCAGGTCCCCAGTAGGGGGCATATGAAAGGCAACCACACATTGATGTTTTTCTTGCTCTCTTTCTCTGTCCCGTCTCCTCTCTCTGTAAATTAATAAATACAATATTTTTTAAAAGATTACATATTGTATTTGTCTTTCTCTGACTGGCTTATTTCACTTAGCATAATGGTCTCCAAATCCATTCACAGTGTTAAAAAGAATAAAAATTTCTCCTTTTTATGGCTGAGTAGTATTCCATTGTGTAAATATTTCATAGTTGTTTTATCCATTCATTTACTGACAAACATTTGGGTTGCTTCCATATCTTGGTGATTGTAAATAATGATGCAATGAACATAGGGATGCTTATGTTCTTTCAAATTAATTTTTTTGGTTCCTTCAGATATATTCCCAGAAGAGGGATCATTGGGTCAAAAGACAGATCCATTTTTAATTTTTGAGGTATCTCCATACTACTTTCCACAGTGGCTGCATCAGTCTGCATTCCCACCAACTGTGCAAAAGGGTTCCTCTTTCCCCACATCATTACCAGAGCTCGTTGTTGATTTTTTGATGATAGCCATTTTGGCAAGTGTGTGGTCATATCTCATTATGGTTTTTATTTGCATCTCTCTGATTATTAGTAACGTTGAGCATCTTTTCATATGTGTATTGATCATCTATATGTCGTCTTTGGAGAAGTGTCTATTCACATCCTTTGCTCACTTTTAACTGGATTTTTTTTTTTTTTTGCTATTGAGCTTTATGAGTTCTTTGCATACAACCCTTATCAGATGTGTCTATGAATATATTCTCCCATTCCATGGATTGTCTTTTTGTTTCCTTTGCTGTGCAAAAACTTTTTTAGTTTGGTATAGTCCCATTTGCTTATTTACTCTTTTGTTTCCCTTGCCAGAGGAGATAGATCGGATAAAATATTGCTATGAGCAATGTCTGAGATTTTACTGACTTGTCTCTTTATTGTTGTACTTTAGTCTGGGGTCACTCTTACATGGTATTCGTGTTCACCCACATCCTGACTGTGGTCTTCAGTCCTTTATTCCAAACGTTCTTTCAAAATTCAGTCTGCACTCAGCATTCTCTATGTAGTTTTCTCTGACTCCTCGGGCTGTCATTTATATAAACTTCTTATTTAAATTTCTCTCATTAACTAATAAGTAGCGAGTGTCTTTACAAGAAATGTAAAGCACTTACACATGTTGATACATGGCAGTACATTGCATACTACAGTACATTTTTCTTCAGTGTTTATTGCAGTTTTCATTCCACAACAGCATTGATTTAGAAGGCACTGAACACATTTTTATTTAATAATAAACTCTTCCTGCTTTTTATTTTTACTTTAAATATAAAAGTAGTAACAAAAATCATTTTCATGCTCATGATTAAAAATTAATTTGAAGTCATGTGAAAAAATAAATTATCTTTAAATGCATACATATAAATCTCACAGTCACATTATGGATTTGAAAATACTAGCAAATGCATTAGGATTCTATATGAAATAAGAAAAAAAGGAGCTGAACATGTATTTTACTGATTTGTATAAATATTAACTTTTAATATAATCAAGTTTTTTAATGTTTCATTTTTATTGTGTTTGGCTCTTTATTTTCTATACTATGTTTTAGAATTTGTCTCAGTTTTGTTCAGAGCAAACCGGAAAGTGCAGGCCCGTGAACAGAGCGTAAGAGCCAGTGCGGAGCATCGAGTAGAACGGCACGGATTCAAAGAATGTTTCTGTCATGCGCCGCGTGGCCAATGCCTCAGCAGGGAGATTCCTCCTACAGGATGAAATGATAACAATCCTTCTCTTTCAGTATTTCTGTGAAGATTGGTAAATATCATAAATATAAACTAAAAAAGTGTCTAGCACTGGTAAGTATAACATGTTTTGGGGTATTTTTATTATGTTCTTAGAAATGGTTAGATTCTGAGAGATAATGGATACATTTATAAAAGTTATCTCATGGTAAAATAATATGGACTATTTTTTCAACACAGCTCACGATCTCTTGGTTTTAGTGGACTTCAGTGAACATCGAGGGTATGAAAAGTCCCAATAATAAAAAGAAAAAAACAATTGAAAATGGATTTTCAATTCAGTGGGAAGCTCCAAATTTAAATAGCTGATTCCTATGTATATTTCCTATGCAATGTTGCTTAAAATGTATTGTTAATTATGCATGTAATATTTCATTAGCAAATTTAGTTTTAGTGTGCTAAGTTGGCAAATCAGGAAAATGCTGAAGAAAGAATCAGAATTACAAAAGCCTCTCAGATAAATGGAAGAAAGGGAAAATATTTCTGAGAAAGGTATGCTTTGTTTGTCTGCAGAACAATACCATTATCATAAAGCCGTTCCTTGTCGCCAACAAGTCTGTATCAGTGACCTTTGGGGTTCACATAGAGAGCAGGGCAAGCACTCAATGGTGCAACATGAGTTTTAGAAGACAAATGGTAACATTAAAAAGTCAAGCACCAGATATGAAAGGTTAAAGGTAGAAGAGATGAGAGGGATCTTTTCAAAAATCAGGCAGCTCCCAGGGGATTTTGACGCCTCCCTCTGAAGTTGAGAATGTATCTAGAGCAGCGCCTGACCAGGGGATGAATGGAAATAAATAGCCTGGTTAGTCTGTACTTAGACACACTGGCGGGTTTGAGAGTTTGGGTGCAATGGACTCCTAAAAAGGCTGACAGCTTCAGGCGCTGGAAGGTGAAAAACATCTTTTGCTTCTACATGACTTCCCAAGGATGGCATAAAAAGTAAAACTGTGAACAAGATATGGAGACTTAAAGACTCTCACTAACAATACTAATACTTAATATTTGCCTTACTTTTTTATATTTAAATGACTTTTTCTTTTTTTATTGTTGTTCAAATATTGTTGTTTCCATATTTTGCCCTACTTTGATCCTACATTATTTCTATTAAACCTCTTGACAATCCTGGGAAGTAACTTTCATTATCATACCCACTTCCAAATGAGGAAACAGAGGGACAGACTTAACTTCCAAAGAATATTCAGTTATTAGGTAACGTGATGTGTATTGCATTCAGATACTATGTCTAAATTGATGTTCACTATAGATCAGAACAAAATTCTTTTTAAAGAGTACCAATCCTTAAATATTGGGGGACATATATGTGTGTATATGTATATGTATATGTGTGTATATATATATACATTTATATTTATCAATTGTTGTTAAATGTTAATTCATAGAATGCTTACGTTGAATTTAAACATCCCAAAAGAAAATTCATTAGAGAAGAAACAAAAGTCGAAATGATGCATAGGCAATAGGGAGAAATAAAGGAAGTATAGACAATAATGTACTGTATATGAGAAAAATAACAAAAATAAAGTAATTACAGTTACAGGACAAAAGTTGATCAATCTTAATATGAAAATGTGTGTAAAAAACCACAACTCCTCAAAGATACTACCTGCTCCTTACAAGGTCAAGTAGTTTCCTCACCTGCAGGTGCTCAAGGGGCCCCTTGCAAATCTTCGGATTCCCCTGTTCGGACTGCTGCAGCTCCCATGTGCTCTGTCCTCAGAGCTCCAGCTTCTTTGTTGTGCCTGGATGCTCAACTCAGTTCTGTGAACTCAATATCTTACTTGGTGACCTTCTATACTTGGCGTCCTATAAACTCTCTGTAAACTGTAAGCTGGGGAAATCATGATACCCTTTCACTTGTTCCTCATCTCTCACGGATCACAGTGCTGGATCTGGAGTGCCTTGAAAACTGATTTCTTCAAATATTTGTGCAAGAAGTTATGTGTGGCTCCTGTCACTCCATTTTTATTAGAATCTGGAAATCTCCTGTTTACTAAGGGCTGTCCAACCAGCAGCCAGCCAGCTGCATGTGGCCTAGGATGGCTATGAATGTGGCCCAACACAAAATCGAAAATTTACTTAAAACATGATGAGATTTTTTTGTGTGTGCTTCCATGTCACAATGTATTTAATGTGTAGCCCAAGACAACGCTTCCTCTTCCAGTGTGGCTCAGAGATGCCAAAAGGTTGGGCACCCCTGCTTGGTGTTTTGTGATTTGTTTTTTGTATGGATCTTTTTATATTATGATTATTCTTAAAATTCTATTGAAATTCAAATATGTATGCCTAGAATACATATTTATAAGTTAAACTTGAACATTTGCTGGAAAAAGGAAGTATGTAGCATTTTCACTCAAATGACACACAAGTCCTACTCAGTGCTAAAATTTGGACATTCTCACTTTCCCATCCCCACGGTTGTCACCCAGATTTACTTTACTTGTGACAGCAAGATTTAGAAAGACACTGTGTAGATGCATTTTTATAAATGCTATTGTATGAATACTTTGGAGATCTCAAATAGGTATTTAAATTTTTAAAGCAAATGTGTCATCTCAAAATCTAGAACTTTATATATTCATCCGTTTGTTAATTATTTCCCAACTTAGGCTACTTGGAATATTTGTCTCTTGCATAGTCAAAGTTAACTTTTTCATGCAATTCAAAAATTTAGAACCCATACAAATCTTTCATCATGCTCCACCTTGTTTTTAAATAAATGCCTTAGCAAAGTCATTGTCTAATTTACATTATCCCCCAAGGTTATTAGATAGCAGATTCTCTTCCTTTATTATAACATGGACTTGATTGTAACACTATTTGTTCATCATACTTAAGGGCCATTAATACATACCATGCACTGTGTTTCAGGTTACAGAGATAAAAGCCAAACTCTTAAAAAACACAACTAGTTGGATAAGAAAGACAAGTATGCTATTTAAAAGGCAAAAAAAAAAGGAACCAAGATTTAAGTGCTAGAAACAGAATTCTTAAAGAACAACCAAATAAAAGTGATTTTCCCCTGCCATTTAAAGAATGGGTATAATTTATCCATATTGGAAAATAATGTGGCTGTACATGTGAATTCATCTGTAAGTATTGGTATGTGTATTTTTTACATAAGTCTGAGTTTGCTTGGACTGAGAATTAGGGCAGCATTATGAACACAATGTTTTATAAAATAGAATCTAGAAAATACTAGTAGTTGGAAATATGAAAAGAACTATGTTACACTGGAAAAATATATATATTTCATATCATATATTAAAGAAAACTGATCAATAAAGAAACTAACTCATAAATATAAAGGTTTTACTTAATAGGTGAAGGTAATACAGGACATGTCTCTGAACCCTGTAGACTTAGCTAAGATTTTAGGCACTTGATTAATAGTTTTATTTTTCTTGCTATTTGAGTCCTTTCTCTTTCATGGGGTAACCTCCGTTTTCAGACTTGTTTTGTGTTACAGTTTCATCAGAAAGGAGTTTTCTCCAATTTGTTCTTTCCTGCCCAGGTATGACTCTTGCTCATATCGCTTGGGCACCCGATTCCCATGCAGCCACAGCGGAGTCCCTGCTCCAACACGGCCAGCCCGCCAGCAGTCCTGCTGCCGCCCCCGCTGCCATTCACGCCGAGGAGCGCGAGCGAAGGGCAGGGCGGAATGTGGATCCAGAAGTGTGTTAACAGGAAGGCTGTTTTGCCCACTGAACTTGGTAGCGTTACATAGGATTGGTCAATTTGTTTAAGGTGCAATAAAAGTGAAGTGGATATATATGGTATTCGGCATCTGAGGTCAATTTAATATATTGACCTTGATGTATTTCTTTTAAAAATTAAGTCAGACAGATGCTGTCATATTAATAAATATGTTTTATTAACTTAAAACTAATCATATACGGTTAAAACCGGACAAGTTGTGTATATTGTAATTCATTTCATATAAGCAAGGTGGGGCAAAAATAGGGGTACAGTTGTTTGAAAGGAATAAATGTAATTATAAATAATTACACAAAAATAAACTATGTGTTTTGTGTACTCACAACTGTAAACTTATTTTACCCCACCCTGTATAATCTTCACTATATTTAACATCATATTAAGATAATGGATCATTCAACATTTTAAAATATATTTAAGGACAATTTATATTATAAGTGAATATTGATCAGCAAAGACAAATGTGAATCTTGGCCTACTTTTCTCTTTGTTGTAAAAAAGTTCAGTTTATATTAACAAGTCAGATTTATACCAAAGGTAAAAAATAGTGATTCCATAAAATAAAAACAAAAAGTATATATCTTTATATTATTATGTATAACTGTATCTTTTCAATATAAAATCATTTGCCATTCAGAGCAATCACTTTCTTGCTAATACGCTGATTTACAGATGCACTATAGTTTGAAAAGTAAAGGAGGGGAGAGTTGATCCATTATAATATCCACTTTAGAATAAAAGAATATATCTGCTTAAAATAACATTTAAATATTTAAAAATATATGTATCACTGTATTTGATTTTGTTAACTCTAATATTTAAAAACAGATCATTATTGTATAGTGACATATTTACTCAAGTTATTTAGAACTGACTCAGTGGATCTTTTATAAGGTTTTTTGAACAATAATTGAATATTTATATATTTTTTCTCTTTATTTTTATTGTTGACTTTAGCAGATGTTCACATTTCTCCCCCTTTTCCTGCCTCCACCTCCACCCAGCGCCACCCCTCCCTTACTTCTTGCCATTGCCACACTGTCGTCTTTGTCTATGGGTTATGCATAGATGTGCTTTAGTCTTTTACTGAATGTTTGAAGTTATATATTTTAAAACTGTTTGAAATATTGTTTAAAAACATTAAGATAAAATGTTTCATTATATCCTGTCATTTTTATTTTCTGTATAGTCTGACCTTATAATTTTTTCTCTAATTTTATTTCATGTGCTATTGGTTAAACAGTGTGAATCATAAACTACTTATCCTCACCAACTGTGTGTAAGTATCCTTAAATTTACACACTCAAAGATATTATATCCTAGAAAATATTGAAACATTTACCACTCATACTGAGGAAAAATACTTTTAAGAAAATTTTGCAGCCGTGGCTGGTTTGGCTCAGTGGATTGAGTGCTGCCCTATGAACTAAAGGGTCACCGGTTCGATTCCCAATCAGGGCACAGGCCTGGGTTGAGAGCAACCCAGTAGAGGGCACGTGAGAAGAAACCAACTGATATATCTCTAGCACATCTATGTTTCTCTTCCTCTTTTTCTCCCTCCCTTCCATCTCTCTAAAATAAATAAATAAAATCTTTAAAAATAAAAAGAAAATTTTGCACTGCATGTATGTGCACTTGACACTGTTCATCCTTTCATCTGCTAATAAGACAAATGCATTTCCCTTCCTGTGCATTCTAGTAGGTATTTCCCATTTTCTCATACTCTTATAATTGGCACATTACAGGTATTTAAATTTAATGAAAACCACCTTTTTAGTACATGTATTGTAAATATTATTAAACAATTTTCATTACACTTTTGTGGTAATTATTCAGGCAATATTAACTTATTACTTTGAAGAAAAAAAGTATTATTATTCTTTACTATCTCAGGTATTTGTATATTTTTGTGAATTATCCATATTCCTGACATTTCTTTTGGGAAGGGCCATTGTCTTAATGCACTCTTCAATTTTTCTTTTGCTCCTTTCTAATCATTCTGTTTTTTAAATCCATCTACCTATCTATCCACTACCTAATTATCATCATCTATTTTCTGATTTGTATATTTATTACTACCATGTAATTTATTTGGTTTTTTAATCTCATTGGTTATGCTTTGTCTTTCCAACAAAGGAAATTTCAATTCTGATATGGGGTTTTTATTTTCCTTGTAGTAATTTCTAATTTTTTCCAATTCCCTTTGCATATCATATTGTTTAATATTTATCCTACATATTCTGTCTTTGTGCATTCTGTATTTACTTAATAGAAGCAATATCATCTTTATCTTATATTTAATTCATCCATCCATTCATTCATTTATTAACCATTTCACTTTTCAACAAAATTATATTAAATGCCTCATTTTTTTAGCAATATGACAAAATGTAGAACCTGTGGAGAGATAATTTGTAATAAAAAGTTATAAAATATGAGGAGCAGCTTGAACTGGCACTGGTGTGTCTCAGTTGATTGGGTGTCATCCCACAAAGTGAAGGGTCACTGGTTCAATTCCCAGTAGGAGCACATGTTTGGGTTGCAGTTTGGTTCTGGGTTAGGACGTGTACTGGGAGGCAACTGATCAATGTTTCTCTCATATAGATGTTTTTTTCCCTCTCTTTCTTGCTCCCTTCCTTTCTAAGAAAGAAAGAAAGAAAGAAAGAAAGAAAGAAAGAAAGAAAGAAAGAAGAAAGAATTTTGCAAGTGGTTAAAATATTAGAATTGCTACAAAGACTATAATGAAGTGAGAACACAGGAGAAAGTTGAAAGAAGTGAAGAACTAACCCAGACAGGTACTTTAGAAGACGTCAGTCTCTGGAGAGGGAACTGCCAGGGCAGACGCTCAGAGGTAAAAATAAGCTTACTCAGTTTGAAGGACAGCAAGGCCTGCAGTTTTAGAGTACCTCTCAGAGGACTGTAACATCCTTTTTAACCCACTCAATGTTAGTGCACATTCATGTCATTTCTTATTTTTTCAACATTGTGAAGATGGCTGTTATGAATATCCTTTCGCATATTTTCCTTTCTAAATGTGAAAGTCCTTTTGAGGGTTTTTTTGGGAATAGAATTAGTAGGCTACAGAGTATGTGAATATTCAAATATAATAGATAATACAAAATACATTTCTGAAGTGTTTTACATCATTTTACACTTCAACCAGCAATGCATATAATACACAACAGCACCACATATGCTACAGCAATGGAAACTGTCAGATTTTTAAATGTTCAACTGTAAATATGAGCAAATTGGTTTCTTTCTCATCTTGATTAGATATTAAACTTAAACATATTTTATGACAGTGTTTATACATATATTCAATAAATTATAAGCAATAGACATCATAATGATTAATTTAATAGTTATAATAATCTTTTTCCAAAAGATATAAAAATCGTGTTTTGTTTAGTATGATTCTAATGATTCCTGATTTCTGTCCTTCTTACATAATGTCACCACATATTAATGTTAAATTAAGTATTTTGCTTTATAATAGCTTTAAGTTCCTTGTTTATATACATTGCTCTCTAACACACATATGGCAGAATATGTATACATATTCACAAATATATACATACCTGTCCTTTAAATTTTCTTTAATAAAATGCCTTATGCTTTCACTGCAGGCAGAATTCCTCAGGCTTTCCTGACTTTAGCCAGAAATGCCAAACATAGTGGAAGATGCTGTTATTCCTTCATTTAGAAATCCTTTCCACTGTAATTCTGCAAGTGCATCTGGGAGGACATTAAGGTGCTTCCTGAGAAAGTACACAATTACCTGGATGGTAAAATTACACACTGCCTTTCATCAGGTTGGGAGAAAAGACACAGGAAAAAGCAGCCGCAAAGTGGACAGGGAACACTCCTTCCCTGAAGGGCACGCTGTAACTGTCATAACAACCTTTTCCTCTGAGAAAATCCACTGCTTTCTTGTCTGCGGACGACTCTGTTCTCTAACATCCTAGACTATCGGAAGCTGTGTTGTTTGAAACGGTATCAGTAAGAATGAACTGCTTCCATACTTAAAGGATCTACGGTCCTTTGGCACAGTCAAGCCTATTTGATTTACAATCCAAGTAACCCCAGCTTTCTGGCCACAACACTACACATCAAACTTGACTTTCAAGTCTCCAAGGTAGCAAGACACAGGACCAATCTACAGCTCAGATCTAATGCTAACCCCTTTATTCACAGCACTGCTTTGCTAGAACCTCTCAAAACACGGTTTCATTTCCATGTCAGCTAAACTGCACTCTCCCTCCAAATCTTTTCAGATCCCTGCTGTTTCCTTTCTCTGGAGAAACACCATGGCGCGCCGCATATAGCCTCCCTCGCTGCAATGACTTAGTATGAAATAGGTGAGTCCCTGATGGTTTTAGCACAAATTGGAGGCTCCAAAGAGCATTCACGGTTGTTGCCATAGACGGGGGCTCTCGGTTTACTGATTATGCACACAACTTGGGACAAATTTGGCAGGAATCAAATGTGGAAAATAAAAAATAAAAATAAAAATATATCAGCTTACTCACAAAGAAGTTGAATTAAGCATCATTAAGTTGGCATTTACAATTACGAAAAAATTACCCAAACATTTATTTAAACACTCAGAAGGAAATGAACTATACAAAAGTAGAAAATGGTGAAATAAAATCAGATAAAATTCTATAAAGAAATTGAAAGACAAAATTTTCTCAGGAATGTAGACAATTGCTAGGTATCTAAGAGACAATGGATGTAATTTAAAATTAAAAAAGCAAGGGCAGAAATTATCATTTATAATGTTAGGTAGAGGGGGTCATGTATTCTGTCATCACAAGAAAATCCTCCCTACTTGTGAATAAGTGGGTGCAGTTTCATTAGTCAGTGTTCCCCAGAGAAACAACCAATAGACTGTAGGTTGATACTGATATTGATTATCTACCTATTATCTGTCTATCTATCTATTTATCTATCATCTATCTATCTATCTGTCTATCCTGATCTGTTTCTGTAAGGATGAGGCTGGAGTGACAATAGGCAAGCTGGCAAATCCAAACTGTGCAGGTCCGGCCAGCAGGCTCACACTCAGGTATGAGTCCATGCGGCAGCCTTGAGTCAAAACTCTGGAGGACAGCAGGCTGAGCTCCGGCAGAGTTTCTATGTCGCAGTCTTGTTAGAATCTCGTTTTCTTTGGGAAACCTCAGTGTTTGTAATAGGCTGCTCCTGACATATTTAAAATATGGAAAATTCATAATGCAGTTAAATTAGTTACTAAGTGCAGTTTTTTTGTAATTAGAGGTCTATTTACATGAAAGGTTTTGTACTTTGTTAAAAGCATTTATTAAAAATGTGTGCTGTTAATTTAATGTAATATTTTATGCAATGAATTAACTTTAATGGATATTATGTTTTTAGATTATTCATCCTTACTTTCATATTCTATTTCTACTTTATATTTAATGTTAGTTCAATTTTGAATAAAAAAGAAAACCCAAGTAGTCCAAAAGATGGATTTGACTACATCAGCATATCTGTTTTCCATTTCTTCAGAATCTTAATATACTGATTTTTGCAAAAGTCTGCTTTTATAATTTTACTTCATGTTTGCTTTGATAACTGAATTCCTTCCTGCTCTCCAATCTGCAAACTGAAGGTCAGTAGTCCCCAATCAGTCTCTGACAAAGGTATTCAACGCAGAAAGATAACTGTGTCAACTAAAAATCTTCTACAGCCAATTAAATACGTCTTGTGTTTATCAAATCTTCAGTCTCTACATAATTCATTTTCTGGCAAAAATATCCATTATAATTTAAGAGACAGAAATTTCTCAGAAGACTATACTCTATATAATGTCAGGATTTTTTATAGGCATTTTTTCTATCTTAAAAAACAGAATGGCAAAAACTGAGTAGTTGCTTAAAACACATTTATTTAATTAATCAAAATCATTGTTTAAGGGAACTCCTTAGTAAGGTAACAGGCAGAACATTTTTGTCCAGGAGATTTTGTGTCTCGTTATGACTACTTGTATATGCGGCATTGTGGGGGGGGGGGTGTGGTAACTACTTTACAGCAAAGACATTAAGCATTTAATAAATAAGTGCAGCCTATAAAGAAACAAAGCACCTTAACCTATTTTCTGAAAAATAACCAAAGAAATTTTTTTCATTTTTTATTTCCATTCCATATTTTCTAACATTTAAATATCATTCTTCTTTTAAAAAAAGCTAATTTGTTATGATACATATCATATTAAATAGTTGTTTACTATGATATATATCACCTTAAATATCACACATGATGTCAATCATTGTGTTCAGTCTTCTCTGGGCAACAAAATTATTTCTAATTTTAAACTTGACATTTTAAAAATGTATTGTTATGATGAAGCACATTAAATATAATCATATATGTATATTTATAATAGCCAATATTATTTAACCTGGTGATAAGCATATTGATTTCATATGGAGAGATTGTGAATAAGTTATTTTTATATGAAACTTAAAAATGAAAGTGTAAAGAAGAGATTTTCTAAAGGACTCTTTTTAAAATATCTACTAATTATATTTGTTAACCTATTAACTTTTCTTTTTCCCAATGAATTCATACAATGAATTTTGTGTGTTTGTGTATCTTTTTACTCCAACAACAAAACAGATGATCATAGTTGTTCAATGTCATTTGACCTTGTAATGTCATTTCAGCACATCACTTGTTCAGAAAATAGACTCTGTAATTCTTCTATCCTTTCTTTCACTGAAATAAGATGATTGCAATTGCTCCAGCCATTGTCATCCTGTCCCAGAGAGGAAGGACATAGATGAAAACCACACAGATGAAAGCCTCAACATCTATTTCAGACAAATACACATTCATATAAATCACTAGAAGAATTATTTTTGTGTTTATTGATATTGATGCAATTGTTTTCTTGTTGAAACTGTTGGACAACCTTATTTCTAAGATGGATAACTTTATTTGTAAGAAAGATTAGAAGTACATTTATAGCTAGATATATTGCTTTCCCAAACCAAACAAAACTGGGATTCACGTTTTATTGGATAAGGAAAGAATGGCTGTTGTAAAGGCAAACAATAAGATATCCCATCTGTTTTCAATAAACATATAGCCATCTGCCACTTAAGGGTGAGGATATGTTCTGAGAAATGCTTTGTTAGGTGACTTCATCATTATGCAAACATCATAGGGTGTACTTATTCAAATCTATATAGTATATGGCAGAAGTTATATGGCATAGCCCAGTGCAACCCCGTAGAGCATGTTACTGTAGAAAAAAAAAAAGGAAAAAAAAGAAAGAAAAGAAAAGAACAAAGAGGATTAAATCAAACACAAGGGAAAGTAATGTAATCAAGAGAGGTGGTAATCCCCAGATCCATGAACATTTAGCACTTTGTTCTTAAAGGTGTTAGAGTTTAGATGGTTAATCTACTGATTCTGTTCAAAGGTTAAATGAAATGTAAAGAGCACTTGTACTTTAAAAATGACATTGGGTAGTTATAATTTTGTAGAACTTTTTGGAGACTGAAAAACTCTTTGTATTGCTACACATATAGCAAACACACATATGCATTGGTATGAGCATACTATATACAGGATGCAGCAAACATTGCTTATGTGCAGAGATAGGACAAAAATCTCTGCAATCAATGAAAATCATAACAGCCTTGATATGAGAAAAAGTGAGTGATAGCATAGTATCAACTGACATAAGGCAATGAAATTTTACAAAATAATTTTAGAAAAAAGTTTCCTCCTTCTCTTTAACTTTCCAGGATATATAGATAAAAAAATTGAGATACATAATAAAATGTTTGCATCTAATATATAAAAGGAGAAAACATTACTGCATATATTAGCATAAAAACACTTATGAAAAAACATAAATAAATGTAGTCATATTACCAAAGAAGGCGATATGAATAGACAGCAGTGGGGGCAATACTGTTTGCCATATATGCTTTCATACTTTCCATTTTTCAAACTTGTGGGTTTTTTTACTATTCAAACTATATTTTGTTATTGGAGCACTTTTATGTGAGTTATTTATATGAAATATTTGCCAAGTGAAATATTTAATTTTATTCACCTTTTTCATGTACAAAGTATTATGTTTCATTAGACCATTTATTCTAATAAGCATCATAATTAAATATAGCTTGGTTTAGTTAAATAAATAATGTCATATAATTTTTGTCCTGAGTAAAGATTTTTACCTAGTCACTTGTAAGGAAGAGAAGATAGAATAAAATTCCTTATAAAATAACTATACTTTGTTTTGAGAATCATGATTTAATGAACCTTCTGAAGATGTGTATTCATACAAGAGCTCTTTCATGATTTAATTTAAGTTGCTCTCAACTAAAGTTAAAAAAAACACTAAAGAGTCAGAATTATTTTTTTCTTATCTGTGCTTTGTAGGTGCTCCACAATAATTTGGCACATATACTCACACAAATAATTAAGTACATTATTAAAAATATTATTTTTAGTAAAATGAATTTCTGTCTAAGCTTACTAAATTCAAACACATTGGTGTTTGCATGATTAAAACATGAAAAATGTAAGATTAACACATTTCCCACAAAGTTCAAATAGTTGTTTGATACTCTCTAACAAACGGTAAGGGAATAATTACATGTTGTGCCTTCTCTTGTTATAATTACCCTTGTCCATGAACTCTCTATATGATCCTGAAAGACTTATGGGAGGTTCTTGTTCTGTAAGCCAAAGATTTTATCTTACAATAAAATGAAGTACATTTGTTGGAACTGAGTTCTTTCCAACTTCATTTTAGCAGTTTGAACAATTTGAGTTACCCATTATGAGAAAGCAGGGTCGGGGAACTGCTGAGACACTCAGTTCCCCTCAAAACAGTTAAATCACCTGGATTTACGCATGTGGTCTGCTGCCAAGACAGAAAAATCTTTCAAATTTGTAAATGCACATCATTTTTCAAATTGAAGGAGGTTTAGGGGACAGGATGAACTATATCACTTCAAAAATCCTAAGGATTTGTCTCTTTTTTAACCTTCTAATACCTATGTTCTTCAGATTTTTATAAGTGATTCTTACATTCTGTGTAGGTGATACAGAACCTGCAGTACTTTGACCAGCATAGGACACTTAACAAAATTGCTCGAGTATGATACATTCTATAGCATCAGGATCCATCAATCAGTTAACATTCTAACTCTGTCTGACTTATCCTGTATAAGTAAGGCACACAACAATTCAACTAATAAAAAAGATACCGGTGCTTGGGAAATTCAGACACATCTCTCTGGAAGTAGCTATCCAGACTATCAATACAACTGTAAGGTTTGTAAATATTTACTAACCTTACCCAGTTTGAAGTAATAGTGAAATGTAGCTTATGGTTTGAATAAATAAAAATGCAGTGTAAAAAGAATAAATAACAAAATAAATGAAGTACTTATGGAAGGATTAAATGTTCATTGAGTGATGCCAATTTTCAGGTATGATCAATACTTTTATTCTTTCATTCTCAAAAGTGTCTTGAATTGAACATGTTGCAAATTCAATGCATTTTGATAAGAGATAAGGCCATCTGGGGACCCCACTATTCTCACGAATGCTTTTGTTTTATTTTTACCACTGGAAACATGAATATGCACACAAAACTGATAAGAGAAACTCAGTATGCTCTCCAGACTCTATTAATGCAAATAAACAGTACATAATATAAAATCAGCCATGTAACTTTCAGTAGTTCTCTGCTACCGAAGAAAAAAAGACCAAAGTAAAGGTGCTTTCACAGCAAGAAAATCACTGCAGTGTTACTAGCAGAATCAGTTCATGCTTTATTCAGTTTTCAACCAATACCAACACATCTGTCTTGGTATTTTTTCCAAATGTCAGATACAAGAAGATAGTTGTAAAAGGGGGAAATGTAATAATTTTAATTTTCACAGCAAAATGTAATGAATGCCTGGGCTCTTATGTTTGAACTGTGAGGCTGTTACCCTACTTAATTTTTAATTATTTTATTTATTGATTTAAGAGAGGTGAGGAGTGGGGAGTTGAAGGGAGAGGGGAGGGGAGGAGAGACATTTTGTTGTTCCACTTATTTATGCATTCATTGGTTACTTCTTGCATGTGCCCTGAGCAGGGATTGAACCTGAAACTTCAGCATATCCGAACAGCTCTCACCAACTGAACTATCACAGCAGGGCTTTAATTATATTTTTAAAATTTTTCCTGAGCATCTCATTACCTTGTATACATCGTTGATTTGATTGCAGCAATTTTCAGCTCTTTGCTCTCAATGATTTCCTTCCTATTTTTCTTGTTGCTGGACTGAGTTTGCTAGATTGGATAGAAAACAGCCAGCAGGGGAAGAGAGATGGGGGAAGAGACATACAGAGGGCAAGAAAGAGTAAGGGTGGGGAGCAAGAGGGGAGAAAGGGAGATAGATAGAAAAGAAATAAATTCCCTAATACCCCTACATTGATCAATTTTACACTTAAGTCTCCTCTATTAGAATCTAACGTTCTATATGATAGCAACTATATTTCAATTATCTCCTCCCTCAATTATCTGATACCTCTCTCTGTCTCTCTTCCTGTCTCTCTCAGCTTAAACAACTCTCTCTTCACCCTTGCCAGGTTGTTTAGTTGGTTGGAGAATCATCCCAGTATGCAACCAAGGTTGTGGGTTCAATAAAAACTTTCTTTCTTTTGTTTTTTGGTTGAAATTTTTTTATTTTTTTTATTTTTTAACATATTTTATTTATTTTTTTAGAGAGAGGGGAGAGAGAGAGAGGGAGAGAAACATCAATGTGTGGTTGCCCCTCGCATGCCCCTTCCTGGGGACCTGGCCTGCAGCCCAGACATGTGCCCTGATTGAGACCCAAACAGAAGACTCTTTGTTCACAGTCCAGTGCTCAATTCACTGAACCACACCAGCTAGGGCTAGTTGAAATTTTTTTTAAAAAACATGTTTTTTCTTTCATATCTTGTGAGACCCATATTTATTCAAGATTCTTTGAGGTACCTTGGCCGGTGTGGCAGAGTGGAGTGAGCACGGACCTGCAAACCAAAGCATGGCTGGTTTGATTCCCAGTCAGGGCCCATGCCTGGGTTGCAAGCCATGTCCCCAGTAGGGGGTACTAGAGGCAACCACACATTGATGTTTCACTCCCCCTCTTTCTCCCTCCCTTCCTCTCTTTCTAAAAAAAAATAAGTAAAATCTTTAAAAAAAGATTCTTTGAGATAAAATTGTCTTACTGTTTTGATCTATATATAATTTATCCTATTTTTAACTGTACTACTGATCCTCAATTAATTAGTTTTTTCTTATTTTTTACTAATTTCATCCTTTCTAAAACTTGGGTTTCCACTTTTCTTATGTTACCATGAGTTTCCTGATTTTACAATTGCTAAGGCCTAACAAAAAAGGTATTACTCTTTAGGCTATATTTATTTTTTAAAGCAAAAAACTAAGTTTTACTAGTAATAATAAATATACATATGGTAGGTCCTCTGGAGATCTTTAGAAAACATGTTGAAAAATCATCTAAAGTTTAACAATTAATTATTTTCCACATATTTTCTAATATTATTTAATAAACAGACATCTTCTTATAGGCAAATATGGGTAACAATTATTTTAAGAACTCTTAGTATTCTCTTTGCCTTTAAACACTAACCTCTTATGTAATTTTTCCTTAAATTTTGAAACAAAAATCCTTTCTACTTTTATATTGACCTTGGAAGCAAGATTTAAAATATCTTTGACATAGGGGTTGAAATCCATATTCAGAATTGAACAATTTTATCTTGGGAAAAGAACTATTTGACAACACATTCCAAATGAAATGTTTTACAAATGTAGAAAAAATGTGCTAATTAAAGTTATGGGAATTATCAAGATCAGTGGATTAATTGGCAGAACATTAAATTAAATTATGCATTAGGTATATGACCAATTATTTATTTAGGAAAACAAAGTACTGATCAATTCAGCCAAAGGGATTTACTTATCAGGTCTTTATTAAGAAAAGAAAGAAAGAAAAATAAAACAATGAAAGCAATTTTCCAAATGAGGTCTAAAAAAGAAAGTGGTCAGCTACATATGTAACTTTTTATCATAACAATATTTTTATTAAGCTTACAAAATATAACAGTAATTTTGTAGGTTTATATTCAGTCAACTAAGTATATTTTATTTATTTTATAGAAACTGTTGCTATCATTGTCAAAAGTTATATAAAAACATCAATGGAGGCAAAGAAATAAAAGAGAATGAACTCACATAGATATATATGTGTGAATATTCATATTACTATTAACTTCTAAAAAGCTTTAAGTCTCAAGATTTATGACATAAACAAGGATGCTCATAACAACTTGGATAATGCCATTTCCAGGGTGACATAAATGTGTAACATAAACTTCTTCATTGGCTCATTCTCATTACTTAGTAGAGCTGAGAATTCTTAAGTAGTTTATAAACAGTCATAAATGTAAATGATCTGGAAATAAGCAACAACATCATTATTTTAGGGATAAACAAAGGCAAACTGGCCAGACTTAATGTCCTTAAATATTTACAGCAAATGTATGAGGCATGTGTTTATAAGTGTGAGTGCATGGTGTGGAAAGTGAGAGAAGGGAGTAAGACAATTAAAGAACTTTTAATTGAAAATATTGTAAAAATAAATGAAAAAAAGACTCTATATGATTTTTACTGTTTATGGCTTCTTTAACTTCAATTCCATTTCATGTTTAATAGTTAATTCTGAAGCATTTTCATTTTTACACTTATGATTCACATAAAACTTCTAGTGTATGAATTTCAATGACTTCTAATTATTTCCAAACAATGTCACTTGCTCTAATTTTGAATTTTTCTAAAATATATATTAAGAGGGATATTGAAGAGAAAAAGAATAGCAATAGATTGTGTTTTCCTTGAAATATGCCAATAGGACATAAAATTAATACGATAGTGTTGTTGGTTTGGATTAACATTCTGGCTTTGGGTATCTACATTTCACATCACAAAGCAATTCCTTAAAAAGAAATAACTATAAAAGTCAGAGATTCCACCAATGTAATCTGTGTACGAGCATTCTCAATTATAATCATCAACCTTCTTGTTCCTTTTAAAATGTTATCTCCATCATTTATTTAACTATGATCAAAACATAATTTGGGGGCAATATATAAATAAATTAAAACTGTACATGTGCTCCAAATATCTCTTCCTTCTATATTTTAATTTTTAATTAAAATTAAATTTAATTCCTTCTAAATTTAAATGCAAACATTTAAATTTTCATTTCAGGCTAACTGGGTTTTCACATTTTATTTCTTCACTCACCTTTCCTTCTGTTCTCAGTCACAGGACCACAGTATTATAGTTGCATCAAGATATTGCAGAGAGAATTCTGAGAGGAGGTTTGTCCTGAATTTAATTTAGAATGAGTTTAGAATCTGACTTGACACTTAATAATCAGATGACTTAATCAAATTAGTTAGCTAATCTGAGGTCAAATGCCTTAATTTGAACATTGTCAACATGAAATGTAATACTATATTTATTATTCAGCTGGCATTCAGAAGAGTGCTGTACAGTCAAAGCTCTTACCATTCATGTGATTGTAGTCCAATATTATATTGAGCATAAGCATAAATGATCATTAGTAAACACGATCATTACAAGTATATATTGGTTTGTTCTCAAGGAGATTTGTAGAAGTATATAAGAAGTAAAATGAAAAGAATAAAAAGTTAATTATTAGTGGCCCAAATATATATATGAAACTATGAGATCAAGATGTCATAAAAGTCTAAAGAAGTGAGGTTTTCATAAAGGAAAGATACTAGTTGTTTCAAATGGTGGTGAACTGTCAAACTTTATGACGATTAAAGGGCCCATTGGAGTGAAAAACTGAAGGTCCTTGGTGGAAAAGCAGTGGGAATATTTTATTGGAACAGATCACAGATGTGGATTGGACTGAAGAAAGAAAGGAAGATAATTCCAGTTTCCAGTTAAAGTGGATATAAAACTGTGAAAATAATGGATAAAATGTAAATCAACCATAAAAACAAAATGTTATTTAAAAAATATTAGTAAACCAGGATGAGGGTCAAGAGATGATACTATACTCACAATAGCATTCTAAAGCATTAATGTAAGGATAGAAAAATACTAAAAGTAAAAGGAATGGGAGTAAAGGATAGAAACTGTACTTGAATAATCATTAAAAAATAAATTTAATAAAAAAATAAAAAAATAAAAGTAAAAGGATAATAGAAAATGCATGCAATGAAACTAACCAAACCTAAGCTGGACTAACTATAGTACTGTCTGAAAAAAATATATTAGAGCAAATTCTGTAAGGACCAATATGTACATTTTATAATAATTTAAAATAAATGGCAAGACCACTGTAACTGAAGAACACTAAAAAAGTTTTTAAGGTGAAAAAATAAAATAATATCCAACCAAATTATATCATAATTTTTAAAATGCATGCATCAATAACATACCTAAATTATATAAAGAAAAAATGAAATAAGAGGTAAAGAAATTCAGACAAACCACTGTGACATTAGAATACATCTCACTCATTAAGTATACTATGTTAAAAAAGAGAATAACCAAAAAGCATATAGATTTGGAAAACATGATTAACACAATTACTATAAAAGATGTACATTCACCTTTCAAAAGAGCGAGATATATAGGCACTGAAGTTCATATAGAATCCACAAAATGATTATTCTCGGGCCCATAACATAACTCTAACAAATACCAGAGGAGAGACTGAAATAATGAAAATGTATTCCCTTGCCAGACTGGAACTGAGAAGTAAAGACTAAACAGACAATTAAAATGCCCATTTAAACTCCCACATGAGAATTTAATGAAAAATTTTACGAACATGCGCTCCCATAACAACATGTTATGAACAGCATTGCGATAATAAATTTAAAATTTTAGATGAAATGAAAGTCACTAAAAACACTGATAAACATAGTATACAGATGTAATCCCATATATTAAATGAATTAAAACTTCTATAGAAACTGTTCCCACAGAGGGACTGCAGGCACTGGTCCATTTGCCAGCGAACCATCGTATACATTGGAGGGAAAAATCACCACCACCACCACAACCACACAAAATTTATCAGGACATGAAAGACAGCAGAGATTGTGTCTCACAAAGCTAAGACAATCGTCATAGGAACATTAAACAAGCTCATTAAATCAAAAAGTAATTTTAGGTCACTCCATGCTATTTTGGGGTCCCTGCTATTTATTTCTGGAAGTACAGCAGTATCAGTGTGGTTTTCAGGTTGGGCATACTTTTTAATTTGTTCATAATGTTGGGATATGCCAAGAAATTAATGGACCATTTCCAACAGCTTTTGTGATTGCATTGCTTACAATGAAATATGGAAAAACAAATGTTCAGATTGATGACTTGGTGCACCTATAAGAAACGGACTGGGCAAAATTTGACTTTTTTGGTCATTTGCTAAAAAATGAATCAGGTTGAACATGGTGTTACAAAAAAGTGTCTTGGTAACTTATTAATGTTGACAATTTTATGAAATTCAATTATCCCTGAATTTTAGATGTAATTATACTATAAATAAAGAAAAAACTTTTTTTTCTTTTCTGAAAGGAGTCTTAAGTACAAATTAGTTACAGCAGGGATTCTGTTTTACAACTCATTACAATCTGCTCCACTCCCTTCCTGAAGGAAGTGCCTAAGCCCTTGCTTAACAATTGCACATTAGAAAACTCTCATTTGCTGTGACGGATGCTGGAAAGTGTCATAAAGCAACATAAAGCTGAAAATTATTGCAGTGTATGATCTTGTGCTCTTGTCACCTACCGTTAAATCGAAGCCTATCATTTGTTGACTGTATTTAAAACATAATTGTAGCTGGCCCTAACTGCCACATTATTCTGTCCTTCCACTTTTCTGGTTTTACATGATGATAATGTTATCCACAATAAGCTGTCTTTTTAGTATTTTTAGGAAAAAATGGAATATAGATAGATTTGTGTGTTCATTAGAGTTGATCTTAAAGCAATGACTAAAACAAAGATATAAAAATTGCTACATATAGAACTTAACCAAGGAAGTGAAAGACCTCAACTCCAAAAACTGTAAGACACCAATGAAAGAAATGGGAGAGGACACAGATAAGTGGAAGAATATACTCTGATCATAGATTGCAAGGATTGATATTGTTAAAATGACCATACCACCCAAAGCAATTTATAGATTTAATGTCATTCCTATCAAAATAGCAATGTTATTCTTCTCAGAACTAGAACAAATAATCTTAAAATTTATATGGAACCACAAAATGCCCTGGACAGCTAAAGCAATCTTGAGAAAGAACAAAGTTGGAGGTATCACACTCTCTGATCTGAAACTATACTACAAAGCTACAATAATCAAAACTATATTGTAATGCCACAATAGACAGATCATTGAAACAGAATAGAGAGCCCAGAAATAAGCCCTTGTTTATATAGTAACTAATATAGAACTAAGGAGGTAAACATATACACTAGAGTAACCACAGTCTTCAATAAGTGGTGTTGGGAGAAGTGAATAGATAAATGCAAAAAAAGAAACTGGACCATTCTCTTGCATCACATATAAAAATAAAATCAGCCCTGGCTGGTGTAGCTTAGTGGATTAAGTGCGGGCCTGTGAACCAAGAGATCACGGTTCAATTCCCAGTCAGGGCACATGCCTGGGTTGCAGGCCAGTTCCCAGCAGGGAATGCACAGGAAGCAACCATACATTGATATTTCTCTCCCTCTCTCCTTCCCTTCCCCTCTGAAGATAAATAAATAAAATCTTTAAAAAA
>CM052548.1:15043099-15058871 GCA_028533065.1 Trachops cirrhosus | reverse complement strand
CCCTGGCTGGTGTAGCTTAGTGGATTAAGTGCGGGCCTGTGAACCAAGAGATCACGGTTCAATTCCCAGTCAGGGCACATGCCTGGGTTGCAGGCCAGTTCCCAGCAGGGAATGCACAGGAAGCAACCATACATTGATATTTCTCTCCCTCTCTCCTTCCCTTCCCCTCTGAAGATAAATAAATAAAATCTTTAAAAAATAAAAAATAAAATAAAATCAAAATGGGTTAAAGACTTAAATGTAAGGTCTGAAACCATAACATCCGAGGAAAAGAAATACAGAAAGTAAAGAATTTGATATCAATCTGAGTAATATCCTCAAGCAAGTGATACAAAAGATTGAATAAACAATTTGGACCACATCAAACTGAAAAGTTCCTGCACAGCCAAGAAACCTTAAAAAAAAAACTACTGATTGGGTGAATATATTCTAAAATAATATAACCAATAAGGACTTGATATCCAATATATGAGAAACTCACGCAACTAAATAGCAAAAAAATTATCAATCCAAAAAAAATGGGCAGTGAAAAGACATTTCCCAAAGAAGACATACAGATGGCTAACACATATGCGAAAAGATGCTCAGCATCTCTAACCATCAGGGAAGTGGAAATCAAAACTACAAGGAGATTCCACCTCACACCAGTCAGAATGTCAGTTTTCGTAAAGCCAGCAAATAGCATGAATTGATGAAGATGTAGAAAAAAGGGAAACCTTGTGGACTATTGGTGGGACTGCAAACTGGTGCAGCCCCTATGAAAAACAGTCTGGAGATTCCTCAAAACATTAAAAATAGATCTATTATAGGACTCACCGATTTTACTTCTGGGTAAATATCCAAAGAAAGCAAGAACACTAATTTTAAAAGACATATGTACTGCTATTGATTGCTGCATTATTTATAATAGTCAAGACATAAGAGCAACCCAAATGTCCGTTGGTAGATGAGTGGATAAAGAAGGTGTGCTATAGAGATTTTAAATACATATATCAATTATATGTTTATTTCTATTCTAAGACTATAACAAAATTTTTACCTGTTGTGTATCTACAAATAAAGCAAGAAACAAAAATACTTATTTTAAAGTTTAGGGCATTTTTAAAAATAAGCAAAAATGAATGATCCAATTGTCTCTACTATAAAGCCATGCTTATCTGCTCTAATAACTACACTTTGAAGTCAGTGTCTACAGCAAGCAGTGATAATAACAGCACATGATTGTATGCAACTTATATTTTCTATACAATAATATTGTATCTGTTTTCATTTCATTATCATGTGAAAATGACAAGGAGTCAACCTCATAATACATAGAGACAAGGATTTCTAATTTACACTCCTTTGTGTACCTCAGTATAGTACATTACAGCAATATAAATCAAGCTTGATATACCAGTAGAGTAATAAATGTGATTACTTAACTGTTATACAATAATAATCATTTCCAAGAAATGTAAATCAAACCCAAAGATCACATATAGCACATGGTCAAAAAACCCCATTCTAAGAAAAACGTAAAAAAGTATACATATGACCGTATACATGCACACAGACACATACATGTGGCATGATATTTAATTTCAGTTTTGTTATGAGAATCCTTCACTGCCCAGAATGTATGGGGATGACTTACTTTGCATTCATTAAGGGACAGGCTGTAGGAACAAGAAAACTGGAGTTACAATTTAGCAGACTTTAGTTAGAAAATTATAGTGTATTATGAGAATAGGAAACAAAAATTGGGGATAAGGTATGGAAAGATCACCATTCAGAATAATTAGTAATGAGGGTTTTTACTGAGAAGTGCGCCCTGACTTCTCTATGTGTGTTGAAATGGTGCTTTAGGAAATTTCAACTGGATAATGCCTCATCTTCTTTTTCTTTTCTCTATTGGTCTCTCCGTATGTTCTATGATATATCAATATATTTATAATATGTAACTATATATGTTAATATCTATATTCCAATGAACATACCACTCCTCTTTTAAACTGAATAGACATAACTTCTCTACTATATTGAGTTGTTAAATTATTGACCAAGACTATGCAACCCCTGAAAGACTATGCAGTCACCACTTGTTTCCTTAACTGAGGTCCCCGACCGTGGTGACAAAGGTGTATCGCCTTCTGTGTCTCCCCACTTTAATTTCATTATGCAATAGCATTAGACTTAATCAATCTGGCAGGGTAGTTTAGTCAGATTGAATCAAGCCAAGCTTCTTCCTACAATACCTAAATATAAATTAGGCATGAAAATATCACCAATAAAGACTTTTAGAAATATTTGTTTTAATTACTGATTTTGTTTGCCAAGAATTAACCAACATCGCAATTAAAGATGATTATCTTAATATCCCACTGGATTTCATATTATAATATTTGACTTAAGATTTTAAGATGTTTTCTAAAGAAAGATTTTTCCCTTCTTTGAAATTCATAGCCAAGTGGAGTTTTAGGTTACATTGACACTAGAGAATGTTATAAAACTTCACATTGCATTTTTTTGAAATACTATATTTCATGTAATATACATAATTAGATGTTGCTTGTTGACTTGTTAGATTTCATTCATAGAAACATATGACCTAATTACAGCTTTGGTATAGAATTTTTTTCCAATCTTCTAAAATTTTTCTCTCAATCATGTTTGATTCATTTTCTCAAATCTATGAGGAACATTTGCTAATATCTATTACTTCTACTAGACCATAAGTTGGCCAGATTGTTTTCTGTAAAGGCCCAGAGAGTAAAATACTTCAGGATAGCTACTCGACTCTGCTCCTACAGCACACATGTAGCCATGGGTGGATGATCACAGCTGTTCCAACATAACAACTAGCAAAACCATGCAGCAAGCTGTATGTGGTCCATGGGCCACAACATGCCTATCTCTGTGCTGGATATATATGCATTCATAAAACTTTTCATATGTACTGCTCTCATGTTCATATTAACTTGACTTTAAATGTCCATTTTCTCTTATTATTGCTAATGTTTTACTTTCAGACCCTAGGCATTTAAAAAATCATAACAATCTGAAATTTGTCCATATTATACATGTATATATCTGGGTTCTACAGCTCTTGTCCACAAATGGATGACAAATGATCATTGTTGGTGTTTTTTAAAATATTTTATCTATTTATTTTTAGATAGAGAGGAAAGGAGGGAGAAAGAGAAACATCAATGTGTGGTTGCCTCTTACCCACCCCCTACTGGGGACCTGGTATGTAACCCAGGCATGTGCCATGACCAGGAATCGAACCCATGACACTTTGGTTCGCAGGCAAGCACCCAATCCACTGAATCACACCAGCCAGGGCTAAATGATCATTGCTGAGAGTGGGATGCGTGTGAGAGATGTTTCATTTGGTCATTTAGCTGAAGTCCTATTTTTCTGTTACAGAGAGAAGAATGCAGAGTTAGAAAGAACCAAGTGTGAGGAAGTGGGAAGAAAGTTGTGTGAGGACAAATAGTAGATCTGAGAATTTTTGCCGAGGCAAGCCCATTTTTCAGCAAATGTCCTTCGTTAAAAATATTATAAATCCATAGTGTGTTGGCTTAGGCTAAGGAAGGGGCAAAGATGAGGTTTGGGGAGCAGGGCAGAATCCAAATCAAAGTGTGGTTACCGAGCATTTTGTTCCCCGTGATCAGTGGGGACAGGAAGTTCGGCCAGTCAGTGGTGAGGCCCGAACAGGAATCTGGAGGGTCTGTGTTTGGCCTTGTGGGGAAACAAGGGGCTATCTATGAGTCTTATGTAAGTCATGCAGGAATGCTGGTTCTTGGCAGCAACCATTTTCTGAAACACAAATAGTGGGGAGATTTTTTAATCTACACTCTTTTCCACAATTGTAGGGCAGTTCAGGTAAAGTTCAGCATTTTCTGTACAAATAAAAAATACCTTTTACTCAATGGAATCTAATGTTAAAATCAATGTTGAGGTCCAGGCCTTCCTAAATATATATGAGTCATAATACAAATGATCATGTAATTTTCAAAGTTTGATATCTAAGTCTAGATAGTTGATCTATACCTACATCAACAGGTACTTTACATACGTAGACTACTGGTTTCTGTAGAACACCAAGCTATATGTGGAATAATGAGCTATTCTTTAAGGAACTGCTTATTTTTTATTTGACATTTTAGCTACAGATCAGGTCACTGTAATTAAATTTTTTTATTTTCAGATGAGCCATCTTATTGCAGTTTTACTTGTCATATAAAATTTATTTCTGTTGTTAATTAATGTAAATTATTTAATCAGTAAATACACCCCAGCCTTCCAAAATATTTAACATTTCATCTACATTCAAATAACAAAAGAATTGAGAACATTTTGAAAAGAATGTAGTTAAGTATGTTTGAACTGTCTTCAAAAGTATCGATCTACTTAGTTAAATATTCTACTTTCTTCATAGATTTTTAAAAACCTTATTTGTTTTTTTAAGACTTTATTTATTTATTTTCAGAGAGAGGGGTAAGGAAGGAGAAAGAGAGGGAGAGAAGCATCAATGTGTGGTTGCCTCTTGTGCACCCCCAACTGAGCGCCTGGCCCACAACCCAGGCATGTGTCCTGACTGGGAATGGAACCAGGAACACTTTGGTTCACAGGCCAGCACTCAGTCCACTGAGTGACATCAGCCAGGGCTAAACAACCTTATTTGTTAAAGAAGTTTAGCATATTACTTCTCAGGATTCTATTGTTAACTATAACTCCATGAAATGTGTCATTTGTTATCAGAACATTTATGATACCACTAACAGACATTTAGACTCTATGCATGTTCTTCTTCATATTAAATGCTGATATATTTTGTCCCTTTAAATTACTCCTATCCAGAACACAGCAATATGGTAATTATATCTTCATTTTTTCAGGTGAGAAACTCTAAAAGCCAATTAAAGTATAAAGTTAAAGACAGAGGTAAAATTTAAGCTTAGTTCTTTTGGAAACCAATGCCGGTTATGTTATTCATAGCAATTCATAGTACTTATTAAAAACATTTTGGGTAATTGCTTTTTCATCCTAATCTAATGAATAGGTTAGTAATTCTGTACTGATTGTTTACACCTATCCATAGAAGTTCAGTGATGTCATTCTGTGCATGGTTCAAAAACAAAGAACAATAAAAAAGTGAATTATAGACAAATAACAAGTTAGGTATTTGAAGGTTACATAATGTTTAGGGAGTTTGTGAGCTGGTAAAGTAAGCAGAAGTGTATGAGGTAATTATAGTACTAGAAGATATTATGAAGCTGACATAAATGAAGTGTATGGAAGAGTGTATCCATCACCATAAGTGATCTATGGTGGAAAATATAGGGCAAATATTTTATCATTTCAAATATATGTGTTAGATAACAATTATCAGACTTGCCCAAGATTATACAACTAATGAAATGTGTAGCTGTTACTCCAACCATATGGTTTGTTGAAAAAACCCTGTGCCCTCTCCTCTGTTCAGTAGTAACCTCACACAGATTCTCAGGTTGTGACAATTATTTTTCTCTCAGGATGCTCACCCAGCAATGTGGATTCCTCATTTCACATATAGCAAGGAACTGAAACTGCACATTTGATATTCATCACTACTTTAGAACTAAGGAAATGGTTAACATTGTTTTTAAACATCTCCATGCCAGAAACTTGATTTAATTTCTTAAAGTCATCAGCATATTTTTCTTTGAGTTGTTAAACTCAATGGTTTTAAACAGCAACAGGATATCATTCACTATTTCTTAATCATGCTTAATTTAAAAACATTATATTTATCACTTAGTGAAGAGTCTTATTTTAATTAGTAACCCTGTTTAGGCCAAACTCTTGGGAGCTCCTTTGTACCTCCGACACTACCGGTGTGGTCAGTGCAGGGTAAAAACACTAAGCGCCACAATCTATGGACTGAAGAGACTCTTTATGCAGGTCCGTCATTCAGCAGGTTCAGATATTTTACTCAGTGTAGTTTGTTCCTAACCTAGTTCCAATAGTTTCTATAAAGTCTTGCAGTCCAAACATTTTTGGCCTTCTTTATCAACCCCTCCCAACACTATTGTATATGTTTTTACACAGCCAGGTATAAACTGGTAAATTAAGTCCATTATCCTCATAAATAACACCAAAACATGTTTAGAATAAAACCTGAAAAGAAGCATTTTTAGTTGTCCTTTTTGATTACTTTAGCTGATGTATTTTGACAAAGAATTATTAAAGCTTTCCTTGGCTCACGATACCTTCAAACTAAATAATCACTGTCTCTATTGTAATGGCATAATTGGGTTTGTTTCTGGGCCAAAGACATGGATACAAATCAGAAATATTTTGGATAGGCTACATGGAATTTTACCCTGTTTTAAAGTTACAGTGTCACAATTTCATAGATTTGGACAGCGCGCCTAACACTCCTGGTTCACAGACAAAGGATTTTATCACTCACAGTGCAGAAACAGGCCTTAGCTGCAATTGTGCAACACTTACCCCCCTGCCCCCCAGATCCCTTGGTAGGAATATGAAGGAGGCCCAGGTGGACATTATGCATATGCTGATTTTTTTGTCACAGTAAGAGAGCCTGAGAGCTAGAAACACCCATCTTACAAGGGGTTGCTATGAAACCTAACCTTTGTTTAGAAGGAAGACATTATCCTATTATCCTGGTCAGGAGAACATCTATAGTCCCACTCATTGATAGACTGAAAATATTTTGGTTTGCTTTGAGCACTATACATGACCATCCATTTTGCTTAAGAGTTTTCAAAGTAAAGATATACATGTAGTCATGGGTACATATAAATGGTCTGGCTTATGGGCCAGTAAACAGGAATGAGAGAAACTGGGAGATAAATGCCATTCAGAGATCTGGGAAAGAGGTATTGCAAATGTGTAAACCTACAGTAATGGTAATACAGGGCATATCTCTTGTATTACGTATCAATGCCCCTTACAGAAAAGCACTTAACAGTAGAACACTAGTGAACTATGTGGCTGCAAAAATAATTCTTCCAGAAACTGCCCTTGACACCAAAGAGTTTGTGGAATATATCCATGAATAAAATAGTCACGGTGGCAGGGGTAGTGCTATATGTGAGCTAAACATTAAAGGCCCTTGTTCCTTAAGGCTAATCTAAATATTGCTACTGCTGAATGCCCACACTCTCAGATGAGACTGAAGCTAAAAGCATAACCTTGCTCTTACCTCTCTCCTTCCTTACCAAATAAATACCTTTGCTCTCACCCTGTAATGCATTCCGGCATATTCTGTCCATATAATTATCAGATAGCTTTACTATTAATGATTTCACAAATATGAATTGATCACCAAAAATTAAAGAGAAATTTGAAGAAAATGTAAAGCTGAAATAACAAATAAGAAAATATATTGAGGGCATTTAAACTATATTTCTGTCTTTAAAATGACTAAATATTTTTAATAAACTCTAATTTGTGTCTTTAGTAAGACTTTATAATACTATAAATCCTTAGGAAAGTGAACTAATAGAAAGTAAACAAGAACTAAACAATATTAGATTTAAAACATAATTTCAAAAAACCCATGCAATTTTAAGAAAACACCACTGATGTTATTTCATTAATGGAGATGACTCCCCACAAAAAGAAAGAAGCAAATACAAACGCATGTGAGAGAAAGGGAAAAAATCCAAAGGGGGATTTTGGATCATCCAACAGGAAGTGCAGGTAGAGAAAAGAAATTGGATTAGAAAAATTATTAAAGCACTCAAAAGGGAAGGTAAAGTCTCTTTAAAAATACACAAACATACACACAGTGAAACTATTAAATATAGACAAAGGGTTCCATTTGCCCATAAAAAAAGTTTTGATTTACTTTAACAGAGAGATTAATTGTATAAAATGACCACCCAGACTATCAAGGAAATTGTCAAAGGAGGCAAAACTGTTCAAAATAATGAAGTCAATAAATGATAAGCCAAGAACTGTGAGTTCAGGGAAGTGATATTTTAGAATACAAAAAAGCATAAACAATTTATTTTAACTATATTATTATACTTCTAAATTAATTTTGCTAAATATAATGAAGAGCATTTTTATTTTTATTTGTTGTTTTAGAGTAGATTTAAGCAAAGTTTTGCATATTTCAATACATAATACAATGCAAAGATACTTTGAAAAGATCAAGCATTTAAGAATCATTATGTTTGATGAATGTGATTTTGGTAAATAGGTCTTTATGCACATTCTTTATTTAAGTGACTTGTTTTTGATATTGTTTTAGGTGACACTAAGTTTAAATCATTATGTCTATTTGTAATCATCCCACTTATAGATGGACTGATCACAGCTATTGGCTAAACTGCAGGCTGACGGGCTGATGACTCACTCAAAATAGAAGGAAAATGTGGGTGTAGAGTGGATGCACCTTGTTTTAACTGAGGATGACCAAGGAGTATTTTTCATAATTTTTGGCACAATTCTGAACATAATGAAAATAATTCTTATTTACCATGATGACTTGCTGTGAACATTCCTGGTATATTATTTGTAAGTACTCTCAAAATATTTCTCTCATGCATTTATAGTGGTAAAAACATCATTGCCGAGCTAAATGCTAAGTGAGAATAGATGTTTATCGTCACTCTCTTTGAGTCAAGTGCAACATTACAACTGCTAAGGAAACTATGAGGAATACATATATAATCCACTGACCAATTAAAAACAACACAAAGTAAAACAAAACCTCTTGAATTTAATCAAAGCATTTCATGTCCAAACCTCGAATTTATTTGATTTACTTAAGGAAAAATACACTGCTTAAAAACTGCTTTTAAGATACATAGTTAGCTATTTTCTCAGCCAACATTATTTTAGAGGGCATGTTAATGCACAGTCCCTAAGTGATTTTTATATCTGTGAAAGAAAAACAAGTTTTAATGACTAATGAACAGCATGAGGACCTAAAATACAAATGCAAAAGAAACACTTTAGAAGCTAGCACAGTTTATCAAGTAGGAGTACCAATAAATATAGAATTGTTGTAGGAGGAAGCCCAGGAACAGTTAAAGAAAACAGTTAAAGAAAAAATCAGTTAGGACCTTCAAAATAAAAACAACAAAATATATTTCAAATATTTAAATGACCAAATTAGGACAAACACATTTGGTTTTACTTTTTTTGAATGAGGGCACCATTTTGCTAAGATGTTATTATTTAGTCCGCTATGATTCTGACACTAGCAGGGTTTTGTTTATTTTTTTCTTTTTTATTCTAATGTGCAAAGAATCCTATTTAGTATTGTCAGTCATGATATAAAATAAGTGCTTGAAACTGTCTCCCCTTCCTTCTCTTCTTGCTTCATTTATTTCAATCTCTCTCTCACTCTCCCTTCCTCTCTCTGGCTCTCTCCTTCTCTCTCTTGTCAATGTTATAAATGCAGTGCTATTCTACCTTCAAGTATTACTCTGAATGTTAGATGTTATTAAATGTTTCTTAATAACTATTCTGATAGTCATTTGGTTACTAAATGACTACAAATAACACAAGAAAGAATATTTTGATTTTTCAATGAATGCTTTGATGAAGAGACACATGAACTGATAAAATTAGCCTGGTAAAAAAATGCATTGAAAATCAAAATGTTCGACTACGGCAGTACCTTCCTCAATGTGCCAGATTTCCTCTGACCTCGGAAGCTAGGCAGGGTGGGGCTTGGTCAGTATTTGGGTGGGGGACCACGTGAGAATACCAGGAGCTCTAAGCTTAAAAAAAATAAAAAAGTTCTATTTTTTTACTTTATTTTTATTGTTGACACTATTACAGATGTCCCTGTTTCCCCCCTATGCCCACATCTACCCAGTCCCCACCTCCCCTTCCCTCTGGCCGTCACCACACTGTTGTGTGTGTCTGTGAGTTATGCGTAGGTGTTCTCTGGCTAATCCTGTCACTTCCTTTCATCTAGTATACCATCCTGCCCGCCCTGGGACAGCTGTCAGTCTGTTTTGTGTGTCCGTGCCTCTGTTTCTATTTTGTCAACAGTTTATTTTGTTCATTAGAGTTCACATGTAAGTAAGATCATATGGTATTTGTCTTCCTCTGACTCACTTATTTCAAAAAAGTTCTAATTTTTTAATTGGGACAAATTTACATGCTACAATTTTGTATTTTTATTTTAATATCTTCAGAATTATATCTTCTAATTTCTACTATTAGTTTTATAAATGCTAATTTAAGCACACATTACATCATTTTTAAAACAACAGAAGGTATGTTTCCCATGGAAATTAACCAAACTCTCTGATATAACCTTTATTTTTTTCTTCTTATGGTCTTTGATTTTTAAATTCAAGAAGTATACATTTAACACACAAGTAATTATTCATATAAATAGATGTTTTGTCTTGTTTTAAAATGATATTTTAAAAATATTTTTGAAAGGAATATCAACTTTGTCAGCATTATTTTAAAATAAGTATTTATTGTTTTCAATAAAATTACTCTTTTTACTTAAAATAAATAGCATTTTTAATATCACCAATGATAAAAATCACCAGGACTTTTATTAAAGTTATTGTTGTTCTGACCTTATTTTCTTTTTCACAAATATATCTTATGCTCATATCAATATCCCTTTCAAATTTTGGGATGTATATAATTTTCAGTAAAAATCTCATTTAAGTCAATTAAAATGATAATAACACCCAATAAAATAATTTTACATAATTTATTTCAAATTAGTTAAAATTAAATTTAAATAACATATTTTCAAAATAATGACAAAAATCTCTTTATCATTTATAAAATAAATACATAGCCAACTTGTTTGAGAACATCTGTGTACCATGAAGGTAGGCCTACTTTGAAGAGCCCACTTTCTGTACTTCAGGATAGTTCTGTGGAACTATTTTAACTATTTAAAGTTAAAGAAAAATTGTAAAGGCTGATGAAGAAAAATACTCTTTGTTCGAAGAAGGCATACAATGTGTTAATCCTTGGCTTTTTTAAATTGAATAGTCATTGACTTTTGAAAAGGTATAATGAAGATTTAATAATAAGTGAATGTCATCATTAACATGTTGAAAAAAATAACTGCCAACTTAGAATTGCCAAACTCTGATATTCATGTAAAATATCTTGCAAACATAAAGAAGAAATAAATTTGTGTTCAACAAAATTATATTCTAAAACATGAGAGTGTGTTTTTCTGAGACAAGAAATGCTCATGCAGTGAGAACAGATATTCAATGAAATTAATGTGAAAAAGAAATTTAAGAAACAATAAAAAGATTACTAAATTTAAGTGCATGCCACCTAAAAGAAGAATTTGAAGACAGTATGATTTCAAAATGTTTGTCAAATAAAATGCCAGGAAAAAACAGTAGAAGTAATGACAATATGAGTAAAAGTACCTTAAATTTAATAAAAGTAACAGTTAAAGAGGTCTAAGCTTGATAATAATAAAGAAAGAAGTAAATGCATAATGATTTTGTAAGATTTCAACAAACATGTCTAATAACAGATAGGATGAGTGTTAAAAAATAGTGAATATACAGGAAATAAAAGCAATGTGCCCACAATGACCACCTAATAACTACTTTAAAGAGCATATATAATATCTAGCAAATTGATCATAATTGGTACATAAAAATATATCAACAAATTTCAAAGCACATGTATCATAGAATATATGTTTTCTAATTATAGAGGAACTAAGCTAGAAATCAATAACAAAAAATAAAATGAGAAAATCCTTTCTGAAAAATAATCAATATGCCTAGAAATTTTCATAGATAAAATAAATTACATTGAATTAAAAAATATTTTAACAGAATGATTATTAACATATGCCATATAAAACTTATTAGAAGCACCTAAAACCTTACGTAAAAAGGGTTGTTAAATTTAAATGCATAATGAGGAAAACAAAGCCTGAAAATCAACGATGCCAAAAATATAGTTCTTGAAGTTAAAAGAATATTAAAGCCATAGAAAATTAATTCATTAATATATATGAGAAGAAATTAATGTGATCTGATGTAGATACATAATAAAAAGCCTAAAAGTTGTTTTCTGAAAAAAAAAAGAAAAAAAACTAGTGCGATTAATAAACCACTGGTGAAATTGATCAATGACAAAAATAGAAGACATAAATATCAAAACTAACACTATATTAAAATAAAGATCATAACACTATATAAAATATTATTTGAAAATAAGTGAGATAAATTACTAGAAATACACAACCTATGAAATAAATACGAGAAATAGAATATATGCACAATTCCAGAATTATAAAAGAACAAAGTTTAGTGTAAAAAATAAAAACCTATGGCTATATGCCTCACTAGTTAGTTCTTCTGTACAATTATTCAATAAATTATATCAATGTTCTAGAAACACTTTATTACTTGTTTCATGAGGTCACATGACCTACATATCTGAACCTGATAGGATCCTTACAGGAAAGTGAGATTCAAACCAGTATATCTTTGAATATTGATGCAAATAACCAAAAAAATATGTACACTTATATCTTGTGATATATATATATTAAAAATACATATTGATAAACTCTTTGCATTCATTCAGGACAAATATTGGTTCATTATTAATTTCAACCAATGTTATCTATAAAACTTGTACAATATATAACATATTCGTTGTAGGTAAGTGGTTGTAAGATTCCGAAGCAAACTAGGAGGAGGTAACACTGTCACACAGAAACAGTATTTACAAATGAACTCTACCACGCCTTATGCTTAAGTGTGAAATATTGAAAATTTAAGATTTAGAATAAGAAGCCAATACTTACTACTACAACTTGTATACAACATTGTACTAGAAACCCAAACAAGTGCAAGAAAGTATACAAAAGAAAAAAAGTTGTTGTAAGACTCATGGGCATGGACAAAAAGGTGGTGGTGATTGCTGGGAGTGGGGATATAAGAGGACTAAATGGTAATGGAAAAATACAATAAAGATTAAATTAAGAATTTATATATGATTAAGTAAAACTGCCTTTATTCACATATAATATCAGAGTGTTCACACAAAAATAATACACAGATATGGATTTGTCAAGGCTTCAGGATATCAGGTCAATATGCAAAAATAATGTATATTACTATATTCTAGCCCAAAAGAGAATAGGAATTTGCATGGATTAAGGGTGCACCCTACACTGAACCTCCCCCGTAAGACGTTTGCTATAAAGACTGAGGATGTACACATTTGAAAAGGTTTCAACTTAAAAACATTGATTGGTTTAACACTACCTTGATCTCAGAGCAAGTTTTTTTTTTTTTTGAGTTAAGCTGAAATTTTTTTGGTTCTTCATACATCATGTTCTCAAACTTCTCAACTCAACTATTTCATGTGAAGATAGTTTATCAACTGCTAGTATAGTTGATTATACATTTGCTTCTGATTATCCGTATTCTTCTTTACTACCTTATTCATGCTGAGTGGAATATTTTACACAATAATTCATTTGTGATAGTCTAGATCATTCGCTTTGGTTAATAATTAATAATTGTATTTTAATGTTTTGTCATGTCTTGTTTTACATCAACATATAAGGAGCTTGCTTTTGTGCCATGTACTATAATCAGAAACCTATCCTAAGATTGTAACTCACTGATTAAATGGAGTTAAGTAAGCAGAGTCATGTTGAAGAACTGCTTTAGTGACTCACGATTATCTCTGTTTCACCACTAGGAGAATAGCTTCCCCCGAGGGAGGATGCTGACTTCAGGAGGCGTTTTATACAAATTGCTACCTCTGATTCCTCCTACACCCACTGTGACTAAGTAGTGTTACCTTCTACACATTGGTTCTAAAAAGAGTATAATAAATTAGTGTCTGAGTTCATGAGACATGTCTGCATCCCCCGTCCCCTTAAAGTTTTCCGCAGAAACTTAGGAATAGAGAAAAATCTAATTATAGCATACATGTGAGTATATGTATTTATTTTTCAGTCATAAACCAAAGGAAAATATTTTTAATATGGTACTTTTGTGTATAAAGCCATAAAGCACAATACTAGTTTCATTGATCATGATTAAGCTGCTGAATTACTGAATGCTGAAAGTAGCAGTGGATTCTCAACCTAAAAATATATATTCCAAGTGTAAAGAGTCCAGGGCTGATCTGGCATTCCTAAAGTCATCAGAAATTCTGGTGACTTTCGTTATTAATGCAGCCTGGTAAACAAGATCCTCATGACAGCCATCAAAAAGAGCTAGGTGAAGAACAGAGGCAAGGAGCAATAAGAGTTGTCTTTTTCTATAGCTGGTAACTGAAAGCTGGTAACTGGCACTTTCTTCACATACATCTCCTTGATTAGAAATGTAGTCTTGGATTCATTTTACTTTTCCAAATGGCCAGGCACCACCAGCTAGAAACCTGGAATTCCATTAGTATGTAAGAAGGGAAAATAGGGTGCTGGAACCAAGCAGGAATTTCTGTAACAGCCTCACCCTTCCACCATTAAATGATCTATGCATTTCTTTTGAACAAAGACCATATTGAGCCTTCTTTAAGGAAAATAACAAACCTGTATTAATTTCAAATTCTATGTCCTCTTGTCCTTTGGTGATATACGATCCTCTCCATCTGATGCAGAACTAATGTGTGTGTATACATATATATACATATGCATTATGTACACATATACTATATATAATAGATACTATATTGTATATTATAATATATGCATATATAATGTATATAATATATATTATGTACATACTATATGTGATATAATATTGTATATATTATTTGGACTGTGGTTGACCACCAGTAACTGAAACCACAGAATGCAAAACCAAGGATAAGAGAGGAGCTATTGTATTTAAACCAGGCTCCAACATATAAGATCTATTAAAAATAATTCTAGGCAATTTAATTAGGAGACTCCCAGCCAAGATGGAGGCATAGGTAGATATACTGTGTCTCCTCGCACAACCAGAAGCAGGACAACAATTTAAAAACAAAAAACAACCAGAACTGATGGAAAATTGAACTGTATGGAAGTCCAACAACCAAGGAGTTAAAGAAGAAACACTCATCCAGACTGGTAGGAGGGGCGGAGACAGGCAGCCCAGCAGAGAGGACTCCCGGCAAGGTGGTGGCTGGAGGACCAGGGTGGGCAAGGCAGTGGCTGACGGGCCCAGTGAGGCAGCAGATTGTGGAGCAGAGCGCACAAGACTGCAGCTGGCTGGGAAGGCAGCACTGTGGACTGGGCAGTCCCACATTCGAGTGCAGATAAACTGGGAGAAAAAACTGCGGAGTGGGACCCACTGCACAACCCAGGGCCCCAGCATGGGGAATAAAGCCTCAAACCACTGACTGAAAACACCTGTGGGGGTTGAGGTGCCAGGAGAAACTCCCAGCCTCACAGGAGAGTTCACTGGAGAGACCCACAGGGTCCTAGAACATGCACAAACCCACTGACCCAGGAATCAGCACCAGAAGGCCCCAATTTGCTTGTGGGAAGCCAGGAAGTGACTGAAACCTGACAGAGAGCTGAGCAAGTACCATTGTTCCCTCTTGGATCCCTCCCCCACATATAGTGTCACAACCCTGTGACTGGGTTGACCCGCCCTGGTGAACACCTAAGGCTCCACCCCTCATAGGTAGCTGGCAAGTCAAGACCCCCCCCAAAAAAAGGCCCAAATGAAAGAACAGATCAAAGCTCCAGAAAAAATACAACTAAGTGAAAAAGAGATAGCCAACCTCTCAGATGCACAGTTCAAAACACTGGTAATCAGGATGCTCACAGAATTGGTTGAATTTGGTT
>CM052548.1:14936501-15042599 GCA_028533065.1 Trachops cirrhosus | reverse complement strand
TCTATCCAGCAAAGCTTTCATTTAGAATGGAAGGGCAGATCAAGTGCTTCTCAGATAAGGTCAAGTTAAAGGAATTCATCATAACCAAGTCCTTATTATATGAAATGTTAAAGGGATTTATCTAAGAAAAAGAAGATAAAAGTATGAACAGTAAAATGACAGCAAACTCATAATCATTAACAACCACACCTAAAACAAAAATAAAGGTAAACTAAGCAAACAACTAGAACAGAAACAGAAACACAGAAATGGAGATCACATGGAAGGTTAACAACAGGGGAGTGGGAGGAGGAGAGGGGGGAAAAGGTACAGAGAATAAGTAGCATAAATGGCAGGTAGAAAATAGACAGGGGGAGGGTAAGAATAGTATAGGAAATGTAGAAGCCAAAGAATTTATATGTATGACCCATGGACATGAACTAAAGGGGGGGAATGTGGGTGGGAGGGGGTGTGCAGGGCGGAGGGAAGTGAAAGGAAAATGGGACAACTGTAATAGCATAATCAATAAAATATATCTAAAAGAAAAAAATAATTCTAGGCAATTTAATTAAATTAAACACCCAGTATGCAATAGAATAACAAGAATAAAATAACCACAAGTATATTATCTTTTTTTAAAAAGACAATGTAAAGCATATAATAGAACAGATTGAATCCTACTTGTTCAAAAGAGCAAAACCTTGTTTTCTAGTAGTAAAACAAATTATTTGGTCATCCCATATTATATCCGTTAACATTCAGTTCTTCTGTGATCCTCTCCTTTTACCCCACCTTACCATTGTCCTCTGAGACACATGGCTTTCTCTGGACATTCTTTTCTGGGTATTATTGGAGGATTACTACATTATGATACACAATAAAGACATATATATCAGTTCATTGTTGAGGGCTTCACCTTCTTATAGATTTTCTCTTGGCAAAGTAAAATTGATGGTGTAAGAATATAGCTTTTTGATTCTTTTAGATACAAATTCCTCTCAAAAAATAAAGTTTTTCTAATTTAAATTTTGTATGTAAATTTTATGTGCAAGTGGCAACATCCAATGATTTTATGTGGCTATAGTTATAAGGATCAAGACTTAGGTATTTAATTTAATTTAATTTTTCACTATTTAATTAAAAGAGAAATCTTATAACATATACCTGCAGGCTGACACCATAAAATTAAAAAAAAAACACTCATTATGTAGATGGCTATAATAATATATCTACCTCTGGTTATATCTAGACCAAGCCTCATATGCAGTTTAGTTTCCAAAATCAGGACAGCATGTGTATTGGTAGACAGAAGAAAAGCAGATAATATTAGAGCTAGTGAAATTTAGAAAAATTCCATTTTTATAAATGCATTTCCCATCAATGCTTTTTGGTATGGTACACATAGAAAATCTGAGAGCAAATTAGGCCGAAGATGAATTGGGCTTTTTATAAAGGATAATAAAATTAAATAAAAATAACTAATACTATAGCACATAAGTTGGCTGTCAGGATAGTAAAATTAAATAACAAGCCCCTTTGAAAAGCCCTCATTGGGCCTTTTGCTAATGACCCACTGAGCCGTCAAGAAAGGGCAAAGTAAAAACACCGCTTTTGGGTGAAGTGGCAGCGTGTCGTGCTGTTTCGCTTCAATCGGTGTTGTGACAAGGGAAAAAAAATTAAATAACAATTAAGTATTAATATAACACATTAGTTGGCTGGCTTTATTTGGTTTACTTTGAAATACTTATTGGCTTATGTTTGCTGCTTTCTCTTCTGAGTAACAAATCACCCTGAAACTTGTCATCATTTTTCCTCCCTTATTGAGGTGTAATTGGTGGACAGAAAACTGCACCCAGTGAGAGTCAGTCTGTTGCACCTTGGAGCGGGAGGCCAAGGAAGGGGCCCTGGGGACAGGACCGCGCGGTCAGCCCAGGGCAAGCTGCTGCTGCACTCTGCTCCCTCTGCTCCCCCGGGTGCAAGTTGGGACCTGCAGAGCTTAAGATAAAGAAGCAAAGTACATTCCCGAGGAAACCATGTTTTTTTTTGGTTTTTGTTTTTCTTTTTCTTTTCCTTAGGCAGGAATTTTAGGGGAGGTCCCAGGGGAGAATGTCAGCAGAATAGTCATTAGATCTCCACGTGTGCCCTTTAGCGTGGCGATGTGTCAGAAGGAGAGCGTCGTGGGGCAGGGCCATTCTCTGATTTGCCTCACTTCTGTGCCGGGTAGGGCTGGTTCTCATTGCCTTTTTAGTTATCTGTCTTTCTGTCTGGGGTGATTTAAACCACCGGCTCTCAGATGTCATTTGTTAGGGAGGATAGAGGCCGTTTGTAGCCATTTGTTTCAGTTTCCTCATTCTACTTACCAGGAAATTTTTCTACTTTATTATTTAACCTACCTCATAAGCATTTGCAATTTAATGAAAAATATTTTGGAGTATATGGAAAGCTGTTTTTTAGTCTGTTTTGCCTACAAGAAAAAAAGATACTTATCTTTTAAAAATTTACCTAATCACTTAATATTAGTTTGTTCATCAGTGGAAATGAGAAATTTAATTTGGAATTGTTTTCAAAATTACTTTTGAGAAATTTTTTTTATCGAAAATGCTTTGTAAATTCAGTAGTTGTGGTTTTCAACAAGTCATTATTACATGAAAAGTTAAAGGAACTTATCTAAGAAAAAGAAGAAGATAAAAGCTATGAACAGTAATATGGCAATAAATTCACAACTATCAATAACTGAATCTAAAAAAACAAACTAAGAAGACAGCATAACAGAAAGAGAATCATAACAGAAAGAGAATCATAGATATGGAGATCATTTGGAGGGTTGCCAGTTGGGAGGGGGAAAGGGGAGAATGCAGAAAAGGTGCGGGGACTAAAATTACAGATTTGTAGGTACAGAATAGACAGGGGGATGTTAAGAACAGTATAGGAAATGAAGAAGCCAAAAAACTTATATGCATGATCCATGGACATGAATTAAGGGGAGATTACCAGAAGGAATGGGGGTACTCGGTAAGGGGGAAAAGGGGGAAGCTGGGACAACTGTGATAGCATAATCAATAAAATGTATTTTTCAAAAGAAGTATAAAATCCTTTTTATTCAAAGGTCAGAAATATAAAAAATTGTTTGGATTATTGTCCTAGCCATTTGATACCAATTTCTTTCTATTTTGTCTTTATGTCACTAGGCTTTTTTTCCTCATTTTTGTAATTAGTGTAATTGCTATAATTTACCATATTGCTAATCTGATTTTAGAAACTCACTCCTTAGGATACTCATTAAATATTTATTGTAAGCATCAACATGGCCTTCAAAGCTTTTTTCTGCACATGAAGGTAAATATTAATCAGATTAATGTTACTGACAGATGTCATACTCTACATGCATTATCACACATACAAAAGGAAAAAGTTTATACTTTCAGAAAAATAGCTAAATTCCTATTCTAATGCCAAAATGAAATCCCGTCTCTTTCCATCTGCTTTTAATTGAATTTTAGATCATTAGGATTACTGGCAGAATACAGTTTAACCACATCCCTGTAGGAGAGGACTGTATGTTAGAGCAGAGGACACTCAGAGGGCTGTATGTTTGTGGGAAGGGTTATGTGTGTGTGTCGGGGGTGTTGTTCCTGAAATGAAAAGAGTTTGATGATCATGTACACCAGCAGAAATCAGGGCATTCTAAAGAGAAAAAACAGATGCCTGTATTTGAACCTTCTTAGTGAAAAAAAATGTGTTTTCAAGAACTAGCTAGTATTAAATAAAGTATTTTAACAATTCTGAATCTATTACCTCTTGACTGACTTAGACTGCAAATAAAATGTCTGTCCAATTTAAATTACCTAGCAGAAATTATTCTGTCAGAATGAAATAAAGGTGGGAGATTTTCTTTCACGTGGCCCATTTTTAAAGCTCACACTTTGTGAATGTTGATATTATTATTCACTTCCCAAATATAGCACCTTTTATCTAAAATGAATAATACATTTTAAAATTCTTAACAGCTGTGTGAGTTTCAGAGAAAGAAACAATGACGTGACAATCAAACAGCAGAGTGCACACCCCAGTCTTTTGAATTCATGGGCTTGTCAAACAGTGGGTGACCCATGTGTCATGTATGCACAGTGTGTTATAAGAAATGTTTGGGGTTTGTCATTTAAGCCCTGGGTTTGCCATCTCTAGACTCAAGGAATTTAGGATTACTCTGTCAGCTGGTTTGAATTTGATTAATGTTTCATTGTATTTTTTAAAAGTTATAATAAATGAATGAGACAGTCGGTTGTTCAACATCCATCAGAAAATGCTTAAAAAAGAATCTGCTGTATTTTAAGATATAATACATATAGTAACTTTTTTTGCCTTAACATTTTCCCATTCTGGGAACATTTATTAAGCATTACCATAAAATAAAATATCAGAGATGATGGATATATGTCAAATAAATTAGGTTTAATTTTCTATAGAGCAGTGTTTCTTTAATCAGCTGCAACTTTTTCTAAAATTCTTGGACATAAAATCCCACATTTCTAATAAATTTGAGGACCAAGGTCCTGGTCTATAACTGTCACATTTAGTAACAAGAGTATACAAAGCGATTCTATTATAAAAATGTTTCTACAGTGACACATCCTTTCAGGACAGCTATAATATGTGTAACTTAAGGAATTGCAAATAACAGTGGTTCAGGAAAAGCTACTTTTCATTTAATGTTGTAACTAAAAATAAAGTTGTTTAAAAAACAATTTTCTTTGAGTTTGGAAAGGATGTTTATATGTATTTTACTAACTTCAACTACTGTTGATGGACCCACTGGACTTCCTCAGTGTATTGACAAAGGTAGGAGGGAGGATGTGATGTATCTACCTATTCAAGTTATTAGTCCAGACAGAATATGGATTTTAATTTATAATAATTACATGACTCTGTGGATGGTAGTTTGTCTCCTGGACTCTTCTCTCCATTCCTCCAATAATATATTAGGATCATCTAATATTTATGAGGAAGCTGTGTTAAAGAGCTCGCTTGCTATCATCTGCCAGTTTGGAGGATCTTCCACATAACTAGAAATTTGGGGGAAATTTTACCTCTGGATATATGCTTAAATTGGTATTGCCTATAACTCATGTCATTTATTTATTAGGAACACATTTTTCATAGTGTCCTATAAATTAACATAAGTATAAGTTTTCCCTACATATAGGCAAGAACTACGGGATTTACCCTGAGATACCAATTCCCCAATAGCATAAGGAGATGCGGCTCCCTGTTTTTATTTTTCAGTATGACACTTATTATCAAATGATCAGAAATGTCTGCCTCAGTTTGCTTTACATTGAACTATTTATAAAGATCAACTTCCTAGATGTTTCTATTTATACCCAGTAAAATTTCAGCATGGAGAAAGTCATGGTGGCTGACAAATACCGCTGGTGACTAAATTTTCCATCTGTCTGTATAGACTGGTGTATGTATACACAGTATATTAAATACTATGTCCTTTATTTAAGTTGGTACCAGTCGTCTGATTGATAATGAACTCACTAAGGCTAGTTTTCTCAAGTGTTTTGTTATGGAAGTAAAGTGTCATATATCAGGTGCTCCAAGAATGGGAACAACTGGGCTCTGAGTCATTAGTTGACACATAGAAGAAAGAAGGACCGTGTTTTCTAAGTATATGAAATTTGTTTTCCAAGGGATTTTGCTTTTATAAGCAGATGGAATGGGAACAATCACAGAAAGTCCTTATATCTTTAAAGCATAAATCTGATGTTGGAAATAGATCTCTTGAATGAAATTGCAACAATAAAATTTTCATAATTAAATAGGCTATTTAAATGGGTTAGGGCTATTTTCCCAAACTTTACTACACACTTTTATTCATAACTAAATGTCTTTCAGTCCTGAAAAATAAATCAAAGATGGAGAATAGGGTTTGACGAACAGAAGTGAAATGAAAATACAGCTAACTATGTCATTATTAAAATAGTAAACACATACTAAAAGTGAATCATTGGGTTCAACAAATTTTATTTTAACACCTAATATGCAGTGGTGTAAATTATGAAAATAAGGTATTAGTACTCAGTGACATGCCAGCCTGTAAATGAAAAAAAAAACTGATAAAATACCGTAAATAATCTAGACTTTGACATGTGTCGTGAGCATCTGCCCAGCCCTCATCTTATATACTTTGTTTTCAAAGCCTTTCAGCTTTCTGTCATTGCTCAGGGGGAAAGCCCTATTAAAGTTCACGTATATGTAAAGAGGATTGGGAACTAATCATGTTAATGATGTCCTTATGTTCAAATCTCAATTATGTACTAACTTTGGGCTAAATGTTTAGGGGTTAGTTCACCCTTAGGTCCTATTTTAGGTTTTTACTCTCATGTTCATTAAACAATCTTAACATAGACATATAACTACATCTGGAGAATTTACAATAAATCAGGATTTCTAATGTTACAGTAGAACTAGGAGAATGGACGTGGCTTTCTGATCCTTTGCTATTACTTTCCCTAAACACGGAAGGATGTTATTCAATACTTGAAACAAAATAGTTGAATTGCTTTTCAGAGTTCAGAACCAAAGTGTGGGTGTGAGATCCATCAATTTTGCACTTGCAGATGGCTCTGCCTTTAGATAGCCTCTTAACTGCTTCTTCAATTTTTTGAGCTCTTTACTAAAAGTCCAATTTCTCAAGAAGGCTATCTTGGCCATTCTAAAATTGCATCCCTGTCTCCATTTCAACAGTTTATATTTCTTTTCCTTGATTTGTTTTTTTAGAATCTCAAAAATTTCTGGACATATGATTGTTGTCCACTTCTTCTTTTAAAAGATAACCACTATAAAGAAAATAGTTGTTTTTTTAAGGTTTTCCTACTGTGTTTACTGCAATGTCTAACACGTAGTATCTACCAAAAAAATAGTTGTTTGAGTGGATGAACAGTTCCAACCTTAAACGTCACCTGCACATTACTTTACCTTGTTCTTCATGTCTGATCTTCTTCTGCATCTTTCTTATAAGGATATTTGTGATGGCACTTGGAGCTAGCCTGGATTATCCAGTATTACCTACTCTTCTCAAAATCATTAGTGTAACTACATCTGCAAAATGAAAAGATTCTTTTCCCAAATAAGGTATCATTCATAAGATCTAGAAACTTGCTATGAATAACTATACACACACTGAACACGCTACACACCACATACCACACACACACACACACACACACACACACAGGGCTCACATAGCTATGAGGACAACTTGGAGACATAAGGAATGAATATATTTAACCAAAATTATACAAACCTATACCTAGAGCTCAATTCTAAACAAGTATAAACAATTGTGACTTCCACTTTCCCTTCTTTCCTTCCTCTTCTTCCTACCTCCTTCTTTTTTCCTTTTCTTCTTCCTATTTCACTTCCTTTTTTTCACTGTTCATTTCCCTTCTTTTTTACCACTAATATTTTTTAAACTCCTTTGATTGTCCTTTACCTTAAAACTTCAGTCCTAATGTTATGAGGTGGGGCAGAGCAGGTTAAGCATCCATATAAAAAGGAGGATTGGCATGTGAAGGGTCATAGCCCACAACGGGGGGAGGAGGGCATCCAGATACGGGCGAGTCCTGGCATGGAGTGCTGGAGTCGGAGCAGGACAGGGAGAGTATGCGTGCAGACGCAAGGCCTGGTATGAAGTTTCATAGTGCAAGCTTTGAGGTTATTCGTGACAGAGGCAGTCTCCCACGGGCCCTGAACTTTACAACACATTCTTCCTGAGTATGCCAGGCTATAGGTCTTATCCAGCTCATGATAAATCATTCTGTAGGTAGTGAGAGAGGACTATATAAATCAAGAAAGTCACAGCATATAAACTAACTACTCAGTTCTCAGAGGGAGGGAGACTTTGCTTGTTTTAACTCTACAGTGTTGGCTATTTGCTCGATAAAGGCTGTTTCCTTAAGCCCTTGTGTTCTCTTTGTAAAATAATCCATTGCGTGTGCATTTGTTATCTGTTCCCCTGTGTTACTTGTGGGAATTGGGGCTTAGAAAACTGCAGCTTGTATGCTGACACTCTGGCTTCTGACTTGCAGTGTCTTAAGTTTTCCTTCTCATATCTAGGAGCAGTATGTCTTCCCTCAGCATCTATGAAACTGGACCAGGCTAATTTCTTTAGCTTGCAAGAAAGGTATGTGCTCAGACCCTTCACATATCTTGATAGAGCATTTTCACATGAGGGTTGTCCCATCATGAAGGATCATACTTTAAACCAAGTAAGGATGACCTAACACAGTGTTAGTGTCTGGAACAATATGACAGAATATAGAGAACATCCATAAGGGCACGAGTCATAGCAAAAAGTATTGATGTCTTCACGGGTGAAGCTGAGAGACCAGAAACAAATATTTGGGGTGGGGGTGACTCTGGCAGTAGCCCAAGTGTGAGTGAGGGCCCTAGTGAAGTCGATAGTGTGTTACCAGGGGAGAGAGTAGCAGCAGTAATGGCAGATTGGTTGAAAATAAGAACATTTACCAAATAATTGAATTTGGATGGCCAGGCTGGCCATGGTGTAGCAGGTGTAACAATAAGAAAAGGGTGAAAATAAGAATAAGTAAACCTTGGCATTGAATTGGAATGGGACACATTGAAAATCCTTGGTTTATAAATGCACATAGATAATTATAGAAATGAATATAGATGCAAATATAGATGTTAATGTATGTATATGTTTTCCTGTGTGTATCTATACATCCTCTGTCTCTGTGCAACAGAGAAGTTTGGATCAGTGAGCAGCTCCAAACTAATAACCATAAACATACCTAACACCATGGTTCCATGAAAAGAAACCATAATTCCTTGGAAAAACAACTCATTATTTGGAATTGATATAGAAACATTATAAGGCCCAGGTGGCAAACACAAGGCCCGAGGGCCGAATCCGGTCCTTTGTCTTGTTTTATCTGGCCCGGCACCTTGTTTCTACCCGGTGGCAGTGCCAAGCTCTCGCTTAGCTGTTAAGGACCAGTTACATTTATACTGTCCTAAAATTACATTCGGCCCTTTGAAGGCAACCATGAGGCTGATGTGGCCCCCGGTGAACAGGAGTTTGACACCCCTGGTGTAAGGTCTCCCTGTAGTATCAAAAACAAAGAAATATGCAAAAGATGAGGAGACATCAAAAGCTTGAAGGGGCCCCACTGACCACGTTTGTATAATTTAAGCCTCAAAATAAATGATTAAATAGATTAGAACCTATTGAACAAATAGAAAATCAGGAGTGCATACTGATTAAGTAGTGAATATATTGAAAGTGAGATGGATAGGATATTAATACAATATGTAATTGTCCTCTATATAGTGTTTAATTAGAAATGGGGACAAAATAAATTTATATTGGGGAAGCCTGGCTATCAAAGTGATCAAGTGATCCAAATGAGTTATCATCAATAATAGTACAAATCAGAACTGTGTTTCCTATAGCATGCAAACTGAGGAATGTGACACCATGCCTACAATATTCCAAATATGTATAACTTGTATTAGTCATGAATCATCACCTGCCGAACCCAATTTCAAGGTCATAACACTAACTAATTGGCTTATACAAGTCAAATGTGAAAGCCCTATGATAACTAAAGGAATCAGAACTGTTTCAGACTAAAATAGACTAAAAATTCATGTTTATTAATTCATATAATTGTTTATCTCATTGTCTTTCTCTCCTATTCAAAAGTAAGCTAGATGAAGGTAAAAGTATGACCTGGTTTACTCCTGTTTCCCCAGTGTTTGGAGCGTGTCTGCCTGATAAAATAAAATAAAACAAAACAGACTAAGAAATCTAACAACATAATTCAACATATGATTCTGGACTATGCCATTTTTCTGATTAGAACATCTTTAGCACGACTGGTAAAACTTGAGGAGTATATATGGATTAAAACATAATACTGAATACTGTATCAGTGTTAGTTTCTTCAAGTTATTGTTTCTTTCATGATTTTTTTAAAGATTTTATTTATTTTATTTTTTAGAGAGGGGAAGGGAGAGAGAAAAAGAGGGAGAGAGAAAAAGAGGGAGAGAAACATCAAGGTGTGGTTGCCTCTTGCACGTCCCCTACTGGGAACTTGACCCACAACACAGGCATATGCCCTAGACTGGGAATTAAACCAGTGACCCTTTGATTCTCAGGCCAGCACTCAACCACTGAACCACACCAGCCAAGGCTCTTTCATGGTTTTATAGGAGAGTATTTGTCAGAAGGAAATTTGTTGGCAGGAAATTCAGGGTCCCTTCAAATGTCAGAAACTATTGCTCATTAAAATAAAGGTGAAAAGATAAATGTATTTATTCAAATAATTAAAATATTGTACTTTTGAACATATGCCAACCCGTAAAAGAGACCTTTAAAATATTTTAAAGAAAATCATGGAGGGAGGGGAGTGATTTTGCAAGTAAAGCAGAATAAGCAGAAAGTCTTAGAAAGACATTTATGAAATCAAATTTTGTTAGAAAATAATTTGAAAAAATCAGATTTATTTTATGTTCCTAAATGTTTATTATCAAATAATGTAGTATGCAATTTTATATTTTTAAAGAAATGCAGTTCTCTTTGGGATATGACTAAATATTTGTGGTGGCTGTCATCTGGAGCCTCTAAACTTGGCTTGTCAATTCTCTACTTTGTGCTGATTCGCAGATGATTTTCAGACTCTTCAATATTATTCCGTCCTACATTTTTCTCTTCATTTATCAATTGAAAGCTTCTTTTACCCCATATTATTTTCAATTATATTAACTTGTTAGTACTCTAATTAGGGTACATCTACATTAGTGATTACATTTACAATTAAATGTTTACGTAGACTTCTGTAATAACATCTAAGTTCAGTAATCTTATTTTAATTTCACTGACATAACAAAGTTGAAGATTATAGCTGAAAAAGACAGGACTATGGTGATGCTGTGTAAGGTTAATGTGTTTTAGCTGTTCTATGAGATGTACGTCCTTAAAAAGATAACTTTACTATGTCTGAGCTATTCTTTAGTTAATTTAATTATTCTTTTTTTGCAATTAGGTTGACTAAGTTCACCTCTTTAAAAAATAATTCTTATATTTTATTAATTACTTTAAAAAGTATGTCATATAATTGTTCACTTAAAATGTGAAACAGACAAAATTCAATTATTAAAAGAGAAGAAGCAGCTTGCTAAGTATTAGGAAAAAGAATGTGAAATTAATTTCCCACAATTTATTTTAAGAAAATCACATGTATTAATAAGGGTCACAATTAGAGTAACTTTTGTGTTGCTCAAATGAGACACATTGTAAAAATATTTTATGGATCCAGACATTTTTCAGGTTAATTAATCATGTTGTTTTGCTTTAACCTGTTCCAAGTTCTACTAAATTTCTTTGGACTCATAGATAGAATGCAGACTGACAGCTCTGGCGGGAGGTCGGGGCGGGGCAGGTTTGGAGGTGGAGGGCTCCGGCCACAAAGAAAAAGAACCGTGGGAATGGACAGCAGTGTGGGGATTGCAGGAGGTGGACAGTGGAGGTGGAAGAGGGTACAAGGGAGATAAATGGTAATGGAAAAAATACAATAGAAAATGAAATGAGTGAAAGTTAATTAACCTAACTGAAATCATAACAAAATATGAGGACAGTAAATCAGCTGCAAAATATTCTGTAATATTGGGATTGAAAATCAAAATGCACATAATTGAGAACACATTATCCCATGTTTTTTCTCTTCAGCAGTACATATAATTGATCCTGACTATTCACATAGGTGAATAAATTAATACACTTTTAATTGTACTATAATCACTAAGACTTATGATGAATGTCAACTTCAATTTATATTTGCCTTATTTTTCCTGGTATATGTTAAAAATTCTAATTATTAATTTCTGTAGAAATATCTACAGTAAAATTCATGATTAATATTTTATACTATTCAATATAAAACTATATTTAAAAATATATCTCATCAAAAATATTAAATGACTTAGTCATGGAAAATTTTGCACTTGGGGTTTAATAAACTGATCCAGACCATGGATCCTTCACAGAAGTGCCAAATAAGCATGGTCAAATAAGAAAAAAACATTAAATTTTACCTTCAGGTACATATTCAGATATCATTTTAGTTTAAATACACAGACAGTCAAGGACTCTTTCTCCAAACCTGTATCATATAGAGAAGATATTTAGGATATTTTAAATGACCTGTATGAAGAATATATAATGAGTCACAATTTACATTTTTCCATCTATATACTGAAGAATTTTTGTTTACCCTATATGTAATTTTGTTTTGATGTGATACAACAAATATTCAGTTAATATTATGGAATAAAGTATGTTAATGAATGAATAAAATTACTTGCAGAAACATAAATCCTCATTATGCTACTGGGGAGATATAGATATGCTATTTCCATAACTTAGACCTGAATAAAATATTTGAGAAAAATTTAAAAATACATTCTTACCTATTTTTTAAAAATGTCAAACTGTGAAGAAATAATGAAGTATTAAGGGATCTATGAACTATACCAAAGTGATTGTACTAGGGCTGTCAATAAGGAATTTGAAAATTAGTTTGGTAAGACTGTAAGATTATACAAAGACGTGTTTAAGACTATATAAGAATATGTGATATATTAGAAAATATTCCAAGATCAACCATTCTATGCATGACATTGAAAAGACACCCAATAATTTTTTTAAAAAGAGCAAGATAATGTGAAATGGTTATTTAGTTAGATATTTCAACAATCAACTCACTTTTATTCCACTTCCCGAATGACTCATTTTTAACAATTAAGGAGATAACGAGAGGAGAAAGATCAGTTTAACAACAATCTGTCTTTAATAATATGGTGCTGTTTTTTACAATGAGAAAAAGATCATACAGGGAGATGAGAGCTGCTGCAGGCCGTCTGGGCAATACTAATGAGAGGTTAGTGATTGTCGGAGAGTCCAAAAAGTCCCCCCCAAACAAATTGTCCCCCAGTGGAAAATTGAGTTACATGTTACATTTGGCTTTGACTAGGAGAAGCTGGCCTTGACATCTGCTATCTCACTGAGCTTATTATAACTCCAGATGGCAACTTCAAATGGTTCTCTCAGTTTCACGTCTGAAGAATAACAATTTTGTGATTTCAGGGCACAGATCCTTATCTTCATGCCATTGTTTCCATTTTATTCTGTTTCTTAACAGAATAATTAAATCAATAAGATTTACTGATACAAATATGAAAGGGGTGTTTATAAAGCTTTTGTTAAATTATATAAATAATCGTAAAAATAGCTAAGAAAAAATGTTAAAAATGGAATAAAGTCACATTTTACCTCTTTTAATTAGTAAATAACTCCATCATCTCCCACCCGATGAAAGACAATAAAACATAATTTAGGAGACATTTAAAGCACAAACCATAAGTATGAAGAATAACTACAGCAGAATTCAAAAAGACTGTTAGCAAGATGACTCCACCTTCAGGTTAAAGTGGCCCATACGTAATAGCTCAGATTTAGTCAGTTGATCACAATCTTCTAATTAGTTTCATTAACTAACAGCAACTTGATTCTTCCAAGAAAACCATGAAATGCTGCTCCTGTACAGGAGCTTTGTTTGGGAAAGAGAGTAGTTATGGAATGAGGATGAAAGGATGTAACAGGTCACGGAATAGTGCCTAAAGCGGCCTGTTGATGAGTCAGGGGAAGGAGACAGGGACTGGATGACTGTTGGCTGGGGATAAGTAAATTTAATCTGAGTAATATTTTTTAAATCCCTGACATTTGCACAACTGCACTATGAGTAATTATTACAATGCTTCATCATGGACTGGATAATCTTCATTCTGGAATATATATATAGATATATATAGATATACATGTATATCTATATATATCTATATATCGCAAAGGAAAATGAGTGAAAGAAGTACAGTTGATGTTTGAAGAACTGACATTTTAGAGGCAGACAGCAAGACCAAGCCATGGGTGGGGCATGGAGGCTTAGGGTGGGGAAAAGCAAAAATAAGGGGTGTCCTAGAAATTTGCACAAAGCTCCCTGAGTCTGTTGTTGAATAAAAATATACTGAATTTTTCAGACCATAAGATGCACCTAGGTTTTAGAGGAGGAAAATAGGGGAAAAAACTGAAGCCGAAAAAAATGTGGTAAAATATTTAATAACATAAATAACAGGCCACCACCTCCCCTCCCGCACAGGAAGCCAGGTAAGGTACATTCAGACTATAAGATGCACCCACATTTTCCTCCCAAATTTGGTGTGGAAAATATATCTTATAGTCTGAAAAATATGGGTATGTATCTGCAAAGACCAACTCCACAAAATTAGGAACACTACTGCTGGGGAGGTACAAGGTGAACATTTCCAGAACCCAGAGAATAAGAGAATTTCGCGTCTGAGTAGACAAACTGGAGTGACCTCAATGAATATCCCTGATATTTAACAAAGACCTTAGAAAGGTCACACATTAATACTAAGTCCAATCTATCCCTAGAATTAAAGCAACTCTGAAGAGACCATAATATACCTTAAAATGAAGACTTAAAAGGAAAATGCTAATCAACAACTTAATGGCATTCAAACAATTGTTAATAATCTTTACATAGAGATAACAAAATCCACACAATTGCAATATAATATTCACTTATATTTAGCATTCAGTCAAAAATACTGAAAGAAAATGTCCATTTATAGTCTTGTCATTGATTAGTATGTTTTTGCCATGTACCATATAAAAAAGTTTAAAACAGAAAACTTGACAAAATATATAAAAACAATACTGTTTTTGACATTGAAAACCATGCGACACAGGTCAAAAAGGTGAGCCCTGTGAACCACCTAGGTTTTTGCATGGAGTGAAGCTCTACATGGCAGCACAGGGGTCGGGAAGCCAGTAACAGCCCAGTGGGCTTGCTAGTTGAGGAGAAAGAAAAGAAAAAAAAAAAAAAAAAAAAAAAGGAAGCCACAGCAATTGAAATCTCTGAAGAGCTTCAGAGGAAAGGAAAAAAAAAACACTGAAAGATCTCCAGAAATATGCAAATTGATTTTGCTGAAATGCTTTATACTAACCTGTACATAAATGGTGTGAAATTATGAGTCTAGACAATGAAAAAGTGCTTGGGAGTGATGTTTAATTACTCTTAAAATTCATGCTGAGCTGAGAACCATTCAGTTTTGTTGTTTTTTTTTTTTAACAGTGAGAGTAGGGAAATTTCACTGAATAGCTATGGCATTGATTAGAGATTCCATAAATATCATGCCTTAGTAGTAGGTCAAATACACTATAAATCTATATCTATCTATATCTATATCTGGTCACAAATAAATGATCTTTGAATTGTCAGCCAATGGTCATAGGTGATAATTCAGTGCCATCAGGAATCGCCAATTCAAGGTTCGATGAAGAAGGAAACTGTATTCAGTCCAAATATCGCGGTTGTGACACAGCATGGGGCCAGGCAATTCTTGGGTGAGGCCTCTGTCTGGGCAGACCACTCCGCTGGGATCTGCTCCACTGCTACATCCTAGTCTGCTCTGCTGTGATGGGATGTCTTCTGTGTTTTAGCTCCAGCCACAGAAACAAAGTCTTGAGTTGAAAGGTTAAGTGCATTCTCCAAGCCAGAGGGTTGCTGAATTCCATAAACAGAAGTCCCCACCCCTCATCCTGGATTGACCCATCCTTGTGTAAATGAGGACTCCAAATCCTCAGTTTGGTCCCCAAAGCACTGTTCTGATTAATCAGAATGTAGTCATTCTTTTCGGTCAGTGGAGATGCTAATGGGGATATAGTTGCATAGTTCTAACTGGATGATGAAAGTTTCAGTCTCATTGGTTGAAATACAATTGCAGGAACTCCTTTATAAGGGCTGGTTCAGATGGTTAAAAACAGTGCAGGCAGGAATTTCAGTGCAGGCTTCTTCCTGCTTTGCAGTTTGCATGAGAGGCCCCCTGTGTAGAAATGGCTGCTAGGCTCTGTTTTTGTGTGTGTTTGTTTTAAATTTGAGGCATGTTAAACACCAGGGGACCTTCTTAGTAGGTCTCTTCTTTCTCAGGGTTCACAGAATGAATCAAATTTATCCAGAAATAACTTCAATGTCTGTCAAACAAACTTTAAAATTTCCCAAAGAAAATGATAAAATGCTAACCTAATGCCATAGTGTCTGGCATCCAATGAAAAATTCGTAGACATCTGAAGTGGGAGGGAGGGTGGCAAATAAACAGAAAATAAATCATAGTACAGAAACATAAATAGAAACATCAGTAATTTTGGAATTAGCTAGCAAAGATTTTAAAAATTACTGTATTTCAGAATAAAGGCTAAAAATAATATAAAATATACCTAAAATGACAAAAATGGAACATATATATTTAAAAATATATTATTAGACTTTCAGTGTCTGACCATAGGGGACTTAGAAATCACCATAACATCCTAACAAGTGGAAAGCTGAACAATCTTACAAATCAACAACTCTTCTCAGATCTGACAGAGAAGTGAGTCATGGGGCAAACCACTGCTCAAAAAATCTGGGAGACAAACGCAGGTAGGTTAGACAGAGAGTCATAATTCAATGGAGTCAGGGAAAGAACACCTAAACCATGTTTCTGAACTGTGTAGGCTCACTGAGGACAACTCTGACCGTTAAAAACACCAGGAGACCCCACCCATAAAAGGGATCCCACACCTTTCTCAGTTTTGCCTATAGAAACCAGAGTTAAAACTTGTACCAGGTCTTCACATTAAATATCAAAGGAAAAATCCTCTCATACTTCTAGCAGCGGGCAGGGGAAGGAATCATTTTTAAATAAACCAGAGCCTTCTGACCTTCTTAACAGAGCCATCCCTCAAGAAAAAGCATTTCAGCAGAGCATAACCTGCTGGGGTTTGAGCACAGACTCTTATCTGGGGGACAAAATAACCAGCTTCAGCCTGGCGGAGTCATTATGTCCCACTGAAGGTGGGAAGGGACTGAACACCACTGGTGCAATTCACTGTGTAGAAGCAAGGGCTCAAAAAAAAGCCCTGAGACCTAACCATTACACTGTAGAATACTTAGCTCCCCTCACTCTTCTTCACCACTATGTTAAAATGCCGGTTTACTACAGCTCCTCTGACCCGGTACATGATGTCCATTGTTGAACAAAAAATCAAAAGACATACTGAAGGCAAAAACACAATTAGAGGAGACTGTACAAGCATCAGAACCAGAGTCAGATATGGCAGACATGTTAAAATTACCCAAACAGGAATTGTTACAAGCTATAATTAATAAACTCAGGGCTTTACTGAAAAAGTAGACAATAGGCAAGGAGATGTCAATAATGTAAACAGATAAAAATGTTAAGAGAGAATTAGAAAGAAATGCTAGAGATAAAAAACTAATGGAAATGAATAATATTTTGATGGGTTTATTTATTAGTAAACTGGATATAGTTTGGAATAGAAGCTCTGAGCTTGAGAATATGACAAGAGGCTTTGAAAACTGAAAATCAAGGGGAAAAATTTGCAGGGGCAGAGATCAGAATATTCAAGAACTGTAGGGAAATTATGAAAGCTGCAGCATATGCATAATGGAAATACAAAAAGAAAAAGGAAAGAAAAAAGAAGCAAAAGCCATATTTGAAGTGATAATGACTAACAATTTCCCTCAATAATGTCTGGTATCAAACCACAGAGCTGGAAACCTCAGATAAGCAACCAGAATTTTTTTTTAAAGAAACTTTACATAGGCCTTTCATATTTAAATTTCAGAAAAATCAAAGACAAATTAAAAGATCTTGGAAGAAGTCAGTGACAAATATATACCTTACATGCAGAGGAACGAAATCAAAATTAGATCCAGCTTCTCAAAAATATACAAATAAAAACATAGTGGAACAAAATACTCAGTGTTGAGAGAAAAAACAATGAACAAACGTAACCTAGAATTCTATACTTCAAATGAACCTTCAAAATTTAAAGAAAATACTTGCTCAGAAAAACAAACAAAAAATGATGGAATTTATTGCCAGTAGACCTATCTTGCAAGAAATGTTAAAAGATCTTCAGAGAGAAGGAAAATGATATAGGTGTATGTATTTATGTATATTTACTCATATACAATTAATCTGAATGGTAGAAATGATGCAAGAAACAGAATAATTTTGAAATTTTTGTTATTATAAGGTACTTATAATGTACTGGTGATGTAATATACTATACTGGGAAGTGGGCTTGGAGAGGTTGAAAATGTATATAGCAAACTCTAGAACAACCAATAAAAAAAAGTGTAAATATATATAAATAGAAAAGGATTGTAAAATGTTCCAGATGCTGATAACAGTAAATAATCCCTTTAGAAAATATAATAAAGATCCTAAAGGAAATATTAGTAGTAATGAGCAAAAAAAATCAACCAATTCAGATGCAATGTATTAATTAAAAAGTAGAACTAAATTGAAAGACCGTAAACAAAGCACAAGATTTAAAATGAAAAAATTACTGAATGAGTTTAGCAGCCAGCTGAACACACCAGAAGAAAAGAGAAATCTTAGAGGCAGATCAAAAGACCTTAGACTGAAGGACAGAAAGAAAAAATTGAACGTATCCCTAGTGATCTATGGGAAATATCAATCATCAAACATATTATAATTGAAGTTGCAAAAATAGGGGAGAAAATAAGGGGAAGCATTTGAAGAAATAATTGCTAATTTTTCCTCAAGTTTTGTTAAAAATATAAATTTAAGGATCCATGAAATTCAGAAAATACCAATTAGGATATGTTCAAAGAAAATGATACCTAGGTGTATCATAGTCAAACAGTTGAAAAACAAATATAAAGAGAATACCTTGAAATCTACAGATGAAAAGACATGCAGTTTTACACAGTGGTTTACTTTAAATAAATTATATAGAAATCAGAGAACAATGGGGCAACATCTTTAAAGTGTTTGGATGGGGAGGGGAATTTCAATCAAGACACCTATGTTCAATGAATGTATCTGTCCAAAAGCAGAAGCAAAATAAAGGCTTTTTGGATCAATGAAATATTTGCAAATTAATTGCTAATGGACCCACTCTATAAGAATGGTCCAGGTGAGGAGAAATTACACCAAAATTAAATTTGGATTTTCAGGGAGAAATGATGAATGAGATCAGAAGTGGTAAATATCGCTATTACATGCCTGTTATTCAGCTGTAAAAGGAAGAATTTCTGACGTACTCAACAACTCTGATCAACCCGGAGGATGTTATTCTAGGTGAGTAAGCCAGACATGGGAGGACAAATACTGTATGACCTCATATATGTATGTGTGAATCTAAAGACAACAAAAAAGTCAAAGTCATAGAAACACAAAGCTGAATGGTGGTTGCTGGGGACTGGGGCTGGGGAAGTGGTCAGATGTTGACTAAGGGTACAAACTTTCATTTATGAGTTCTGGAGTTCAAATGTATGGTAACTATAGCTATTAATACTTTTTATGTATTTTAAATTGTTAAGACAAAAGTTTTATGTGTCCTCACCACACACACACACACACAAAGATAACTGTGAGACAGTAGATGTATTAATTTGATTGTGCTAACCATTTCACAAAGTATAGTACATCAAATTCTTATGTTATATACTTTAAATATATATAATTTGTTTATCAATTATGGCTCAATAAAACTAGGAAAAAACAAATAAAGAAAAATATGTAGAGATATAGAAAATACTGTATTTCCTCCTCCTTGTTTCTTTAATAGACAATTGAATATTTCAAATATGTATATAACACTGCATTTGAAGAAATAATTGTTATGGAATTTATATTTTCTGCAGAATGAAAATACATGGTAACAATAGTGGAAGAACTGGGGTGGTAAATAAAACATACTTTGGATTAGCAAGGTTCTGTTCTGATATTTTTTATAAAAGCTATTTTACTTTATAATTTACTTTTTGTATGCTAAATGCCATCTGTTGAGAGGGTGAGTTAAAATCTCTTCTAATGAGGTATTTTTTGATTTCTTATACTTTTACCAAATTTCCTTATGTGTTTGAGAATAATATTTTATGTGCATAAAAAGTTCACTTTTCATATATAATTCTGTTGAATTGGCAGTTTTATGATTACACAGTGATTCTCTTGTTCCCTAAAAATCTGCACTGCCTGAAAATTTCTTTTATCTTATGTATTAAGCTTTTATTGAAAAACATTATTTTGTGCTTGTCCTGGAAAACAAAATATGTTTATCACAGAGGCTACTGTGGTTCTCCTTGCAAAGAATATTAAACATCTTTATAAAGACAATGCAATATATATTCCATGATAATTCAGTTTTCAGATATTTCCACTGTTTTAATTAGCACTATTCTCTCTTCGAATTATCTTACTCCTAGATGCATTTGTCCTAGTGCACATAGATTTACATAATATTTTAAATGAATATTATGTTTTGTTTCTGTTTATAAAGCTTAGTGTCATCACTATTTTAAAATTTTTAAGTAAGTGAGTGTTTCTTTTCTCATACGAGAAATACAGGCTTACTCTGAGCACAGCAAATAAAACATACAGGCAATATGTAATTATGTTCTATGATGTGCATAACATTTTGTTACTAAATATTAGATGAAACTTTTGAATTATGAAGTTTTTCATGGCATATAATTCTTGTAAGGAAATAATTATTAATAAGTAACATTTCTATAAGATCATACTTAAATGCCAATTAACATGAACAACATTTTATTGCTTTTCTCAGTGTTGTCTGAGACCACTAGAATTACTCTTTTCATGTGTGAACTTATTTTTAAAACATGGTGAATAAGAAGTAAAGTGAAATTCAATTTAAAATAATTATTCAGCCCTGGCTGGTGTAGCTTAGTGGATTAAGCGCGGGCCTGTGAACCAAGAGATCACGGTTCGATTTCCAGTCAGGGCACATGCCTGGGTTGCAGGCCAGTTCCCAGCAGGGAATGCACAGGAAGCAACCATACATTGATATTTCTCTCCCTCTCTCCTTCCCTTCCCCTCTGAAGATAAATAAATAAAATCTTTAAAAAAATAATAAAATAAATAAAATAATTATTCACATATTTCAAAATTGTGTAATACATGTGACTATTACTTTGTCATGTTTTACTCTGAAAACACCACATCACCTGAAGCTTGCTTATGAGACTGCTGAGAACCGAGTGTATATACAAACCATGATTTCAGAAGCCCTGTTGGGTATTTATAAAGGGCATTGGCAAGAAACTAATAGATTCCTGAAACCGAGCACAAGCTAGTTCATTTTCTTCTGAAGATAAAACAAGATGCACATTTTATTCCAAATCTCTGATTTAAATATTTTGTTTCCAAAGCAGGTTTTTAACTACCATCACTTTTGAGAAGGATTCCGATTTTCTTGTATTCTAGTACAGATAACTTGTGCACATACACCAAACTCATGTCAGTTTCGTGATCTTGAATTGAATGGCTGACATAAAATTATATTCCAAATTATGAAAGACTTCCAGGAGTCAATGTTAGGAGCTATTATTTAATTGCTATTCAGTCTGTTATTTCATAAGGCTTTATGATCAATATGAATAAACCCTGTTAAATCTACAATACCTTGAGGGCCCTGGCTACAGAACTATATGTCAGATATTAATTTGTATGCACATTCTCTTCTATCAGTTTTGCCAAGATGATATTTTGTGGAAGTGGTGTATGGGGGTATAAGAGAATACAGAATAGGGTAACATCATATTTTTCATCCATTTTGAAGGAATTCTAGGAAAACTTTACCTAGCAGACCCATTTTCAAATGCATCTTCAGTAAGGATTCGACTTTAAGATTGTTAACCACACAATTATTAACCTTTCAATGTACAATATTATAGTTTTTACATGTGAAGAGTCTACTAGGTCTTCAGTAAATTATTTGTATGCATTTGGAAATATTTAATAAATAAATTAAATTGACTTAAGATATGCTACCCAACTGGCATAAAACCTAGAATGACTCATTATATTTTTCTTTCCAAATATTTTACCTCAACCTTAGAAAATTTTTGAAAAGAAACCTATTTTACCTTTACTTTTTGTTCTAGTCAAGTGAACAGATTTTTATTGAGAGATAATTGTAAACAAGATCTTTATCTAACATTGGGGATTTAAAGGTGAAAAACAATCAGATCTCAATCTGGTAGGGTATTCAACATGCATGCAACTAAAAAATAGCACAAAGACTAAAATAGGTTGTCCAAAATAAGACAGGAAAAAGAAGAAGTGAATAACTTCCTCATATGAGCTTAGAAGATATTAAATTGACATTAATGGGATAGGTTATTTCACATTGCACAAACATATTTTATTTTGATCTTTCTTGATTACATATATTTTAGAAAATTACCTACCCGTTCAAATAACAGTGTTGAACTAGAAAAGTAGGACACTCTTCCTAAACATAAATGGAGTGAAGAGTTTTAATAATACACAGTGTCCCTGAACCCCACAGCCATAAACCCTGTGAATCTATCACTGAATCACACCCTCCATTGCATCATTGAATACCTAGTGAGAGAAAATATAAACATTTCAAGAGAGAGGAAAGTTATCAGAGGGATAAAATATGAGGCTAGTTGATTTAGATATTGAGTAAAAATAGTAGCCTACATATGTTAATGTTATCTTTGGCAAGAAATTTATGAGAACAGAAATGTGGGGGCAGTGAAAACTCACTTGGTACCTGGATTTCTAAACAAATGATGAGGAGAGAATTGTTGTACTTGTTCATTAAAACATTTCCTAGTTAATTACCCGTGCTACCTTAGACTGACCAGGTGTGTCAGCATGCATTTAATAAAAACTTTTCAGAATAAAACAACAAGCTCTTGATTGTCGAGATTGTCCCTACTCTGTAATCTTCATGATAAAATTGTGAAGGTATATGAAAACCTTTAAACAATCTTCTATGTATTTAAAGTATTGTCTCCTCCAGTTCCTTAATTAATTGTGTATTTTAATTAAGTCTATATCTCACCTCCACAGATCCCAATGACTTTAATTTTTCATTTCTCCTGTTCCTAAAATTAAATAGATTTTTTAAAAATCAACATAGAAATTTAAAGTGAGTATTGCAAATCTCCTGCTATTTGAAAAGTAAATAACTGTGGTTTTTAAGATATTTGCAGATGATACCCAAACAGACGGGAAAGACTAGTAAGTTTCCTGAAAAACAGTAAAGTTAAACTGAGCCTAATTGACATGCTGTAGGTAATGGAACTTCTGATCAAATAAATTATCCAATAAGTTAAAAAGCAAGATGAAAACTATCCCATCAATTCACAGAAAACATGGTGGAAAAGAAAACTTGATCTCCTTTATCCACTGTACTGAAAGAAGCGACAGAGGAAGTAGATTGTTTTATAAATAACCCAAATGGGATTTGGTTTGAGTTAAATATGTAGCAGTTTCTGAATTTGAGTAAATTTATCTTACAGGAATATTTTGGCATGGCTGTTTTAAGACATTTTTATTTTATTTTAGAGATTTGTATTTATTTGTTTTCAGAGCTAGTGGAAGGGAGGGAGAAATAGAGGGAGAGAAATATCAATGTGTGGTTGCCTCTCTCATGCCCCCTGCTGGGGACCTTGCCCTCAACGCAGGGATGTGGCCTGAATGGGAATCAAACTGGCAAGCCTTTGGTTCACAGGCCGGTGCTCAATCCACTGAGCCACATAAGCCAAGGCAAGATATTATTTTAAAGTTTATGTTTGTTTTTAAATATGTAGCTGTATGATTTAGGTTAAACGAGGTAGTTTTTGAGGGAATATAATTATCCAGTCTGAATGTCAGTCTGTGAGTGCATCATACTCGTGGGAATAACTTTCACTGATGGGACAATAGCCAATGCCCATCTGGAGAAGTAAATAGAAGAAAAGACTGTGCTTTCACTTCTTTGGCACTACTCAGTCAATGTGCCATTTCTTCAGATGTTGCCATTTATGAGCTGTGCTGCGTATGTGCTTAAAGCATTTAATGCATGGCTTCTGTGCCCATTTCCATTTTACTGATTTTATTACTTTCTCACACTAATAACCCTGGCCACATTATTAATATATTCTTTTTCACTCTTTCTTACTTTGATAATGTGGCCATCTTCAGGTGATTTGAACAAGTTGGCTGAAAGTTACTGAGCTGAATCTCTTTTGCTCATTCCATTACCCGCCTTCTCCATACTTCTGTGCTGCAGGGTTTCAGGTCAGAGGGAGACCAATGGATACAGGTATCATTCTCACAGTTCCTTTTCTGTTGCATATCTTGTTGTGGCTGTTAACCCCTCTCAAGGTGGTTCTTTCCATTTAACTTTCTTCTTCCGGGTTCTGCTAATTGCTACTGCATCTAGTCCCTTCCTGGTAAAGATGTTAACAGAACCTGCCATTAGTATCCCTGATGAACTGTGATATTATCTTTTTAGGGAATCACAATTTCAAAATTAGGACCTTTATTAAATCTTCCTTGAATTAACTTAATCTTAGTTTATACTGGGAACAAAATATGCACGTTATAGTCGTTGGTCCAACACATTGAAACTTACATGATTGTTTATAATAAAGATAACTTTATTCGTATACTGGTTATACTACAGGAAAAAAATCAATGACTTAGCATGTTACTGTCTCATTCATTGTGGACTGGGAAGTAGACTTTCAACATCAGCGCTTCTAAGGGATGCTGGAAATTTCATAGAAATAACTCCAGGATTTCAGAGGCAGAGAAAAGATGAAGAACCAGAGCTTGGTTATGTAAGGTTGAAAGGTTTCTCCTAAAAGGTCACTTCACTCACATTTGTCTGGCTCATAAATCAGATGGCTTAGTCTGAACAATAATATAATATTTCTATGCGGAGAGGGGCAGCAACAGAGTTGAACACTGAGAGTATAATGGCGTTTGTCATTTTGATCACCGAATACTAGGTTTCTTATTCCATGTGTGGAACATTCTGACCCCACCCAAGTGTCCTGCCTAGTCACTGTTGCTAGCATTAGGGCCAAGATCTGGTATTGCATGATTTTTCTCTATATCAGGCCACTATATGGTTTCTTTTCCTCAGGAGAACTACGGAATCAAAAAAAAGTTACCCAAACTCACAATGTAAAATGGTGGACTTAAGTATGATAATCATAGTAAAAGATATTTCAGGGGAGAAATACTGGAGTTGTAAAGTATAAAACAATAACAGACTTCAAAAATGCAAAGGAGTCAAAATTAAATACAGTATATGCACATAGGAAATGTATATTGGTTTTCTTATTAGTTTAAAATGAACCTCATCAATTAAACAAACATCTTAGTGGTTAAGAGGTCAATACCTAGTTAATAAAACTAAATATATGAAGTAAAGATATTAGGTCGGTTTTCATGCCTCATTATTAATTAACTAAAATATTAAAAATAAATTAAGGTCACTGGATACATATAAATTTAAATAATCTTATTTTATTATAATCGTACTATTTTATACTTTACGTGCTAAACTTTATCACTTTCCTGTGGAATAATTCCAGTTTGTAAAAAAAAATGTTAAGGATTTAAAGTTATTTAAATGCCAATAAAATGTTAATTAGTGACAATTTTACCAAGCATAACAAAATAATTGTGAGGATTCGATAATTTCTCTCTCAAATCCTGGTATAGTCATTGATTTTCAAGTCTACTTTTTCTCTTTCATCATCTAGACAAAAGATGTATTTAAATTGAAGTTAATTTATTTTAATTACTTCACAGAAGTGTGTATTAAAATATAATATGACATTTAATAAGCATTTGTTGTCAGACTAAAATTTCCCCTACCTTTAATTTAATTTGAAGAGTGATATTGTTTGATATTCTTGAAAGTTTTTAATGTTTTCCTAAGCAGTAAAAGGTTGATTCTTGAATCTACTTCTACATTAAATCTGTTGCAATAAAATGTTTTAGTCTAAATATCTGAGGAAAACACTGCCTCATATAGATATGTAGCTGGGACTAAGAGGGATGTTTTACAGTCTTTTGAAGAGTGTGTGGGTAGTCTTCTCTGGTGTGGTTCTAGAACATAACAAGATGAAGTTTCATAAAGACTAGTTGCAGTATGAAACCCGAAACCACATTAATGATCTTCTTGTATTCTGTCCCAGTAAAACTCAGTGACGTAACTTCCAAACTGAATGTATCTCAAACACATACACAATTGTATAACATATTCTTCCATCGTTTGGTAAATACTTTTAAATTTAAAATTGATAGCATCCAAAATTCTGTTATGAGTGAAAATGTACATCATATGTAAAATGAAGCGAAGCATGAAAGAGCCAGTCAGCCATTAATAGAATTTAAACAAACAGACAGGCACACCTGCATTACAGACACACACACAGTAATGAAATACATAATCCACACTAGTTACATAAATGCACAAGTAAATAGAAGAAGGGGTCTTCTTTGCTGTTTGGAATTTTCTTAACATCATGCTTCCTGCTATATAGTTCACTAAGTAATAGATTAAAACACATTATGGTAGTGGACAATAGGGTCTGTGAATCATACTTTCATAGCAACTTAAAGCTGAAAAAATATTGAAAAATTTCCCATATAGTGATGGGGAGGGCAGAGTGGAGAATGAAGCAGGGCAAACAAATGATTTTTTTAAACCATTGTGTAGTGCAGATTCTCCCAAGAATATTTTGTCAGAGATATATAGGTAAGCATTGCTAAGTCTGGGTAATATTTTTGCATTCACATGATTTCTGGCCAATACTGCCAAGGAACAAACCAAAGAGACCCAGCTGAGATGCATGCAAATTCAATATTAAATAAAAAAGAAAGAAATTGAGACATGAACTGGCCAACGCTTGCAGAACATTTCCAGATTTTATTTTCCCACTTTAAAAGCCTCTGACACCAGGAATTTCTGGGGTTAGCCCATTGATATTTTATCTTATCTTTCTAGATTTTGCTACATTAATTTAGGCTGAACTTATCTCGACATGGCTTTGAAGTGTAACATACAACTTTTTTAAAGTTTATTCTATTTTTTCCTTTTATTAGTGCAGTCTGATAGCATCTGTTTCATCCATTGTGCTATGTTAATTGGTACATCAGTTGAATCACTGATGTAAGTAGTAATGTATAGAAAATAAAGCTCGCTTTTTGCAACCTATTTAGAATATTGCCAATATTTTAGACAAATCAGTTGATAGTTAATTTCAGAACTAAGGCATTGTGTATGATTTTCTCCATTTTGTAGGTGAAAAGTCTAAATTCAGAGAGTAAATTGATCACTAGAGAGCACACTTTTAATAAGTCTGAGACTTTAGTTTGGGAGATTTGAGACGTGTGATGTCTGTGAAAAACCCTTGTTCTGCATGGGTGTGAGAGGGCAGTAGAGAAACATCGAAGCATAATTCTATGATGCCAGTCGCTCTTGTCACATAACGTACATTCTTGTGATAATTTAAAACTATGCATCTTATTTCAGAACTCAGGAGCATTTATTCAAGTAGACTGTTGATGGCAAACAAGGAGAATTGATTTTAACATGTCCAGTAGGTGTTACAGAATTGCCTAATAGTTAAGGGTTTCTGTATACAATATAATTCATCTCATTTCACCATATTAACATCATGAAGAACTAATATAACTTCTTTTTTAATAATATGTTCATTGATTTCAGAGAGAGAGCGAGGGAGAGAAACATCAGTGTGAGAAACATCCATTGGTTGCCACCCATATACCCAACATTACTGGGGATCGAATCCTCAAACCAGGTATGTGCCCTGACCAGCTAGAACTTCTTAATAGCTATAAAACCAAGTACATTATAAGAAAATTTTCAGGATTTTCTAACTCTCATATAACTAGATTAATATACTGAATTTTCTTTATCCATAATCAGTATACATGCTACTACAAAATAATTACTTTCTACTATAATATCACTCAGGCAAAAATAAAGTGTTCATTATTTGTTTCATACTAGTTACAGTGCTGGGTTCTGAGTTAATAGTTTTCATTATGAAATATAAGGCATCCTAATAATAGTATGTCCTATTTTAAATAACATATGAGTTGAATTCAATCTTTCACAATTGATAATGCTATAAAATTAGAGTTTGTTCAAAGATCATTAACATAATATCATAGCTTGTTCTCTCTCTGCTACCCTACAAAACTCTAAATATGTTCTGTACTAATTAAGAAGGACATATTCTCTGACCTTCTCTATTTTTTTCCTAAATAACCTGATACTTACTCAGTCATGGCCAAGCACTAAGCCTAGACTCTGCATTGTCCAAAAGGGGCAGGTTCTTTTCCTAGAATGTGGTTTGTGCTCTCAATTCATTCAGCAATTATTCATTGCTAAGTGTAAAAGACCCAGACCTAATTAGTCCCAATTTCTGTTCTCAAATTACTTAAAATATAGAAAAGGAGTCAGATAATAAAATGATTTAAAATTATTGTTAAAAATTCAGTAGGTTACTATGGGAACACAAAAAACTTAATCCAATCAGTAGTTCAGAATTGGCTCCACAGAGGAGAGGTTAACTCTCAGTTGTCTTTTGAAGAGCAGGTATTGAGGGAAGTTCATGTCAGACATGAGAAGTATCGTGAACACCAGGAAGAAAACATGCATTAGGCATTTGAGAGCTGTGTATGGTTCCATGTGCTGAAGAACAGTAAAGACGGAATTTGCTCTTGCACAATGTATGATCACAGGACTAGAAAACTTAAAGACACTCATTTCTTTGTAAGACAAGATATCAGTGAATATTACAATGAGTAATCCATGTGCCTTTCAGCACAAAATTTCTGCTTTAAGTAATTTATTTGAGAAAAATACATAAAATTATTATTAAAGCATTATTTGAATGGGAATACAAATTAAAATGGAAAACCATTATAAATTAATATTATTATGGAAATCCATAAAATATCATGAAATATAAATACAATCCAACACTGAGGAGTAATTTAAAAATCTAAGCTATATTATTGCATGCATTGTGCATACTAGGATGTATGCCATAACATGTATTTAACCACAGAATGATAAACACATATGTAAATATTTTTGTCCTTAAAGTACTCACCATAATGCAGTCCCTCCAATTAAAGATAGTGTTTTATTTTCTAGAATACAATTATGCCTTTAGATTGCTAGGAACCTTTCCTCTGTTTGAGAGGGACAGCGACATGAAGTGCAGTGGGTTGCTCTATATTTCGTGCATATGCCCACCTGTAGCAGTACGGGCTAGGGTCTTGGGGCATCGAATGAGTGAGCATAACTTCTGCTAAATCAGGCACCGATGACAATTAGATTACTGACACAGGAAAGATTTCAGAAGATAAGGAGGTTACTGCTTTGCACTGGTGATGTGAGCTTTTATCTTAAAGGCAAGGCTTTTGCCTTGACCCAGCTCCTGCCTGGTTTCTAGGAGCCAGCAAAGGACAGGAGCGAAGGTGCTGCTGCCTCAGAAACTGTCCATGGATTTCCCTGCATGGCCGCCCCTTGTCCCCAAATGCCTAGGATCTCCCCAAGTCATAAACTCCTTCAGCCCAAAACTGATTTTATTTCACCCGTCCTTTTCCCCTCACAATAATACAGACTTTGTTTTCTCTTTGCAATCATGTAGTAGTTGGAATTTATTGGGCATTACTTCTGTAGTAAAAACAAAAGCTAGTAGTTGACCACAAAGGTTTATGTCTTATTTTTTGGCTATTGAGTTGTGAGTTCTTTATATATTTTGGGTATTAACTCCTTATCAGATATATTTTATAATAACCTTATAGCCCTACAGTAAACAATAAGCCTGTGGAAAGCATAAATGAACATTAAGCCTGCTTATGTTATGTGTGAGAAAAAAAGTCTAACATTCCAATTCCTACCAAATAAGGAATAAAAATATTCTAATATGTTTAGCTTGAACCATACGCTAGTGACCAGGATACATATTTTTACACTCATTGTATCCCAACATTTCTGTGACATATGTACAATTTGGAGCCAATTTTATAAACAAGGAAACTGAAGCTAAAGTGGCAGTAGCTTGCCAAAGTCGCACAACCAGTAACTATCAGGGCCCGCCCTCGAACCCCTTTCTTTCCCTGCAGTGTCAGACTTACTGCTGAGTTCAATGGGTTTTCTAACATGAAGGAGCTATAATAATTTGACAGAAGGGTGGGGATATAGGGACTATGCAACTTACCTGTTACTAGAGATGGAAGCCATTATATCACGTGTTCATTTTTCCACTCAATAATTATTTATTTTCTTACTAATGTGCTGCCTCTTACACAGTGATGACTGAGAGATAAGAAGTCACCTCACTAAATTAGGTGTTCCTTAATCTAGTAGTGACTGTTTGAGTTGTCTCTAGATTTATTAGTTTCACTGGTTACTGTACATGGTTTTTAAATGGAAGTCTGGTTGACCTTCTAGGCATACGCTGACAGGGAAGTATTTCTGAAAGGAGCTGTGAAGGGCCCCGTTGAAAGAAGATCTATGATTCTAACAAGGCAGAAAGACAAAAGATTTCATATAGGCCAGAGCCAGAATGTGAGCTCCTGAAAGAAGGCTACTTGGAAGGAATTTTTAAGGGGAAAATTTGAATAGGATCTCTTAAACAATTGATGTATTTTGTGGAACTGAAACACAATGAATTGTCAAGTCTCACTAAGAGAACTACGCAAATCTGGGGGCGTATTCCAGGAGCATAAGTGAATGTGCTAGCAGAGAACTAGGACGACTCAGAAGCAGGGTGCCTGCTCTAGCAAAGAGGTCCGCATTACAAAGCGGGTTGTGAAACCTGGCCGTGTAGGAAACTCACATTCCGGGTCTCTGATTGATGTTACCTGCGGTAACTGCTCTCTTTCCTCCTGTGAGGACATTCTGCGCCCAGGAGGGAAGGGAGTAGGTGTCACATGCAAAACTCATACTCATTTCAGGATTCCTTTGTGCTGCAAGTGCAGGGGTCACAGCAAAAGTACAAATTAGATAGAGTATCTAAATGTGTTAGACACAGAGCTACAGTCAAGAAAGAACCAAGAAGGTAAAAATTCATTGTTACACATTTCCAAATTTTAGGAGGAAACACTTTTGTTTCAAGGGGTCCAAACAATAAGTCTATTCATCCTCTGGTTTCTTCTCCCTGGTAAAGACAGAAATGCCACAGAGAAACTTAATAATAATTCTCCAAAATCCTGTCAACCTTTTATTTGTGGCCCTAGCATAACTTGAGTGAATTGATTGTGTGTATAATGTTGAAGATGAAAGTTGGAAGTATTTTTCTTAATGTCGTTTTCTTTTTTCACTTGCTAATTTCACACACCAAGTAATGGCAACGTGAAGACATTTTTTTTTTGCTTAAGGTAAGTTAAAAGGGATTGTAGATTGCCCCTATTGAATTCTCTTGAATCTTCAAACTTTCAAAAAGTGCAATACATAAAAGTCTTGGGGTATTCAGACACTCTATGTTTAGAATTGGTAAAGCTATGTCTGTTCAGCTGGCAAAACACACAGGCTACAGTTGCTAAAGAGGAAAACCTGAATGCAATTAGACAAAATGACAAAACCTGGTGAGAATGGGATTTAAATCCTTCTACCTAATTTGTTATGCTCTATAGCCATGATAATATTACATAACTCGAACAATAGTAGTTTCCTTATCAAGCTGCATAAAAAGTCACCTGGGACATTTTAAAAATACATTGTATCTGCCCAGATTTACTAAATCAGACTGGGAAGAAGGAACATAGATAGAAATGTGTATTTTTAAAAGCACCTTAGGCGATTTTTATGTAGTCAGCCTACTATCTTTATTCATATTTCCTCCTGAGAAAAATGTTTATTCAATTTTATTTCTTTGTGGCCAAAAAGTGAAGAATTTCCCTTTAATTGCTCTACTTAAATCTTCTAACGGAAATTTAATAACAGATTTGAGCTCATATTTGTTTTATATACAGCAGCTTCTAACATTTGCACTGGGTTGTTTGAGCAATGCTACCAGGTCACGTCAGCAAATTATCTTTATTGGTGAGTTTGATTGGAAGTCTTAGTGTAGCTCAATAAAGACATAGCCTAAGGGGAAAAGTATTGGCCTAGTTTGTAATATGCTTTTGGTTTCAAAATTTACTTGACTTATTTCAGAAACACAATTGTACACATGAAAAGATAATTATTATACAAGCTGATCTACACAGGTTACTGGTCTAAGGAATACATATATATTCCTTATATATATAGAATATATATTTATATATGCACATGCAGGTATAGATATTCTATATATACATATATAGATAAGTGTATGTACATATAGAATCTATATCTAGGATATCTATACCTACTATATCTATATATGTATAGGTATATATCTATATCTATAATATGTGTGTATATATGTGTATATATATACATATATATGTGTATATATATACACACATGCATACATATAATCTACAGTGAGAGAAGGAGAGAGCAAGCATACACACCTCTCTGGTGAAAGTCCAGCCATTGTTAGCATAATGAGAACAGTTTGCAGGACATCAATATAAACTGGCAGCCAGGAGAGTGGACTGGAATGCCATGTGTGAAGAATGACGACTTCACTGTATTAGTCAGTGAGGGCCATAGGTGCCATTCAACGAGCATGTGTGCTGTGTGGCCATCATATTCAAAGCGACTGAGCGAGTAGGACACAAATACCTGCATCAAACTGAGTGACAAGCTTGAACTTTGCTCTGTGGAAAAATTTCAGATGCAGAAGGTTGCAGCTATAGGCAATTGGTGGATTGGCAGCTTCATCGTGACAACGTGCCCGATTGAGCATCATGTCTCGCAGTTTTTTTTGTGTGTGAAACATTATTGACCAGGGGACCCAGCCTCCCTACAGCCCAGATTTGGCACCCTGCAATTTCTGGCTTTTCCCAAAATTAAAATCACTTTTGAAAGGGAAGAGATTTCGGACTCAGTGAAATTCAGGAAAATATAACAGGGCAGTTGATGGCGATTGGGAGACCTGTGTGAAGTTCCAAGTTGCCTACTTTGAAGGGGACTGAGGCACCATTGTCCTATGTACAATGTTTCTTGTATCATGCATCTTCTTTAATAAAATGTCTCTATTTTTCACATTAGATGGCTGAATACTTTCTTGACAGCATATACCTACATATATGCACACACATACACACATGTGTATATATGTGCACATATATACAAGTATATGCACCTATACACATGTACATGTGTGAGATGTGTGTGTGTGTAATCTCCATCCTTGGGAAGAAAGAACAGATCATTATGGAATTCTGCAATACTCCTTTGACTTTTCTCTCCCTTAGTGCAAAGTCACCAAATACACAGAGGACCACAGGCTGGGTTATTCCTTGTGCATTTTTATTAACAGAAAGAACAAAAAGCATGTGAGTGTCTCAGGTTCTGTAATTCTCCGGAAGGTTGTTTTTCTGGTCTGTTTATATTCCATAACACTATTGAAAGATATTTATTAGACTGTGGTTTCACTGTGTGTTATCAAGAGGGTATGCTAAAAAATGAAGGAAACGAGGAAAATATAATTTATCTATGTAAAAAGCTACAAAATAGCACTGAGAAAAATATATCTAAATAAATGGATAGGTAATCATTACATCTTTATATGTTTGAAAACCAGCAATAAAATATGGTATTTCTCCTGAAATCATTCTCTATCTTTAATGAAATATTAATTAAATCCTAGCTGAGCTTTAAAAAATTGAGAAGTTAATTCTAAAATTCATATAGAAATGCATAGGGCCAGGATCAGTAGGGAAAGTGTACAATTGCCAAGATCTGGAACCAGCCCAAATGCCCATCAGAAGATGAGTGTTATCCACTCATGGATACAAAAGCCATGGGCACTTACACAATGGAACACTACAAGGCTATAAAAAAAAGAAGGAATTCTTGCTTTGTGACAGCATGGATGGACCTGGAGATTATTATGCTGAGTGAAATAAGCCAGTCAGAGAAAGACAAGTATGAGAGGATCTCACTTATATGTTTAATCTAATGAGCAAAATAAACCAATGAATAAAATAGAAACAGAGGCATGGATACATGGAACGGACAGACAGCTGTCCGAGGGGAGGGGTTAGAGGGGACTGTACGAAGGAAGGTGAGGGGATTAGTCAGAGAAAATGTATGTATAACCCATAGACACGGACACCAGTGTGCAGATGGCCAGAGGGAAGGGGGGTGCAGGGGCTGGTGGGAGGTGGGCAAAGTGGTGTTGGGGAAATGAGGACATCTGTAATAGTGGCAATAATAAAAATAAAGTAAAATGAAATAAAATAACAAATACATCACACTCTTCTATGAAGATAAATGTTAAATAGAAAAAGAAAAAGAAAAAAATGCTGGAGGATTTACACCACCTGATAAAAGGATCTTTAGTGTTAAGGTAGTATGGCAATGACACAAAAATAGAAAACTCATTATTCTTTCTTTCCTTTAATTCTTAACACTTTTTATAATCTCATTACCAGTATGTTTCACATCATTACCTCACATTATTTAAGGGAATTACCTTCCTCCATTCTGTTGTATAGGGTATCAAAAACACACACAATATATATGCGTGTGTATATAATACATATACATATATGTATATTAACAGGAATATAATATTTTGGTTATTAGGTAGGGGTAAGGGGTTTTCATTTGCTTATTAGCAATTTAATTTACTTCATGTTTATAAGAAGGATAGATCAGCAAACTTCTAGGAGTATTTAGAAATACTATATTTGGTTTAGAACATACAAAGTTTATTTATCCATGGAGTTTAAAAAGAGAATTTAATATATTCTGTGTTCCAATTATATTACTTAAAAGTTATAAAACATTTTACAAGTTGCAAGATATTCTCCCAAAGTATATTAATATTTTCTTGGTGTCTTAGTAAATTACTGCAATTTAGTGGCTTAAAACAATACCGACTAATTATCTCATAGTTCTGTATGTCAGAAGGCTGGCATGGCTCATTGCATTATCTGCTCAGGGTCTCATTGGACCAAGTCAAGATGACAGGGCACAAAGCTAGTATCTGGAGGCTTTGGGGAAGTGTCTGTTTTTGAGGTCATTAAGATTGTTGACAGAATCCAGTTGCTTGAAGAAGTAAAACCTACTTCCCATCTTTTTTATGACAGTCATGTATCTTCCTTATCATCTTCAAGGCCACCTACATCCCTTCTCAAGTGCACAGCTACATCTTCAGAGCACTAACAGCACACTGAATTATTTTCCTGCCTTGAATCTTTCAGACTGTGCTTGCCAGTGCCGGGAAAAAAATGACTGCTTTCGAAATCTCAAGTAATTAGGTTAGTTATATAGGATAAGTTCCTTCTCTTACGGTTAGCTGTGCTGTATACCAAAACATGGTCAGGAGAGTGGGTTGTCCCATTCACACTGCCCAGGCTTCAGACCATGTTTTCTTGGGGGTTTGGCAGATGGGATAAGATTCTGCCTACCGTGCATAGATTACTTGTGAAGTCGTTATTATGATTATGATTTTTTCTGAGGCTCGGAGACTCAAGTAATTTGTGTAAATTCTAGTCATTGGTAGTGGAGTTAACTAGATCTTGAAACACAGATCTTTGAAAGAATTTATTTCTCAGATAAATTATGTCCTTTCAACAAATGAGCTAACTAGACATCACAGTGGAAACCAGCAGTGTCAATGTTGGTACCCTGCTTTGGTGTTTCCGTTTTGTTTTTGTTAAAACATAGTATTTCGGAGTAGAAGGAAACAATGCAGTCACATAATCTAACTGGTAGATGCTCAATATTATTTTGGTCATGCAGATTTTAATGTAGCAATCAATGGCTATATACTAAATGTTTGAAGGCATGGATGATCCAAAAGATGATTTTTAGTCATCATTGCAATGATCTATTTTTCTAGACCTGCACTATCTAATACAGGAACCCCTTACTGCATATGATTATTGAGCATTTGAAGTGTGAATAACAAAAAGGTTACATAAGAGACCTAATAAACTCAGGGGACTATAGGGCAGACCTGCCAAGTGCAGTGAGGGAAAGTAGCTGCATGCGGTGATCTGATTCTAAATTTCTAACTGAGCAAGTTCTGGTGGTAGTCAAGTCCCAGCCCTGTTTGTTCCTTAGTAAAAGGTTAATCTTTACTTCAAGGGAGCCCTGTCCATTGTTCTTATGCATCTAGAATAACATACACTCGGAATGCCAACTATCTTTTCCAGACCCCTGGGAGGCATAATCACAGGCCAGAGCACAGTGACCACAAAACTTCTCACTGTTCCCTTGTTGCCTGCTAACCATCTCTATTCAGTGCAAATGTTAAATGTTAACTATCCTATACTCATCAACTCAGAAGAAATATATGCATCTCTCCATTTTACTTTTTAAGCAAACTGGAGATTTCCCCTCTTTGTTTTTTCCCACCTCCTTAATCTACCACTAATAAATTGCACATAATCTTCCGTATATTTTCTCCTTTGATTCTAAATGTATATAAAGAACTGCCAAAATGCCATTCTCTAGAGCATTTTCTCAATCCCTAGAGAGCTCACGTCCATGCATGTCTTCAGTTATTGGCTGAAATGAACTCTTACAAAACTATTCTGTATGATTGTGTGTTTTGTGTTGTTGTTGTTGCTGCTGTTGACAGAGGTGTGGCTACTACAAAATGAAATGTGTCACCAAGTATAAAAGGCATAATGGGTTTGGAAATCTTAATATGAAAAATTATAATATATCCCATGACTCATTTTATTTTGATTACCTTTGAAATAATATTTTGGGTTAAATAATTTGTAATAATAAAATGAACTTCACCTGCCTCTGTTAAATTGTTTTTAATGTGGCTCCTTGAAAAAAATTAATTACATATGTGTCTCACATTACGCAGTGTCACCTTAAAACAATGCAGCAAAAAACACTTTTTTTGTGATGCACTTTAGCCATATCAATACATTGGTCAATTGTATCTTTTCCTATTACGTGCAGATTGCCAATAGACAAATATTTCATTCCTATTTACATATGTTTAGTAACGTGAACATGAACATGGATGAAATTAAAATTAAAAGTGGGAAAGGCTCTTTCTTTACTGTTAAAACTGAAAGAGAATACGAGCATGGGGCAAACCTCAGATTTTGCTCTTGCCCTGGACCGTACTTCAGACAACCTTGCTGCTTGTTGAACTCATTTCTTCTTTCTTTTCAGGTCTGATAAACTGACCCAGTGTTCATCTTCTGTTAATTCAAAAAAAAAAAAAAAAAAAGCTTTGTGCTGGGCTAAGTTTTGCATGACAAGGGAAAATGAGAAACGGGGTCATTGATATGCCAAGAAGGACAATGTGGCTAGACAAAAGCGGGTGGGCTTTTGGCCAGCTACTTCCAACAGGGCTCATTGAAAATGCACACTTGTTTAAGTGAAACAAGATGGCAGTGAGTCTGCTGAAGAGACCTTGTAAATGCTGAAGAATTCAATGGTTGAAGTTGAAGGATTTAAGAATAATTTTTCAATAAATTCTCCCTGACCACTCATGCTCAGGTATGATATGTAACCTGTTATATTTATGAATCTTTCTACCGTCCTAAGTGGACTGAGTATGACCTTCCCCATTAGGAAAGGATAAAGTGATTTTGAAAAAAAAAATCTTGGAAAGTTGCCTATGCTTTTTAAAAGTAATAAAAAGTGACCAACTGACTAAGTTTGAGTAACATGCAAAGGTTTTAGGAAAGACTGCATTGGTAGACAAATTGTGTTTCGTCCAAAGTCTAAGAACTACACTGAATGTAGGTAAGTTTAAAAGGGCTACTGCATTTTATTTTTAATATAAATGGCTTTATACTACATAAAGAAGAAAATAGTTGGTTGTCTTAATTTGTAAAATAGTTTACTTTTTTAGTATTTATATGTATGAACAACATACTTGAATAAGATTTTGCTATCTTTACCTCTCAAGGGCATATTTTCATGAAAATATTACTTGGAAAAATGTTTGTATGTGTAAAAAAGGAATAAAAATGTAAATTAGTATAAATTAATATTATTTGTATGTCTTATAGTGCCTGCAAAGCAGATCCATCTAAGTAGTATGCAGACAGTAAACCTGTATTTATATTATGTATGGTTTCCTTGAAGACAAGATAATTTACAATACAATGTTCATGCCTCAAAAATTACATATGGTAAGTCCTTCAGAGAATTTAGACTGCAACAGATTTATGAAGAAAATGTATCATTTTAAACACTTGCATTAGTCAGCAAGTGACATTTTAAATGAAGAAAACATTCAACATTTTGAAAATAATATAGCAAAGACTAATCAATAAAGATAAATATAAAAGTAGAGACATTAATTAAAAAAGAGAAAATCAGTTATTTGATAAAAAATCCAGATTTGGTTCTTGAGAGAATAAGCTTGATACAGTACTTCTTAGTCAAAGTATAGAAAAGGAACAAAAGTACTACAAACAGTATTTAGACACAAGGAATAAATCTAGCTATGAAATTAAAGATATAGAAGAAAAGTTGACAAGCTACAAGCTAATAAATGTGAATATTTCATTACTATGTTGGACTTGCTAGGAAAATGAAAGTAATTCAAATTGAATAAATATGAATAAATAAATTGAATAAAAATGAATATTTAAATAAACAAGTTGTGAGAAATATTTAGTAACTTAAAAATTAAAAATAGCTCACTTTGTGAGAAAACATTTTAAAACTTTAAGGATATCTGACTGTCCTATTTGCAATCTTTAATCACATGAAAACAGCAGTTAACTTCTTCAATTATTTTAAAAGAAAAGGTAAATTTGATGCAAAAACGAAAAATAAACAAGCACAATGAAATCCATGTATGCCGATAGTGGCCAAAATTACATGACAATGAAATATAATTCAGTAATTCATATTATATTGAAGATAATATTTAAGTATAACAGATAACATCTTGTCCCAACCTTCTTCGTATCTATCAATTGTGTGTTGTATGGAAATTATGAATATATATACATATATATGCATACATATTAATTAAGGTGAGCAAAGTGTTTATTTTTTCTTCCCTTCATCTTCGCTGCTACAGACAGCACATGTAATGGCTGATGCTCCAGCAGCTCTCGCAGACCATGTGGTGACCTTAAGTATGAAAACCATGTGGCTCAGTATTGACTAAAAAAAATCCAGGCCAAAGCTCCTTTAGTTAGCTGACACATTAGTCTATTCTTTATAGTTTTGTGTCTGTTTAGTTGATCCAACAAATTCCTGTTTAAGCCCATTATTACTCATTATTAAAACTAATTCTACAGATAAAGTATTCTGACATCTCAAATTTGCTTTCTTTTTAGAGCAGGACATGAAGATACAATAGGATAATGTATAAGGAAGGAGTTAAGAAATTTAAAATAGATTTCTGGCCCTGGCTGGTGTGGCTCAGTGGACTGAGTGCCAGCTGGTGAACCAAAGGGTCCCCGATTCAGTTTGCAGTCAGGGCACGTGCCTGGGCTGTGGGCCAGGTCCCCGGAAAGGGGTGTGCGAGGGGCATCCACACAGTGATGTTTCCCTCTTTTTCTCCTTCCCTTCCCGTCTCTAAAAATAAATCGATATATTTTTTTAAATTTAAAATAGATGTCTGCATGTAAAATATGAAGTGACTATGTAATTTAAGACGAAACATGTAGATATTAGATTTTTTGTACATATAAAAATATTTAGAAATGTGAATATAAATTTAGTAAAAGTGTAGTAAAGACGAGTATGAAGTCTTGGATTATGATTTTCAAAACCTGAATTTTTAGAACGGAGCTCTTGCGTGACCCAGCTGAGGCAGAGCTGCTGGGCAGAAGAGTAAGGGCTTCAGGGGACAGAGGAAAGTACAATGAGTGGTACGACTGCTTCAGAAAATCTCAGGCGAACTTAGGTGATGGAAGTAAAATTATTAAAATGTTATAATAATAATTCTGCTTTATTATAACCCACACTTATAATACACTTATAAAAGAGTATAGTCTCTGCTGCCAAAATTCTTTCTTCCTTATGTTTTATATTGGATTAACAGATATGGAACAATGCCTTATTCTACAAGGATGCTATTGCTCTATAGATGTAGCATTAGTTCAACACTGATTTTCACAATACATTAATATTATGAAACATTCAGGAGGAGTTTGTACATAATTTGAAAGAAAGTCTTAGCGATATATTTTTTAATAAAAATCTGTATAAGTCGTAGTCATATAAGCAATGGCTTAAAAAACTATTATATTTTCACCAAATGTTTATGTAAATGGTGACGTTGTTAGTGCAGAACATGAAGCTGCGAAACCATTTCTCTCCTATGTTAAAATAATTGATTTGTGATGAGAGATATAAAAAATACCAGATTCTAAATGTTGATGGAACTAGTCCTTATTGGAAGAAAATGCCCTCAAAGACTTACAGATCCAAAAGCTTGGTGATTATGGGGTGAGGAAATATAAGGGGACTAAATGGTACTAAAAAAAACACAATAAAAATTAAATCAAAAATAAAAAATTAAGCTCAAAAAACAAACAAACAAGCAAAAAGGAGAAGCTGGAACTCCCCAACCAAAGATGCAGGAGATTGAAAGACAGTTATACCAGACAAGTGCACATTAGCAGGTGAGTGGATAAAAAAGCTGTAGTACACTCACACAATGAAGTATTATGCAGCCATAAAAAGGAAAGAACTTTTACCATTTGCAACAGCATGGATGGATCTGGAGATTTTACCCTAAGTGAAATAAGCCAGTCAGAGAAGGATAAATACCATATGATGTCACTTATGTGAAATCTAATGAACAAAATAAACTCAAAGAAAATAGAAACAGAGGCATGGATACGTGGAACAGACTGACAGCTATCAGAAGGGGTGGGGGAACTGAAAGAAAGAAGGGGAAGGGATTAGCCAAAAAGCAATTATGCATAACTTATTGATGCAGATAACAGTTTGATGATGGCCAGAGGGAAAGGGTGGCCAGGCCTGGGTGGAGGTGGGGAAAGGGGAGGGGGAAGTGGGGATGTCTTTAATAGGGCTAATAATATAAATAAATAAATAAATAAATAAATAAATAAATAAATAAATAAAAGAATGAATGCTAACCAATTCATGGATGCTTGCATGCATACATTTATTCAGCCAACGTAGCTTCATAGACAGATGCCTTGTATTTACCAGGAGAAATAGTATATATAAGCAGTTCCCAACTCAAATATGCTTTTTATTTCATAAGATTTCTTGCAAATGTGGACTAACAAAAAAACACCTTTTTGAAATTCAAAACGCTTCCAAAATTGATAGAAATAATAGGCTTTGCAAAGCTAACTCATTAAAAAATCAGTTTACTTACTAAAAAAATCCATTAACTTATTATAAGGATGCACTGTAAAATAAAATCAAACTCAGCATAGAACACTTAATGGTCAAAGTTGTAATGCTCTGCTCTTTCAAGTGCAAACTGTGTGGCATCAAATTAGCATCCTTTGTTTCTGAGTCATTAATTTTTTTTCTCTGACCTACTAAGATGATAAGAGAAGGTAAGCATGTGAGAAAAAGAAACACAAAGGGGAGGGGAGGTGCAGTCAGCAGCACCTGGATAGTTTAGCTTTAGAACGAATAAAAGTAGGAATGTTTTTAAAACCAGTGCTGAAGTTTCGGCTTTACGTATGGCTTCTTTGTCTCCCATCCTGCCCCTCATGAGTTGCTTTCTTTTACGAGAAGGATCCATCATTTCTATTTGTCTGTCAAACTTTGGATTTACGTTCCTCTTACAATGTTCTGCGGCCATGCATAATAAAACAGCAGGCAATTACTCCTGCTCCCGTGAATAAACTCACCGAAAGAAAAGACCATTTGCCAAGGGGAAGGCTGCAGCATTGGAGCATCCCAGAGACAACACTAACAGCATAGTCTCGGGCCAGCTCAGCGCCACAGTGAATTCTTAGGACCAGGGCACTTCTCTGCGACCACCGCCTGTATTGTACAGACTGTAGCTTCTCTGTACTCCTCCTATTGTTTGCTACAATTAAAGTTAATAGAATGTAATATCAGGTTCAGACTTCTTCAAATATAACTAAAATATTGTTCAGGTCCTGGAAGCATGCTGATGACACAAGTATAGCATCCCAGAGGTTGCAAAAAGGGCCATGGACCAGCCAAGTTATCACATCCATGATTTGCTTATTTATACATATTTTCACAATTACTGACCTTCAAACACTTCATTTTTTTACAATCATATGCTGAAGAAATATAATGTCTAGAGTCATTCTAGCTGTAGAATTTTACTAGCAAGTATTATGATCTTACCTTTCCATTATTAAAAACTTCATTTTTTATAATGGTGTACCCCATGGTAGTAAACACTGGATTCTTGTAGTAAATTTTACATTGAAAATTGTGCATTGTGTAGCTTAAATAATATAACTGGAGATTTATGGTTTTGCTATGGGCTTTTACCACCTCCCTTTAGTTTTTCAACTGAAAATTTAGTATGTGAATTTATTATGTGTGTATATATTTTAAATATTATCAGATCTTTCAAAATCTTACAAGTAACTACTTATAAATAATTTTACTACTTGGCATGAATTAAAAATAAACACTTGAATAATTTTATTTTTGCAAAAAATGGTTTATATGAAATATGTCGTTTGCTATGTCTGCCTGTATTCTTTATTTTTTTTTTAAATGTTTTATTTATTTATTTTTAGAGAGAAGGGAAGAGAGGGAGAAAGAGAGGGAGAGAAACACCAATGTGTGGTTGCCTCTCATGCATCCCCTACTGGGGACCTGGCCTGCAACCCAGGCATGTGCCCTGACTGGGAATCGAACCAGTGACCCTTTGGTTCACAGGCCTGCACTCAATCCACTGAGCTACACCAGCCAGGGCTGCCTGTATTCTTTATAAGAATTCATCACTACTGAAGGTTTTACTCCATGATTTCCTCGACAAGCCATACACACTTTGACCCCACGGTTTGGAGATCGTCATCAGGAAAGATAACTAACGGTTTTACAATAGTCAATGTCTAGGAAGAATTTCCATACAGAAACACGCAGACGGTAGGGGCCTGACACTGGGGAGGCAGACGAGCTCAGAATCACTTATGGTTCATATTTCTTCTTTAGTTTTGACAGTTCTCTGCACTCATTCCAAAGTTCTACAAACCGAAATTGTGAAACGATACTACAGTGACAGCACTTTCAGGTTATTCTTAAGATTTCTTTTCCGGTTATAGCTTTTTGAAATATATCTTTTGAAGTATTTGAAAGATCTAAAAGTCATTTGCATTTATCCTGTGAGCAGTCTTTTGGAATACCCCAAAATATTCATGTTATGAATATCTCACCCATGTCCCATATCTATGCATCCTGTTCTCCCTAACACACACACACAAGCAGGTGCGTGTGCACACAGAAAACACGGGTGAGTACATCATGCTCATCTCAACGCACGGAAAGGCTTTAATACAGAAAATCTAGAATATATCAAATAAAGCATTGGTAAGAAAATCAAGTTTACATTCTTGGCATGGAATGAATGCAATAACAAAGTCAAAAGATACGTGAAAAACTGAATACAACCTTGCAACATTAATCACAAGTAAATAACCAATATCAATAACACATTGTGCTTATATAAATGTGGAGAAACACAAACTTTCTCCACATTCGGAAATGGAAATGCATAAGCAGCTAATTAAAAAAAATACATGAAAATTGTCTATAAGCATAGAAAAGATTATCAACCTCATACATCATAAGTGCAATAAAAATTAAAATACTCAGGAAACTATCATGTATTAGAGTGACCAAAATAAAAGTCTGACAACATGTCAAGTTGGAAACCAGACACTCTCATATATTGGTTTGAAAACACAAAACGTTTTAACCTGATAAATATAAATTGGACCACAGCTAACAGAACTGTACTTGATTTACCATTCAGATCAATCATTATTAATGGCAGGAAAATGCATTTGCCTAAGGTTGTTCATTGCAACATTATTTATTAAAAAATGCAAAGAAAAGAGCATAGAGAGTGTGCTGAACTTTATGTTGAAAGAAAAGGGAAGTAAGAAAACATATTTTTGCAAAAAGAAAGACAGTAAGCATGAGCCAGAAACCAAACTGATTACCTCCAGGGTTACTTGGAAAAAGGGTTGAAAGGATCCAGGGTGAGGTATATCCCTCAAGGTTTTTAACATATCATTTTAAATTTGGGGATTATGTTGATGTTTTAATAATCAAAAAGTAATACAATATAAAATAAGGACAATTAAAATCCCAACATAGCTAGATGATATATTTAAAAGTTTTTTTTCCCCTAGAATGCAATCTTCAAGTAAAATTTATCTCTACAAATGGTTACTTTCATTTCGAGGTTTGGTATTTTTTGCTGTGTGACTCGATTTTTTAAGTCGTCTAAATCCTGATGTGCTGGTGATATTTATAATATGCAAGGCCTGTGATGGCTCAATTTAACAGAAATCTGGGAGTATCTGAATCACCAGTATCGTTATTAAGCAGACTAATGCTTCTGATCATGCTGATTAAAAGTAATATTTGTCATATTTCACTGACGCTCTCAAGCACACAAGTACTGCACAGTACAACGGTAAGTTTTGTAGCTCTGTTACAAATGTTCTGTAAAGTAAGTTGCTTATCACTATTTGAAACTTTAAAATTTGCCTTCTAATTAAAAGTATGAACAAACTTTTATTATACTTCCCACTTGCCTATCTTTGTGAATGTGAACTGTTTTCATTTTTTCCACTGCAAGGGTAGCAGCAGAGGCATAAATCCTGTAATATTTGCAAACCTCAAGTCAGCATTAAAAATGAGAAACAATATTTCTGTATTTGAAAATGGCCTTGTTGAGGCCAAGAAAGAACCAGAGGCAATTAAAGACTGTGTTTTCTTTTGTGGTCACTGCTAATATAAGGATTTATTTTTCTATCTCTGTTCTCATATGGGAATAAAAGATAATGAGATAAATTAATATTAATTAAATCCTTAAGTCAGTAGTAGAGATGAAAAGTTCAAAAAGCAACAGAAAACTTAATATTGAGGAAAAGAGAATATAGGACAATGAATGGTTATCTACATATTAGCTCAGATGGATTGGGATACATCATTAATAATACTGAGAACTCACATTCACTTTTCAGGAGTTTTATTGTTTTTTAATCCTCACCTGAGGACATTTTTCCTTTGCTTTTTACAGAGAGAGAGAGAAACGGAGAGAGAGCAAGAAAGAGACAGAGAGAAACATCAGTTGGTTGCCTCTCATAGCAGGGACATAGATGGGTTGCTTCCCACATGCCTCCCTCAACCTAGGCATGTGCCCTGACTGGGAATTGAACCTGCAACTTTGTGGTGTATGGGATGATGCTCTAACAATCTGAGCCACCCTAGTCAGGCAAGCTTTACTTTTTGGATGGGAAGAAGCTCGTTCAGATCATCTTCGATCTTTCAAAAATGTATGATTTTCCTTTTTAAAGTCAGGTAGGCAAAGTGATATGTAAGGACCAATCAGCATGTCTTTGAACACCAATCACATTCAACATTCTGCTCTAAATGGCTGGATGCAGTCGGGGGACAATGATATAAATTATCATCTTTTTTTTTTTTTTTAATTCACACAACTTAGAAGATGACCTGAGTAAAATACCAAACTGCCTGAGCTAGGGAGAATGTTTTAGGCCTGTAAGTTAGGAAATGCTCAGGAGAAGTTTATTTTCAGCTCAGCTACAACCTGAAAGTGATCGCTCTTACCAAGGAGAGAATGCGATTATATACACCTTTCCATTACTTAATGACTTTAATTTGTGCAAAGTGTCTCTGAAAAACCTGCCACTTATCAAAAAAAGTATTAAATAAATTAAATACCAATTAATCCTAATATTTTTCATAATTACAGAGAAATTACAAAGCAGAACTAAGAACTTTGTATACCCTCGATCCATCTTAACTTTTTGCTCACTTCCTTATATATCTCCCTCCCTGAACACACTCATACTTTTTTATGAATCACTTAATAAAAATTGCAGATATTATATTCCATAATCTACAAATATTTTAGTATATGTTATGCAAATGTTTAACACAATCACAAGCCAAGTCTAAAATCAGTTTGAGAAGGGACCAGGCAGCAGTGCAAACACCAGAAGTCATGTTTCATGATCAGCAACATAACAGTCAACCACATCGATGTAACACTTTTCATATGAGGCTGGTCACTTTGAAAGGAGAGAGTTACACATAGTAGCATTTTCCCTGCAAGATATTTTTGATGGGTAATGAACTTTAATGGTCCTACAAAATAACATAATCCTGACTACTGTATAAGACCGTAGATAATTCTCAGTTCTGGCTTTATTATAACATTGTTAACATTGAAACCTCTTGCTAAATTCATATATGTGGTGCACTCAATTTTTCTTTTTCTTTTTTTGACTCACTGTTATGTTCTCAGGTCTGATGAAGCAGCTAACTAACCCTATAAATTTCTTCTACTCCAAGTACTCAGTCATATTATTCAAGCAGAGATCACTTAGTTATTCACATCACAACAGACTCTTGGATTCCTATCATATTTAATGATTTATAACCAATTACCTTTATTATTTTTATTTTAAATATTTTATTTATTTTTAGAGGGGGGAAGGGAATTTGAAAGAGAGGGAGGTAAACATCAGTGTGTGGTTGCCTCCCGCACACCACCCTACTGGGGACCTGGCCCGAAACCCAGGAATGTGCCTGACTGGGAATTAAACTGGCCACCCTTTGGTTCTCAGGCAGGCACTCAGTCCACTGAGCTACACCAGCCAGGGCTACCATTATTATTTTTGATGTTCCAAATGTATCATATTAGTCCCATGAAATTCTTTAAGCTAACTTTTGTGACTACCGGCAGGGCCTAATTATTCTTTGTCTGTCTGTCTATCTATCTATCTAGCTATCTATCTATCTAGCTATCATCTACCAAAATCAATGCGCAAACTAACTTCTCTAATTCCATATTTGTAACTACCTGCTCTTCCAGACAAGGGAAACCAGTCTCCTGTTTTTCTCCATGTGCTTACTTATTTGATCTGTTTCGCACTGTGCAACCAAGCACTGACACTGAGTGTGGACACCTCCTCCATTTGTCTGGATTCTTGCTGGGATTCTGGTGCTCTGTTACTAGCTCAACACTTCTCTGTGCACGGGCCATTACATCCCACGACGAGTCACTTCTTCCACCATGCAAATTCTCTCCTCATCAACTCCAGCTTGAAAAAAGGCAAAGAAGCTTCCGTCCCCAAACGAACTGGACACTGACACACGCCTCTTTAACCTCCCCTGTGGAATCACCAGTTCCCATTGCAGTGTTCAGCCCTGCACTGACTCACTTCTCACATTCCTCACACTTCACACCCCTTCACCACCTCATTCCCATGTCACAGCCTGTGGCAGCCCCCCACCCCGGTATCGACGTCTTTCCAACCCGGCTAGATTTCAGCACTCATACGTACTGCTGGAATAATTACTAAACCAGATGCTTTGATTGAAGAAATTATATTTCCCCCAAAACTTAAAGTTGATTGATGTCTTAGTTAAACACCCTTCACAATTAAAATGCTTCAGATCATCTCAAACCCTTTCCATTTTAAACACTTAAAAGAAAAATGATAAAAAACTGCTATTAAAAACCTGATTACTACTCAGACTGTTTTGTTACAAATGTTCTAATATGCATGGGTATGCTTTTCTTTATTGATATATGGGTCTCAGAAGCAATCTTTTGTTCATGTAACAATCTCATTTAAATTCTTGCATGGCCTTCTTGTCTTTACAAAGTCACATTGATTATCTTCTTCCCATTAGTTAATTAGTACCAGTAAACTTGCTGAGAAATTCGACCTATTTTTTTCATTAGTACCATTATCTCCTAGCATTTCACCTGAGAAACCAGCTTGAATCTTGCAATCATAGTCCTATTGTCTTAATGCATCTAATCATGTTATTGAAAGTACCATATGCACACACAGATGAAAATACACACCCACACACAACCTTTCATTTTGAACTTAGACATAGTTATCAGTCTGTTCACATCCTGGGACTTAATTTGTTTTTTCATTTACTACTACATTCCTATGATTCATATATTATTATGTTTACACTAATTCAATCATTTTATAGCCCAGTCATACAATATTGTTTTGCTCATATTCCCATTTTCCTGCAATAAAACAAGTTTGCATATTGAAATTTGTCATTATAAAAGGTGCCACATTGAACACTCTTGGAAATGCATTGTGGAGTACATACAATCAAGTTTCCCCTTGGCACATACTGGCAATTAGAATTTCTGGGGTCTAGTGTATATATTTTCAGCCCTCAGAAATGGAACCCACTTCCAGTTCCATCAGCAAGGTATCATCTGCAGTTATATTCTAAAGCTTAGCTCTGTCAGATTTTGTAATTTATATTCATTAAAGAGTATAAAATATTTTGTATCATTTTATTCCTAATAAAGGAGTTTACATTTCTTAGTATCCAAACCTTGGGTATTATTTATATCATAAAACACAGAGAGTGAGGGTTTTCCTATTAAATCAGTTTAAGCTTCAGAGATGTTTAATGAACTATTATTTAGGGCCAGAGGAAAAAATTCCATGTGAGTCTTTCTTTGCAATTTTTATGTTCATCATTCAAGTGGGTAAGCCCCTTCTTATATACTTCAATTTGGGAATTTTGTTTCCCAAAAAGATGTCTATATTGGGTGTCATATCTTTTTAATAGATACCAATGCTATTTTTAAATTTCAAGCCTGTCTTATGAGTTTTCTCATTTTATTGTAGATACAAGCCTAATACAAAACTCCTTATTTTGATTGTGGTCTGATATGGTTGGATTAAATTTAAATATCTCAGGGTCAATTTTGATTTCTCAAGTTATTTTTAATTATCATTGATCAGTGTTACAGATATATTGACATGTTCAGTAAGCCCACCTATTATCTTTACCCATTTAATTCTTAGAATATTATAAAAGACCTATGGCATAAACAGATGTTTTATAAGTCTATCTAATTCAACACCATATAGATTAGATACAGAAATGGCTCATTCTAAGACTGAGGTAAGAAAAGCACAAAATGACACTAAGGTATTTTTCCAGGCAGAAAATAAAGAAGAGCCTGATGTATAAGAAGTTCATGCCAAAGGATAAAGCATTAAATTTAAAGAGATCTTAAATGTGAAAATTTGAATGTCAAAATTATTATATTGATGGATTATAACCCATTATATAAAGAATTCCTAAGTCAATACTGATACAAATTAGTGAATAAATAGAAAGTTTGATGAAATCTCAGAATATCACCATGCCAATACAAAAAGAAAGGAAAAAAACCTAACTTTTAAATGGGTAATACTAGCAAGTGTCATTTTAATCAAGTGCTCAAGATCAAAATCAATAAACAAGTAATGAGACAAATTGAAAGGATGTGCCCTTATACAATTAGTGGGAAGGACACAGCCTCGCATCTTTACTATACCTGCCAGAGATGTTTAATTTGAATCTAATTATGATGGAATTTCTGAGAATCCCTAAGTGAAGGGCATTATACAAAACAACTGGCTTTTAATATCCCCAAGTGTAAAGCTCATGAAAGTCAAAGAAACGCTGGGAACTATTCCAGATGGAATGAGACTAAAATGACAGATAGATGCACATGTGTAAACCTGGATTGCATCCCTTTCTTTTCATGGAGTTTACTAGAATAATTGAAGAAATTTGAATGGCCTCATAATAGATGGCAGTGATATATCAACACCAATCCATTATCTCTATGTTTGAATTGTGGTATGATTGCTAGTAAGAAATATACACAAAAATGTCTTTGTGAGTGATTTGACATCATGTCGGCAACTTACTGTTCAATGATTCAGAAACAGAAAGGATATCTGTAATGTAGCTGTCACCTTTACTAACTCTGAGATAGTTTCAAAAATTTTAATACAAAAATATAACTTAGTCACATCCCAAATTTAACTATATTTTAGAATAGTTACTGTATATAATTTTATGTATTTTACTTCTACAAAATAGGAGAAATTGTCCCTCTAGATTCACTTGTGAACATGGGTATAGAAAACAATTTTCCCAAAACACATATAAGTGTTTTATTAATATTTTTACTTTAATTACTTAATGCTTGATCATATAGAACATAATTCACAGAGACAAGTTATAGATGAGTACATTTTCACATATTCCAGTGTTCATGAAAATGAAAGAACTTTGTAGTGTTATCAAAGGCTATACAAAAAACTATTGATTAATTATTCAATAACCATAAAATGGCATAAAGCCACACAATAATTAGTTAAAATAATATCAAATAGAAATAATTTGTAAGTTAATGCTTTTGAAAATTAGACTTTTAACATTTTATGTTTCCTTATAGAGGGAACTTTTAATATAACTTTAAGAGAAGAGCCTGAAAGTGTATTAATTTATTTTCCTTGACATCGTCCACTAATCTATCAATAGTTGGTAGAGTTTATTACAGTATTAATTATAACATCATCATGCTAACTGGGGAAGGCATAAAATAGACAACTTTATTCACTTCACTCATTTCCTAGAAGCTATTGCAATCCTACCAAAACTGATGCTGGAGAAGGGAGGGGACTAAGAGAGACAGAAAAGTTATTATTGACTAGTTCTGTAATATTAGTCATAATATAGAGATTCATTTCTTGAACCTAGAATATTTAAAATATAGTCTTTCTCTCAAGGATCCTTAGCTTTTGCTCTATGGCAGTATACGCCATGCTCTGCTTTGTGATATAGTGATTTAATTGCCCCAATAGGGAGTACTTTTGGACAAAACTCCTTTGGAAAATGACCTCAAGTTGACATTCCTACTCTGGTTTCATATTCATTCTTGGTCTTAGAACCTCTTTAACTTATTTCCCACATGAAACACTGTTTTGTGCTATAATAGGCTGCTTTATCTTTTTTCATGGCCTAGAGAAGCTCTATCTGCAGCTTGAGACATGAGACACATTATACCATCCAAATGCCTTTGGGCCCAGTGTCATTCACATATATCCAGCAGCAATCTCCAAAAGGAATGTAAAGTACACCATAGAGAATATAATCAATAATAGGGAAATAACTATGGACAGTGTCATATGGGTACTACTAGACTTATTGAGGTAATCACTTCATAAATTTCTAATCACTATGTTGTACACCTAAAACTAATATAATATTGTATTTCCATTGTAATTGAAAAATGCATTTAAAAAATTAAAGACTTGTATGAACTAGGCTGTTCATTAGATTCCCATAACTTATTCATCCTCTAAGTGGAAGTTTATACACTTTGACCAGTGTCTCTCCTTTCTCTCTAACACCCTGTCTCTGATTACCATCATTACAATTTCTGTTTCCATCAGTTTGGTTTTTAGATTCCACATACATGAGATCACACAGTATTTGTCTTTCTATTTCTGATGTACTTCGCTTAGTATCATGCCCTCGAGGTCTAACCATGTTGTTACAAATGGCAAGATGTCCTTTCTCATGTCTGAGAAAACCCTATAATATGTATAGATCATGTTTTCTCTATCCGTTCAGTCCCTGATGAAACTTAGGTTGTTTCCACATCTTCGATAGTATGAATAATGTTGTCATGAACACGGAAGTGTGGATATCTATGGAAATCCTGATTTTATTTCCTTTAGATACATAACCACTGTGGGAATGCCGGATCACAAAGCAGTTCTATTTTTTAACATTCTGGGGAACATTCATACCATGTTGCACAGTGGCTGCACCAAGGCACATTCCCAGCAATAGTGTGCAAGGGTTCCCTTCTCTCTACATCCTCAACAGTGTATCATGCCTTGTCTTTTGGTAATAACCTTCTAGGTGTGAGTTGACATCTCGTCATGGTTTTGATTTGCATTTCCCTGATGATTGGTAATGTTAAGCACCTTTTCATGTACCTGTTGGCCATTTGTATGTCTTCCTTGCAAAAATATCTCTTCAGTTCCACGACCAATGTTTAGTTAGGTTTATTTTTTGCTATTGAGTTGCATGAGTTCTTTAGATTATTGTATTTGTTTTTGATCTTTATCTTGTATTATATTACTATTGATAGATATTGCTTGTTTTGGAGATTCACACAATTGTATCATATTGTGTGTACCATCAGGAACTTGATATTTCACCAGTAAGGAAATTTATCTTGGATTTAGCTAAAATTATTTGACTCTAGAGAAAAAGGGGATTATTCAAATATATGTAATACTGATGTTTTATTTCCATGCACATGGAATATTTCCTCATTTATTTAAGCTTTATTGAATGTGATTTTTATTTTTAAAATAATATTTAGGTTTTGCACATTATTTTTTAGATTGACTATCAGCCTTTTACATTTTTGGATCATTAAAAATGAAGTCTTTTTAAAAACCTACTTCCCTATTACCTGCTATGGTTACTTAGTTATTAATATGACAAATAACTTGATTTTCCTTCATGGAAATCCCATGATACAATACAGCATTCTGTGCAAAGCAGGTTTATGAGTTTTTTTTCTATTTGTGTGGGTGTTTGGTAGGAGTCATAAGTACTACCCACTCAGGAATAATTTTCCTCTCTTGGATGGTTAAATTTAATTACAGATTCTCATATTCTGTTTCAGTGAATTTACGTGTTTGACGAAGGTCAACATTAACTGTCATAAGTAACACCTCCTCATATAACTTCATTAGTACTCTGCCTTCATATGCCATTAGATTGCAGCAAAGGATCTCAACCCAGTTCTGTATTTTCCCTTGCTTATTGCACTATTTTTAGGAGAAAGTGTGAGATTTTTTAATATGTTCATTATTTTTTTAACCACCCAGTATTTTATTAAAAGTATGTAATGGCCAGCAACAATTAGTTGTGAAGCATTGAGTCCTTCAGAGTATTTACTTCATAATACCCAGAACAAGACATCACTTGCTATTTGTTGTGTAACAAATAACCTTTTAAATTCAGGAAGTCTACACATTGTCTTATGTTCTCCACTGAAAAGAAGAAAAATATACACAGTGTCTTTACAGATCTTTATGAATGCAATTTTGTACATGGATTTCTTTCCTACTCTCATGCAATGAGGGTTTACAAATGTCACATTTACTAAATAGTATAAAAGTTAGTATTTAAGTATTATAACGGCACACTTTATCATTTAATAAGTTATATATTAAGTGCTTAGTAAGTATCAGATATTTGTTTTACATGTTTGCACAGAAAGATGTATTTTGACGCATTAGAAGCTATTGTCACAGTACAGGTGAGATGTATAATTTAATTTATTGAAATTTATCTGAAAAACAAAATGCACATTATATTACATTCTGGGTTTAGCTCAGATCCTTGAAGTTGTTTTATATTTTTATATTTGTTTTCTAAATTACACTTCCTCTAGCATTAGAGAGTCAAAACATCTCTCATCCAATGTTTTTTTGAACAAACTTGTTGAACATTTTAATAAAATAGCTATTATAATTAAAGAAAGAGGGACACTGTGAGTTTTTGCCATATAATGAACTATGAAGAACCTAAGTCAGTTTTAGGAAATTATCCATCAGGCTTGTGTCATTCATATTCTCCTGAATACCACAGTACATATATATTGTAACACAATAGCAGTTCTCAAGATAGCATGACTTAAAATTCACTCACGTTCTGTAGTGTGTGATAGTTATCATAAATAGTTATCCTCTTTTACACCAAGAAGTCGTTATCTTTCACTCCAATAAAAGAATAGATAAATTAGGAAGCATGGGGAAACCAAGTCTGATTTAAAAATCACACTGTGTAAAATATTGATCATTATCCAGAGGAGAAAATTCAAATCCATCACAAAGTTTTCCTTGTTGAAAACTTGCAGGTGTTGTATAGAAAATATGCAGGCACTAACATATTTAATAAAATGTTGCATTAAGTTGTGGTTTTCATGCACATGTAAATAGGAACAATCTACCTTCAAGTGATTTCCAGAATGTAGCAAAAAATTATGCAAACCTGGCTTAACACTACAACTGACATCAGGGCCATTAATAGTTCTAAGAGTACTATTTAAATAGAAAATTAAAATAACATTACAAAAGAGGTAGGGGATTGCAATGTTGATTCAGACAACTAATTTATAGTTTATTACAATTTTTATGTATAGTTTATTATAATTTGTTACAATCTATTCAGAAATGTAACACAGAATTTGAAAAATAAAACAGATATATTGATATTTCTAAACATACGGAAATCAAATCTTTAGGAAAATAAAGTCAACAGAACCCAAATGAAGCAAACTATTGATATTAAATTATATAAATAAGAGAAATCTTTAAACATCATAGGTATTTTTCAAATTTCTAAATATACAATCTATGTGTTAGAACACACACACACACACACACATCTGTACACACAGAAACCAGAAACGCTGGCGGGAACAAGGCCAAGGGGAAGAAGATGGCGCTGGCTCCGCTGTTGTGAAGAAGCAGGGGTCTAAGAAGGTGGTAAATCCAGTTTGAGGAGAAGATGCAAGAATTCTGCCATTGGACAGGACATCTCGCCCCAAAGGGCCCTGGTTCACTTTGTCAAATGGCCCTGTTCCACCAAATTGCGAGCTACAAAGGGTCATCCTCTGTAAGCAGCTGAAATTGTCCCTGATGATTAACCAGTTCATCCTTGAACTTCCAATATCTGCTCAACTGCTGAAGCTGGCCCGCAGGTACAAACCAGAGATAAAGGAGGAAGAGAAGCAGAGATAGTTTTGCAAGGTTAATACGTTCCAGAGCCAAGAATTATAGGTACATTGTGCATATATACAACAATAGTACATATACTACACTTAAAAAATTGTTAAGAAGTACACCTTAAGTGTTTTTAAAGCACAAAATGAAAAAAAATAGAGATACATAAAAGAAAAGCCCACCCTGGCTGGTGTGGCTCAGTGGATTGAGTGCCAGCCTGCAAACCAAAGGGTCGCTGGTCTGATTCCCAGTCAGGGCACATGCCTGGGTTGGGGGCCAGGTCCCCAGTTGGGGGTATGTAAGAAACAACCACACATTGATGTTTCTCTCCCTCTCTACCTCTTTCTGTTTCCCTCTATCTAATAATAAATACATAAAAGCTTTAAAAAAAACCCTACATTGTATAATCACGTGACATTTTAAAGTTGCTATGTAATGGAGATATTTAGAAATTTAAAATAAACTGTTTTTGCTTTACCTGTGGTTTGTGTATTCCATTGAATGTTTACATCTTTCCTTGTAACACCAAGAGTTTTAACATAAAATGTGGAGGGAATTAGTCACTCTTTGAAACTTGAGACCTTTGATTGGCTTTAAGTCTTAATTCTTTTTTTTAACTCTTCTCGAAAAAAAAGGCAGAGGCAAAATGCTTTTCTAGATTATTTTAGCATTAATTAGAATCATCAGACTGTTCCTCTATGCTGAAATTGGACTGAACTAAGCGTAGGAGAGAGAAAGCTGAAAGCTCTGGAAAGCTGTAGGATTACAGAAGGAAAGCAAAGCCCTGGCCAGGGGGGCTCAGCTGGTTGGAGCGTAGTCCTGCAAACAGAAAGGTTGTGGGATTGTTTCCTGGTCAGGGCACCTACCTGGGTTTTGGGCTCCGTCCAGGTCAGTTGGGGCACGTACAGGAAGAAACCAATTGGTTTCTCTCTTACAATGGTATTTCTTTCCTTCCTTTTCCCTCTTTCTAGAATCAATAAGCATGTCCTCAGGTGAGGATAAAAAAGAAAAAAAAAGAAAGAAAGAAAGAAAGAAAGAAAGAAAGAAAGAAAGAAAGAAAGAAAGAAAGAAAGAAAGAAAGAAAGAAAGAAAGAAAGAAAGAAAGAAAGAAAGAAAAAGAAAACAAAGAAGTAGGTAGTAATTTCTATTAGCCAAAAGAGAAGATGCTTTCCTCATGTATGATTTTTTTTGTTTGTTTTTGCTTTTCTCTGGAGTCTAGGACCACTATGGCTTCTTTGGGATAAAGGGCTGAGGTCAGAAACTTCAGATTATCCCTTGCCAAGGCCGTCACCCAGTTACTGCAGGAGATTTAGGCATTTTCCTTTAAGACACCACACACAGACTTTAATGAAAGTCTAAAACTCTCTGCCAGTATCCTTTCACCTGGTTGATAGTGGGAGAGTGTGAACAGGATAGGCACTTCCCATGAGCCAAACAGAGTGAAAAAAATCCCCAAATAGAGCTGTTCTGCAGTTTCACATTAGGTGCTTCAGACTACTCACCAAAATATCAGGAAGTAAAAGTCCATTAGGAGCAATTTTAGCAAAACTTGGTTTGTGGCTTAATTTGTACAATTATTTTTTAAAAATATTTTTCCTATGAAAGCTTCTGAGATTTGAATCCCTGAAAGCTGTCAGATGTAAGTCAGATTAATACTGTACAGAAGCTTACATCCATTATGCTAAAAGAAACTGAAAAAGCCCACTGGTGTAGCTCAGTGGATTGAGTGCAGTCCTATGAACCAAACGGTCCCTAGTTTGATTCCCAGTCAGGGCACATGCCTGGGTTGGAGGCCATGTCCCCAGTAGGGGGTGCACGAGAGGCAACCACACATTGATGTTTCTCTCCCTTGCCTTCTCTCTTTCTCCTTCCCTTCCCCACTCTCTAAAAATAAATAAATAGAATTTTTTGTTACCTTTAATAAAAGAAGAAAAGAAAATGAAAGAAATATAACTATACCAAAAGCCTTAAAAATTCTTGATAAAATTTTGCTGCATGTTGAGGCAAATTATTTAACTTTTATTATCAATTTCTTATTTTATATAAGGACATACTGTTGTCTCACAAGATTGTATCAACAAATTAAAATTAAATGCATTGTGCAACCCTATAAACTGAAAGATAACACTTCTCCCTTTTTAGTTATTTTTCCCTAATAATCTGTCTTTAAAAATTCTGAAACTTCATGGAAAATGTATATTTTATAGGGTATTTTTTCATTGTCATTTACATTTTTTCTAGTCACAGAAGTACTAACTGAAAATATACAACATACTCACCTTTCAGTATAAGAGATAAAGTATAAAAAAAAGAAAGCTATATAAATAATTGAAGCATTCACAGGTTAACGAATGGCTCTTTTAAATGGATATAATGACTCCTGTTTTCATCCCTAAATTATATTAATTCATTCTTTAGATCATCTTTGAAAAAAACATTTGGCTTAAAAAGTTTTGGATTTCTTCTAATCTTCAATTTAATTTGAAAATATTCATGTTTCTAAATATATATACTAGATATTTACTGGAGTCCTTTCCTTCACTGCCAGGTATGTTAGTTAAACACCTTACTATTTAAGCTGTGTATTATTTGTTGTATCACAGATTGCATTTCAATAGCAGCCAGGTAGAGGTGATTCATTAAAATCACCATAGATTTACAGAAAGTTGTAGATAAGTATAATAATAAACCACTGATTTGAGAGAAAGGAATGAGAGAGAATATTTACAGTAACTTTCTAAACTCTTAAATGTCATACATCATATAAACAATACATTTTTATATCATTCCTGAAAATATCAAATAATTACTTCTTATTATTGGCTTAAAGACAGAATTAGTGCCATAGTGTTAAATATTGCCTGGAACTGGTACTAGATTTGGGAACAAGAGAAAATTATATACAGTGAGGTGAAACAGTTGATGAAAAACCTTTATGAGTAACCTAATATAAACTAAGGATTCTTTTTATCCCATACACTTTTAAAATTTATTTTGTAGCAACATACTGAGTTTTATTTACTACCACATAGTTCAGTAATAATAGGGAGAAAATATTAGACCTAGCTCTTTTATACATTCTGTTGACATTTCTGAGAGAAAGAATGTTAGTACAGGCCTCTCCTTTGCTACATTTATAACACAAGGCTATAAATATACAGGAAAGAAGGTAGATATAAACCGTGAAAAAAGTGAATTAACAAAGACAAAGAGGATTAGAGGCAGAGATGACATGTTGAATGAACACTTGGAATGTTTTACTTTGCCCCAAACTTGCATGTCACTGTGGGTACATTTTCCATTTCTATTACACCAGGTCCCAGTATTCCTCACCATAAAATACAGTGGAATGGACTAGTTCGGAAATGAAGGATTGTGTAGGCTGTATTAGGAAGAAGTATTTCATGTCTTCCGGGTTTTTAACTTCTGTTTTCTTTCATTGATTTGCAGCATCAATTCCCTGTGTGATCTGATCATTTTGAATTCTGAAGGATTTGAAAACAGCAAGCAACCTTGTAAGAATGATTTAAAAACCTTCAAAGTGCCTAGTTTTATTTCTCATAAATGTCAGACTCCACAAGCTACATGTGGTCTTCACAAAGGGAATAATCCTACATCATTATTTTGCTCTGATGGAAAACATTTCTCATCTCTGTCAGATTTGAGTGAACAGCTTTATCAGAAAACCTTGTCTGTTGGCCATAGGTACGTTTATCAGTTGACATATGAATCACATTGGAGCCAAGTTGAAGATCGGCAGTGATAGATAATTCGTGTTTAGGTCCCTGAATGACAACAGCGTAGATGTCAGAATAAAAAACAGAGTAGGTACAGAAGACAGGGACGTAACAATGCTTAACTTGAATACTGCCAGGAACATTAGTGAACATTAAACAAGTTTCAGATAAAAATTTTGTACCTTTGTCTCTACAAAAATTCCTAAGTTAAAGCCACAGTGCAGCAGGATGTTTAAATTAGATACAATTTCTCTTCTGATGTATTTTGACCTTCAACAGTAAATAGAACATTATACAGAAAAAACAATAGCTGAAAAAGGACAAGCGATGCACCGATATACAGTACTGATTTATGGGCAATTAAAAGGCTAAAGAAAACTGAAATAAATTTTGTTATTCACAAATTTCTTGAAAACTGTCAGTGATCCAGAAAGCAAATAAGAATTTAGTTGATTTTTAAAAAATTTCTTTAAAATAATTTTCTTATGATAAAAGTGATTATAGAGAGAAAAACAGTTCCTCCAAGTGTTTTACTCTCTCTGTAGCAAAACAAATTTTAGAGTTTCTATAATTTTATGACAAATCACAGTTTTATACAGTTAGGCTCACAACTAAGCAATATTTAATTGGGGAATTATTTCACCTGTAAAAGAGTATCTGCTTACATTTCTACAATATAACCTGAAACAGAATGTGTACAAAATGATTTATTATAGTTTAGCTTTCAACTTTTAGACCTCAAATTTTATAATCACTATTGGAAAGAATGAAATATGATTAACTTGCTAGTAATTCCACCCTGACACTAATATTATAGTCATATTATTAGTTTTCTTAAATTTTCAAATTTTGCATTCATTTAATCAGCATCTAGGTTTTAAAATGTATTTGATTAGAGCACATATGTATTTTTTAAATTAAAAAATCAAAAGTTATTGATATTTGGATGTCTGCCTTCATCTCTTAGAAATGTGGATGTATGGACAAAAAAGACAATCTCCATCAAGTTTTTTACTTTACTTTTTTTACTTTATTTATGTTATTTATGGAGAAATATAATTCCATTTGAAATGAGAAAACACTAGTTTATTGTTAACTAAGCTAAAAAAAACTGAAAGAATATTAACACATCCTGATTTATAAACTAATAAGACAGAAAGAGAAGAGATTTTGAGAGAGAAGGCATACATCAGAATCTCCTGGAAAGCCTTTTAAAAACAGATTGCTGTACTCAACCTAAAGTCTCTGATACAAGAGGTCTGGGGTGAGGCATTACTAACCAACTCCTGGCAGATGGCGATGCTGTTGGTGTGCAGACCACGCTTGGAGGGCCACTTCCTCAGGGCTATATGCTATTACACCAATCATTATGATTTTTATACCATAAATCCATACCATAAATTTATACCATAAATCTATACCATAAACTTTCCAATATAAATTTGGCCTAAAAAATTATAATTTTAACTCTGTTGTAAATATATATATGTGTGTGTGTACACATATATATATATATATAATGTACACACACACACACATATATAATGTACACACACACATATATATAAAATTAGACATGTGTATTGACATTCAACACATTGCCTGGGCATTTACTAACAAAAGACTGATGAACTAGAGTTAAGTGTATTATGCAGGTGAATGTGCAGGTACATAGAAGTGGCTTTTCGTGCAGCTAGAGAGAGGAGAGAGAAGAGAGGACAGGTTTCTTTGGGCAAAACAAAGGGGCTGAATGGGGAAAGATAAATGAGCTTTTTGGGAAACAACTGTAAGGTAGAAAGACTGTGATAATGTCTGTTTATGCAATTTCTCACTTGATATCTCTTTATTCTGGCTGTAAATTGCACCCCAAAAGGGTATTTATGAAAATTTCGTTCTCTCTCTTCCTTTGGAGTGAATTTGCCCTGAAGAAGGAGTTTGGGTGGCCTCCCTCTCAGAAGGTTCTGCCTTTAATCAGGTAAAGGAAGCCCCCCAAAATGTGTCTTCAAGTGTTAAATCTTGAATGTCTTCAGTTTAAAACAATCTTTATACCAATACTGCAATCTCTTCCCAAGGCAAAATTCTATATAAGCCATTACATCCTTACACACTAGAAGACATTCTCAGTTTTAAAAGCAAATTCAGTCAAAATAATCAGTTTGAAGAATATATATTTACAAGTTTCCATTTAATTTTTCCTGTTTTTCATAGTAGGGCAGGAAAATAATAATTTATTGAAATTTAATGAAATAACTAATTTGACATAAGGAGGTTTGAATGTCCGAATTTTAGGAAAAACAATCAACACATTCTATACCCTAACTGTACTGTACACTGTTATATAAATGACACTATTTTCAGGTACCTATTTTTAAATATTTTCCATCCAGTCAGTGCAAAGATTTCTCTCCAACAATATTTTGTCAACAATTGCCTTTAATTTTTCTCTTGTCTTTCTGGTAAGAGACTGTAGGCTGGTGTTTTGGACATTTAATCAATGATCTGTTTTCACAGATAGAAGAGAGTCTTAATGGATTGAGAAAAGTAATCCTTGAATAAGGATCCCATTTGCTTAAGCTGCACTTAAATATAAATTTATAATCATAGCCATATGCACTGTTCTTTGCATACTTCTATTCCATTAATAAATTCCATTTATTGGTTCCATATTAATTAGATTATCTGGACTGTAGCAAAAGGCTCTGAAATTTGGGGGCAACTTAAAAAAATCTAAATTTTATTTCTAATGCAGTACAATTTAGAGATTACTATGTGGGAGTCCATTAAATAGAAATTTGGTCAGTAAATGTGATGGGCCATTACATAAAAAAGACTCAGTTATGTAAATACTGCTCTTACACCATTGACTGTATAAAAGATATTACAAAGAAAATGTTTGGAACATACAGGACTTCTCTTAATACCTTGGGCAGGCCATGAAACAAAGAGACAAAGGGGAGGCATTGCAATTTGTCACAGGGCTCATAGGACAGTGACAGAGAAAGAAACTGGTTTTCCAGACTTCCTGGGGTACAAGTTAATTTTCAGAAGAGCTATTGACAACTTTTCTTCAACTAGCAATAATGTGATAACTATTGCATCACATTATAGGTGCTTTAAGGCCAAGGATCTGATTACATTCTTCTGTGTGCCTGCATCACTTATAAAATTTCATTGCACCACATACTCTCACGATGAATGAAAGATGTTGATGCCATTTTAGTGCAAAAGACACATGATGTCCCCATTCCCATCAACACACACACACTTCATCACAGAGCCCTGTATTCCACTTACAAAGAAAAGCAGAGCAAAGTCTAGGTCTGAGCTATTTTTTCCAGCAGGAATAACACTAACCGAATCGTTTTTTTTTTTTAAACGAATACTGGATATTTTGTAACGAGCTTATTGAAGCTATCAAAGCTATCCTGATAGGCTGGTAGGTTTTCCTGGCTGGTATATATGATTGTAATATCATTTACCCAAAAATTCATTTATATAAGAAATGAATACCTCCTACCCCCAAGAATTGAAGTATAATCAGCTTTCTCTTATTCAGGAACCAGAAATGTTCGAGTCCATATTGAAAGTTTTAAAAGGCTTAGAAACTTAAAATGGTGATATGGTATAATATATATAAAATCTGGTATATATACTATATATAATATGTAATATATATTTTTTGCCTTTGTCCCAGGATCCTGGCACAGAGTCCTAACCCTTGATAGCTCCTGATAACAGAATCTTTTCTAAGCTAACAGGTTGACTGGCAGCTGTAGGCCCTAAGGTAGCTTCAGCATGGCTGCTGGTCACAAGAAAGACCATGCCATGATTAAAATGTTGAAACTTTTAGTCCCATCCCTGGACCTCCAGAGGAAGGAGAGAGGCTCGAGATAGAGTTCAGTCACCAATGGCCAATGACTTAATCAAGCACACATATGTAATGGAACTTCCATGAAAAACCCTTAAACGATAAAGTTTGGAGAGCTATAAGGTGAGTGGACACTGGAAATCCTAGGAGGTGTGGTGCCCAGAGTGGGTGTGGAAGCTCTCCTTCTCCCTCCATATCTTGCCCGTTGCATCTCTTCCACTTGGCTAGTCCTGGACTGCATCCCTTAAAATAAGCTGGTAACAGCCTGGCAGGTGTGGCTCAGTGGACTGAGCGCCAGCCTGTGAACCAAAGAGTTGTTGGTTTGATTCCTAATCACAGCACATGCCTGGGTTGTGGGCTAGGGCCACAATAGGGGGCCTGCATGAGGCAACCACACATTGATGTTTCTCTTCCTCTTTTTTTCCCTCCATTCCCCTCTCTAAACATAAAAGTAAAATTAAAAAAATAATAATCACCAATTTAAAAAAATAAACTGGTAATAGAAAGTAAAACACTTCCCTGTGTTTTATGAGTGTTTCTAGTCAATTATTAAACCAAAGGAAAGTTTGTGTGGATTCCCAAATTTGTAGCCATGTCAGCCAAAGGTGCATGTAGACTGGGCACCCCAACACAGCTGGTGTCTGAAGGGAGAGCAGTCTAGTGGGGCTGAGCCTTCAGTCTGTGGAGGTGATGCTAACCCTGGGTATGCAGCATCGGAATTGAACTGAACTACTGGACACCCAGCTGGTGTCAGAGAACTGGAGAACTGGTGTTGGAAAAGACAAAACAGTATGTTTACTGCAAGGAGGAAAATCACACAGGGATTAAATTATTGCCCCTGATCCAGGAAAGCAAGGTAAGAAAATAGGGAACTCACATGAAAGAGAAATCCAATTTGTCTAAAATTCTGTGAATAGTTAAAAGTAATAATCTGAAATTACACATTCTAGATTCTTAGTTATAATTTATACAATATTATTTTGAAAATAATAATTAATTAGATTATTAATTAGATTGACATAGAAAAACCTTCAAGGGACATCTGTTATAGAGTCTTCCAGGTATATATGTAGATATTCTTAGAAAACTTAAAATTGCTGCAACTAAATATTAAATTATTAAACCTCTGGATTTTAAAATACATATTATAAAAACTTGTTAAATGATAAATTACTGTAATAATAAAAGGTCACTAGTATTATAAATAAATTATGAGTAATTCATGGGAAGAGAAACAGTAGGAAAATTAAACTGGGAGTCAGGCTCTGTGAGAAATTCCATTTAATTCCATGCTTGTCTGTGTCAGATCTGATGAACTCCACAGTTGCATATAATTATCTCATACTATGTTATGGTCTTGCCTTGTTTTAAGATAGTTGATCAAGTAATTTCTCAATGCACCCTTCTTTTTCTCCATGGGATTTATTTATAATAATAGCTCTTACTTCACTTTGCTAGTATTTTGATGAAGTCATTTCTGGCACCACACTGTCTTTAAAACGAGAAGCAACGTGATATAAGCAGTGTGAACTGTCCTGCATAGAACACTGATTATGTGCTAGATCAGACATGCAACTAGATGCAAAAAAGTTACTTTACCTCTCATCTTTAACCAGTGGTAAGTCAGACAAAGTGAAATGTTTCGTTGCATGTGCTACAAGCCACTTATTAAAATTCTCTGAAAATGAATAACTGTTTTTTCTTTTACATCAATTGTTAAATATATTTACAACCATACTGTTCCCCCCCAAAATATTATGCTAAATATGGTGCCACATAGCTTTTTAATAAAATGAAAAGAGAGACAATATAATAGTTTTCCATTGTTCCTGTGACAAATTACTTTGAATTTACTGGCTTAAACAATACCAATGTGTTTTCTTGTAGGACTGGAAGTAAGAAGGTCTCACGCAATTCCCAGTGGGCTAAAACCAATGTGTTGCCGGGTCTGTGCTCCTTTCTGGAGGCTCAGGGGGAGCTTCTAGGCACCACACACATTCCTTGACTCTTGGCCTTCCTCCATTTCAATGTCAACAGGAGTGCATCTTTCTGACTCTCTTCCATAGTCACATCTCTCTTTCTGACCTTGATCAGGAAAATCTCAGGGTTAATGTCTCATATGATTTGATTGGTCTACTTGAGTACAGGAGAATAATCTCCCCATTGTAATATCCTTCATCATATATGCAAGGTACTTATTACCTTATGTTTGTAAGGTAACATAGGCATAGAATCATGGACATTAAAACACAAATATCTTTTTGTGGGGGATTATTGTGCTTAAGTAAAAGAGAGAAGAAGGGAGGGAAGGAGAGAGGGCTGAGAGAAAGAAAAGATGGAGGAGGAGTACTGTTTATTATATATTGAAACCAAATATTTTGAAAGACAAGTTCCCGCAGGAACACACATACACAAGTGTAAAGTACACATTCATGTAAAGTTTCTTTAGTAATAAAATTATTTATAGTATTATAGGTTAAAACAGAAGACTTTAATCTCTTTCTGTTGACAGAAAGCACATAATCACTAATCTGTTACAGGTTAATGGGGAATAATGAGAAAAACATTAATTTCAAGATTTAAAGAAATAGCCACATTTATTTTCAGCATTAAAAATGTAAAGCTAATAAGGAAATATAATTTAAAATAAAGCGATATATTTTACAACAATTAAAAGAAAACAATTCTTTAGGTGCAAAGTCCTTGGGTACAACTTCATGTATTTTGAAAATAAATAAAAGTATTTAAAATTATTAGTTAAGCCCTATTTGCACTTTAATGTTTCCACAAAAATAAATGTAAATAAAATAAAATAAATGGTTGCATAAAATAAATGTTTCAGATGGTAGAATGAATATTAAAATGTTTAACATGCTATGACTTAGCTTTTCTTGAGATCCTTTTTACTGGCCAAAGGCACCTACAAGGGATTCAAAATAGGTAAGACATTGTATGTTAAATTCATGAAATAATTTTGAACTAATAATTTTAGTAACATTTTCTTAAGACACATAAATATGATAATATTTAAATATTTTATACAGATTTAATGTAAATAATTATCAATTAAAGTGACTTACTTTACTTTGAGTTTCTTACATCTCTTAAAAAACAATATTTGATTAATTTGAAACTGAAATGAAAACATAATAAACATTATTCAAGTGACTCTTTAGGTAAACAGTGCTATAACTGTCTTTTTTAACCTACACTTGAAAGCATGATTATTATCCTTCACAATTACAAAAGATATTGCTTAGTACAGAGCAAGCAATTAGTAAATTATTTGGAAATAAATGTGAACAAATATAGACTATGTCTCCACTTACTCACCTGCCAAAATATAATCTCAGATTTTTCAATATATGCTTTCTTTCCCTTTACCAAACAATGTTGTTGCTTTAATATGTGATTATTAAAAATCTACATCATTCCATATGTTTTATAATCAAGACTTAAAGAAATAATTGCAAAGATTACCAAATTTATTTTAATCAATTTATAATTCCTAGGCCCAATCTCTTTCTGAACTATTGCTATCAAAAACCTTAAATATGTCCTCCTTACCACCGCTATTAAATAAACATCTCTTCATTATATTAAAAATATTTAGCCACTGGCAAAGTCAAGTATTACCAGCAACTACCACCTAAATGTCCTACTATCATTACTATTTTTAAGCTGAACAGGCATTTTTTCATTGCTTACATGATAACGCACTTGCAAAATATTCTTTATATCCTGAAAGTGCTTCATCTCATGGAAAATGAAGAACTTACTCTTGTCAAAGTTTTACAGTATGGGTTGCAAGCTCAGATAATGAGAGGCTTATAAACTGCTTTAAAGAGAAGAGACCCTGCTTTACCCTGATTTGTAAGACATTGTAGGACATTCGGCTTGTCATTTGAATGCACTAATTTGTTTAAATCATATCTTAGAAAGGACCTCCAGCAGGTCTCTGCTGCTTATCATGTAGACAATGTAACTGCCCAGACAGACAGGGTTCTGTGGACAGAGGCACACTTTCTGTACGTATTGCTTCGGGTGCCTGGCTAGCGACCAATTTATCGCTAAGCTGACACTCTTAGCTTGTAAAGCTCCCTCTATAAATTACCTCTCAATAACATTTTTTTCTTTTTTGGACTTAAAGGAATTCATTTTCTCTTTCCCTTTTTCACTTGATGTATTTTCATTAAATACATTTTCTTTACTTTAAGTAATCTTGATGGATATCTTTCAAGTAACTCTTGAAGTATAATTAAGTAACTTTAACAACTTTTTTTATGCTTTGCTTCTCAAACATCAAGTAACACAAAAAGTATCATATCAGAAATAGTGATTTAAATATATCATGAATTATACCAACATAAAATTTTTGACTTCTATATCTTATTTTATTGAATTCTTACTGAAATGTTCAATGAAACATGATTTTAATTTTCAACATATGTTTCCTGATATTTTAATATGAAGTCAGCAAAACATGTTTCTTAGTATGGCCTTTCAAGAGAATTAGCACATGCAACCTTCATAGAAGTAATCTGAGTCATGCTTAAACAAGGTCTTCCTTCATGTTAAGAAATATATACTCTTTAAGAGTTGAACGAAGAAATTTCATCCTTCTCTGCATGTGAAACACTTAACACAGTGTCTGTGCCTTGGTGAAATCTTAATAAACTTTAGTTCTTTCTGTATGTGTTTCCTGAGAATTGAGCTTATATTCAGCAACAGGAGAGAACCAATATCCTTTAACTGGTATCCTGCAAATTGTCATCACTTTTGTGCCATTGTCTCTCATTTCTTACACAGTGGGCAACTCTCTCTGATACTGCTACACCCTGAAACTAATCTCCAGTTGCATAGCTATTCAAACATCTAAAACTGCAAAGTCCACACATGCATATTATGTGCATGCATGTTATAAATTTTGCTTTGGAAATAGAAGCCACATTTCATCACATAAAATTAATGTCATTTAAAATCTTTCTTTTCTCCTGGCTGGTGTAGCTCAGTGGATTGAGCACGGGCTGCAAACCAAAGGGTTGTCGGTTCGATTCCCAGTCAGGGCACATGCCTGGGTTGCAGGCCAGGTCCCCAGTGGGAGACAACCACACATTGATGTTTCTCTTCCTCTCTCTCTCCCTCTCTCTAAAAATAAATAAATAAGATAAAATAAATAAAATCTTTCTTTTCTCTTTCAAGACTGTATGAGCTAATAAGGAGGAAAAAACAGCTCTGGTAATCAGGAGTTATGTGACTTTGAGAAATTAGGTGGCATCTTCAAATACTCATTTCTTTATTCATAATAGGAGAAATATAAACATGCATCTAATATGACTTTTGAGAGTACATTTTTGCAGTTGTGTATATGCATAATCTTAGAAAAATTTAAGTATCATGAGACATTTGCTGAACATATGATAGCTGCCCTCCGTGACTGGAAGGCAATAATTAAATTCATTTCAAACTATATTTCACTAGAGTAACATGATTATGATAATATAATAGTCGATGCAATATAATAATGTGTTAAAATATGTAACAGGATATAGAAGGAGGCATTTTTGTTGATTTTAGAAGGCCAGGTAAGAAAAAGCCTAGAAAGTCAGCCAAGGGTAATTGATAAAAACACCCTTGAGCTCTCCCTATTGGTGTAAGTAGCACCTTTAGAATCCTTAGTATAAGATTGTTCACACAGCTGTTTGACTAAAAATACCCATTACTCATCTCTAGTTGCATATAAACAGCCTAGACACACATGCAAAATAAACAAGAATTTTAAGGAAAATTGTGGAATTGAGAATATTGCATCAGTGTCCTCCATTTTCTATAGAGATACTCCTACCCATCCTGCCCCAGACAAGTGGAAGTATTCTTGTTTTGTGTCCCCAGGGATATGAGGCAGAGAAGGATTTTCTTGACTCTTGCCTTAAGAATCTTAGTGTGTGACTCTTAGAAACTCTCTTCTATACAAGAGGACCTCCAACATTATCACACAAACAAGATTTAAAAAAGCGTTTAAGATGTTAACAGTATTTCCACAGAACACCCTCTCTGTCAGCCTGATAAATAGGTTGACTTTTGCAGAAAGAAGTGCAGGTGTGGTTTTTGACCACCGAAGTAAAGTATAATTTAATACAAGAAACTATGACATTTTTAAAGGTATTGTAACACTTTCAACTAAAAGAAATGGAATCGGCACATCATAAAAAGAAGGCTTTGGATCTGTCATGTACTACAAGCAGGAGCTGACCCAAATATATTCATCAATGAATCTAGACCTTTTCATATGAAAAAATAAAAGATGACTCATAAAATAGAAACAAGACCCAGAGGGCGACATCAAGATCTACAGAGAATCTCTTTCTGGGAGGAGGAGTAAGCCCTAACCAAAGAATTAATAACACATGTCCGGTTGGATTTCAGCATTTCAAGCCACCAATAACTGCTATCTGCTTAGCATCTCCCAGCCCCAGTGCCTTGTACCTGTCTTTTACAATTATCCTTTGATTGGCTCACTATTTTGTGCTGAGTGTTTAAAAGGTAAATAATGTGTTTCTTTAACTCACAAGTTTTTAGACTGGATGAGACCTTGCATGTGGAACTACATTGAAAAAGCCTCATCTAGACTGGGATTTGACTTAGATTTGATTTTCTAAAATAGAAGATAAGATACTTAGAGGAGACCTTGTAAGTCATGGGGAGAAGATGAAACATATAAAGAATTTGTGACCTGACAGCAGGCTATGCCAGATTTAAAATAACCACAATTCTGTAAGAGAGGTGTTGTCTAATTCCCCTCCCTTTCCTTCTGCACTGGCCTGTGATTTATTTTACCTGTTAGTAGTATAAGAGTTTCTAAATGAGTCTATAAGAAAAACACCAGCTTCTGCATTAGTCTTTCTGGGAGCCCTCATTTTGCACCCAGAGCAGCCACACTGCGGAACACTGAGGCCACATGGGGAGGGGAAAGGAAAGGGTCCAGCCACTTCTAGCCTTCCAACCATCTGGGCACATTCATGCATATGCATGAACTCATCATGAACACCCCAAGCCAGGTCCCTTTCAGCTGAGTTGTATCAATTTATACCAGTCAACACTAAATGAAACTGATGAATTGTCCAGCTGAGCCGTGTCTGGAATCCAGCCCCACCCTATTTACTGACCTACAAAATCATGAGATATAATCGAGTGTTTGCTGTTTTCAGTCACTAAATTTTGGGAAAGTTTACTATGCAACAATACATAATTGAATATCTCCTAAATATCTTAGGCAAATATAGTACTAATCACCTTATAGACACTCAATAAATGTTTTTGAATGAATAGTATTTAGTCTTTATAACATTATCTTCAATTCATACTTGAAGAATTTGAAGTGCCCAGACACAGTCCAGCAAACTAAAGTCTCTGAGCCAATGTGCCTGCGCCAACTGAGACATTTACTCTCTCGTCCTTTACATAAAAAGATTGCTGATACTCGAATTAGTCTGCCTTTGGTGAGTAGAACCTCATAAGATTGGTTTCTGACCTGCTGGTATAAGCCTAATAATCTTTGATAGCTTCTTTGTTTTATAGAATAACAAAATATTTTGTGTTCACTTTGTGTTCACTATTATCTGTGCTAGATCGGGAATCAGCCATTTCTCTAGGAGGTGATCCTGATTACTGTTAATAGGAAAAGATTTAGAAACCACAATCTGGGTGCAGAATCTTCTTATTATTAAATTGAACGTTGTTTCTAGGTCATTCTATGTTAAAATTAAAAAGAAAAACAAGACATTTTCATTTGTTGTAGTTGACATTCCATTTTATATTAGTTTCATATACACAATATAGGGATTTGACGTATATATGCCTTATCATGTCAACAACCCAATAAGTAGAGTAACCATAGGTCACCACACAAAGTTGTTACAATATTATTAAGTATTTTCCTTATGCTGTATATTATATCACTGTGACGTTTATTCTATACCTGGAAGTTTGTATATTTTATTCCCCATCACCCCTTTCACCTATGCCCCCACCCTCCTCCTCTCCGGAGACCATCAGTTTCAATTCAAACAATGGTTACAGTGTACTGAACATATTAAATATTTGTTTATGATTTAGATATTCAGATTTCGATGTTTAGATAAAAATAGTAGGAAAAAACTCAGTAGTCAGCTTTGCAGGATACCAGGAAATCAACTCTTTATACTGAAAACAAGTAAATAAAGGGGGAAATGCTAAGCATTTACCCTGCCTTTCCAATGTGAACTGTAATTCAGAGTAAACAAATAGCTGGTATAGGAAAGTCCCCACAATAGAGCTGCTATTGATAAATGAAGAGGGAATTGCTGAATGACAATTTGCCAATTAGCAAAAAGGCTAAAGTAATAATGGCTTTAGTAAATGATCATCAATGGCTGTTAACATCACAAAAAGAGATAACTGAATATGAAGTACCATCTGATGAAAGCATAAGATGTTACCTATGAAATAGTCTTATCCAAGACAACAAAGAAAGTCAAAGCAAATCTTCCGGATCTAACAACCACTTGATGGGAAATTTGGAGAGTAAAAAAATATATTAAAACTATTATGTCATGGGAATACAAGCAGCATGATCCGGAATGTGCAGCACTTAAGAGGGCAAACAACCAATTTTCCTAAAAAAAGTATAAGAAAAAAAAACAATGAAGAGAAAGTCTACAGATTAAGAGATTTAGGAGACTTATCAACGGAAGTGACTGTGTTAACCTGGCTTAGACACTGACTCTCTCCAATCATCTAGGGGGAAATTAAAGACAATCACTGAAATGTGAATAATGAGAGGCCGTTTGATGGTATCATGAAATTAATCTTGGCTTTTAAAAGATGTGATTGTAGTACTACATACTTTTAAAGATATTTTATATCTTTTAAACATATAGAAAATACTGTGAATCTTCTAAAGTATAACTAAGGTAATGTATTTGGATTCACATAAAAATAATTCAGGAGGCAGGGGGAGGGAACAGGCACTGGTGTAGTGAAACGAGTGGCTATTGGAGACAGTGGTTATAGTTAGAGGATGGATACCTGAGGCCCATGATATAATTTTCTCTACTTCTCTGTGCATTATGAATTTTCTGTCATAAAATGGAAAAAAAACATAAAATAAAAAAAGTTTGCTGATAACCTGGTCTGAGAGATTAACTGGCTCAGGGTTCCTTACTTACATGTTAAACAAACAGAATCCCCTGGAGACTGTTCTTAATAGTTTAAAAATTACTGAATGAAGCAGAAATACAGTCTTCAGTCCCTATTCATTTTTTCCACACTAAAATACTTTCTCTGAACTATGAAGTGCTGGTTAAATCCAGTTTAATTATAGGATAACTTACCAGAGGTTTTGGGATAAAAACTGTCTAAAGATAACCTCATTATTGAAGGAACATGATCAGTGCAATGTCCTAAGTGACAATAGAACTTAATTTTAAGCTTTGGAAGAGAGAAGTAAATAGAATAAGATAGAATCTGAAGAGCTGAACACTAAGTATCAAGAAAGGTCATGGCAGTTGCATCGATTACAAGTTTAAACACACACACAAAAAATCCTTTATGAGCCTAAAAATGTTTCTTATAGATTTTCTAGCTTGGTAAAAAATTATGTCATCCATATTGCAATACATAAAAGTCTCAATGCTAGTAGTGAATTATTTAAAGTCCAAACAATTAGATATGGACTTAGGTCTTTCAGATCCAATGATACGAAATATTTAGTTTTTGTAACTAAAAAAAAAAAAAGCACCTAAAACTCTTTATACCCATTATTTATGCCTTAATAATTAACACTATTTCAATGGATTATTTCTTGATTCCCCCATGTTCTTTCCTCAGATTCTAAACCAGATATCTTCTAACAGACAAAATAATTCATTCTTCATAATGTCTCTTTATAAAATACCTCTGTAGTTAGTTATGGCAGTAATTTAGAATCTGGAATCACCCTGCCAGAGTTACATCAATCAATTTACACACACACACACAAATTGACTATTAATGGCTAGTGATATAATAAGTATTTATGATCTACTACAATAGATCATATATATGTATTTGCTGTGAAACCTTTCAGTTCTGTGATTCTGTCTTCTCTCTACATAAACACATGCACACATTTAATAGGTTTTAAGAAGAGCTGATAACCATCCATAATGTAAGTGGGTCTCATCCAATTAGCTGAATGCATTAAGAGCACAGAGGTTTTCAGTAGAAGGAGGATATTCTGCATCAAGACCTTAACGTGTTTTTATAACTGGAAAACACGTTTTTATAACGTGTTTTTATGTTTGGAAAATCCTGCCTGAAATTCCAAATTGGGAATTCGAAAATAGGGCTGCTTTGCCCTGCAAATTTTAGACTATAGTGTGGTTAGATAGGACAGGGATCTCAAAGTTTGGGAAGTTCTTACTAAACTCTATTCTTGCTAAATGTCAAAATACAGGACAGAATTTTGCAAATGCAGCTTCAACCAGATCAGTGAATGAGCTTATGAATTTGACCTTGATCAGAAACACAGCTGGATAAGTTTAGCTAAGTGTAAAGAAGAAATTAACATGTAATTAACCAAATAGTATAGATAAGAAATGCCTAAGTCTCCCTTTGGAGACACAGAGCTTAGAATATGAATCCTCTGTCTCCTTTCCTTTTTGCAAGTGAATAAAACCACCTAATGGCAACTAGGTCTCATTCTTGACTTGAAAGCACTAAATGACAAACACCTTGAGTTTGCTGACAAATCTGGCTACTTAAATGGGACTCTCCCCATAGGGTGTTACCTCTTTTGGGTTTGGAGATCAGGCAAAGCAATATCCAGCAGCTGATGGGGCCCAGTGAGTCTCTTTTTGACCTCAAAAGATAATGTTTCTGATTGCCGTGAGGAGCCCCAGATTACTCTGAATAGAGCGGGGGAGAACATTACATTTATTTTATGTACCAAAGGCATTACTCTGTTCTCACTACTCTGAGGAAGTGCAATATTAAAGGGGTGGTGGGAAAGCCTTACACCATTTTTTCTTTTTCTTTAGTTGTCTCAGTTTGCCAGGGTTGCAGGTTTGATCTCCCATCAGTGCACATAAAAGGATCAACCAATTAAATGTATGCAGAAATGGGCAGGGCAGCAAATCGATGCTTCTCTCTCTCTCCCCCTCTTCTTTCTCTCTTTAAAAATACCAATAAATGAGAAGAAATTAGAATAGATAAATCTACTTTTTACAAAATAAAGCAAAAAAACAGAATAATCACAATTTTTCTTTTATTAAAAACCAGACTAAAAATGGTCAGTTTGTTAATGTTTGTGTGTGTGAGAGAGAGAGATCCAGAGAGACAGAGAGACAGACACAGAGAGAGAATGGGTGATTCTTAAAATTCGTTATAACAATTCAATTCATAAGTCAAATTACTTATAATTTTGTCTCAACTACTGGGGAAAACAGACAGATAGTTAGATGGATATGTATCCTTATATATGTTAAATATGAGACTTTATCTACATAATTCATGAATATTTAAGATCAGATGAGTAAATTAACTCCTTTGAATTTTGTTTCATTACCTTCTTTTTACTAAAGTTCAAATGACATGAAAATGTTTTTCATGGTATGTTTATGGGACATAATTTTAAAAGAAATCCTACATATCTTGTATTTTTTCAATTGAACATATTAGCCTGAATGCATTCTCTAAAATAAAAATTTACAAAGGTGGAAAATACCCAAATATATGGGATTTGAATATAGAAAAGCATATAGATGAGTAATGCATATGCATTGTACAAAAGTTGTACAGTTCCTTATTTCACATTCCCTCTTCATCTTTTAATAGCTCTGTTCTTTTCCCATGATGTTATTAGTGAGTAAGAAATAAACAATGGGTGGGATACAACTTAGGGGAACATATGTCTGTTTATTGATACAAGTGAGACAGTTTCAAGTGATTAGGATCAGCCCCTGTTCCTATTTCCATGCACAATTGTATATTACCACATTTAGTTACATTTTAAAAGCTAGAACATTTAATTTTTGCTTTTTACATACACTTTCTCAACCCATGAAACCTTATTTAAAGCTCCATAATAATTACATTGTGTTTTATTATAGTATTTCCTTAGAAATCTAGCAACAAGTATAATACAAGGGAAGAATTGATATTTTCTCAAATAAATGCCTTTGAAATTAAGTTCAAGCAAACTGAAACCTAGACATCTGTTTGCAGAACACTAGTGGTCCAAAATGATCAATCAGGTAATAATACCAAAGTTTTGGTACCTAAGTTTTTGAAAAACAGTATATGTTACAATTTTCTTCTGACTGATTTATAGTAGAAATCCTATTTATAAAATTTTATAATTCTCAACACTTGTAGGCATAGAACCAGTGAGCTTAATATTCCTTTATTTTAATGTTTGCAAAACCTCAGCTCTCTAGTAGCACATGCAGCATTAAAACTTAAGCAAACTGTGCCTTTAAAACAGTATAATCATTATTTTCAAAGCTCTGCAGAGCATGAGGGATTTGATCATAGCACCAAACCTTTTTAAAGCATATTTTATTGACTAAGCTATTACAGTTGTCCCAATTTTATCCCCCATCCCTTTATCCCCCCTCTGGCCCACAGCCCCCTACTCTCCAACATTCCCCACCCTTAGTTCATGTCCATAGGTCATAAATGTAAGTTCTTTGGCTTCTCCATTTCCTATACTATTCTTAACATACCCCTGTCTATTTTCTGCCTACCAATTATGCTTCTTATTCCTTGTACCTGTTTCCCTATTCTATCCCCTTCCCCTCCCAGCTGATAACCCTCCATGTGATCTCCATTTCTGTGATTCTGTTCCTGTCCTGGTTGTTTACTAAGTTTTTGATTTTTAGGTTCAGTTGGTGATAGTTGTGAGTTTGTTGTCATTTTACTGTTCATAGTTTTGATCTTCTTCTATTTCGTAGACAAATCCCTTTAACTTTTCATATAATAAGGGCCTGGTTATGATGGACTTCTTTAACTTTACCTTCTCTGTGAAGCACTTTATCTGCCCTTCCATTCTAAATGATAGCTTTGCTGGATAGAGTAATCTCAGATGTAGGTCCTTGCCTTTCGTGAATCAAACACTTCTTTCCAGCCCCTTCTTGACTGTAAGGTTTCTTTTGAGAAATCAGCTGGTAGTCTTATAGCAACTCCTTCATAGGTAACTGTCTCCTTTTCTTTTGTGGCTTTTAAGATTCTCTCTTTACCTTTAATCTTTGGGGACTTAATGATGGTGTGCCTTCATGTGTTCCTCCTTGGGTACAACTTCGTTGGGACTCTCTGGGCTTCCTGGACTTCCTGGAAGTCTATTTCCTTTACCAGATTGGGGATGTTTTCCTTCATTATTTTTTCCAATAAGTTTTCAATTTCTTGCTTTTGTTCTTCTCCTTCTTGCACTCCTATTATTCAGAAGTGGGAGTGCTTAAATTGGTCTCAAAGGTTCTTAAGCCTCTCCTTATTTTTTTGAATTCTTATTTCTTCATTCTGTTCCATTTGGAAGTTTATTTCTTCCTTTTGTTCTAAATTGTTGATAAGAGTCCCAGCTTCTTTCCGTTCACTGTTGATTCCCTGTATGTTTTGCTTTATTTCATTTTGTGTAGCCTTCATTTCTTCCTTCATTTTGCAGCTGAGCTCAATCAATTTTATGAACATCCTAATTACCAGTGTTTTGAACTATGTATGCATCGGATAGGTTGTCTATCTCCTTGTTACTTAGTTCTCTTGTTCTGCAGTTTTGATTTGTTCTTTCATTTGGACCCTATTTCTTTGTCTCAGCACACCTGCTATGTTGTACACTTTTTATCTCATCTCAAATAGGGATATCATTTTAAGTGAAGGTGTTCATTGTGAAGACTAAAGCCACATTTTCACATATAGTTAAGGAACACATTTAGTGACATAAACAGTTAGTATGAGTTTCTAAAAGTAAATCCCTCTTATTATTTTATCATCTATAGGTATAACAGTAAAACTCCTTATTAACACAGTTTAGCAGAAATATGGTTAAAATGCAGTTTTAACAGTAACAAGAAAACCAAGACTAATTGTCTGATAAAGGTAGTGGCCATACTGTGGGGTCTGATAATTAATAACGGTTGCAGTCAGGAAACATAAAGATCCTTAAAAGTGCCATCAGATGGCACAAAGAGAAATGAGGAACATAAGAAAACAGAATCAAGTTTGTGTTAGCCAGACCAGGAATCTGCCCTATCTAGGCGGTGCATTGACTAGAGCGTTAGCATTCAGGCACACTGGCTGGAGAAGACTAAAGCCCACAAACCAAATCAGCCCCTAATACGAGATGAACTGAAGGTCTTAAATACCTATGCAGTCCTGAATGCCCCCCTATTCCCCTGTCAATCACTTTCCGAATAATCTCTAGAGACCTAGACTACTGGCTTTCCCTACGAGCCCCTCCCTATGAGCACTGTGGTTACATAATGCACGTGCTTGGAAATGCCCTCTTAGCTCTCTTCCTATCAATATTGTGATAACTCTTTGGGCCTTCAGTTCAAGAGAGAAAATGAAATTGTTTGACTAAAGTGGAGTTTCAGCTGCTTCACAATGACGAGGCTAGAATTCATGTATTTTATGTGGCATTTTCCTTTCAAAATTGTTACTTATGTGAAGAGAAGGATCAATATCCTTTATGTATATATTAGATATTTAAGAATACTAAAACTTTACCTAAAATGAGACACTTTATTTAATATATATTACAATTAAAAAATCACAAAATAAATGAACATTTAGTAGGAAAAACCAGAATTGGGTTATTAAAGTAATGCTATGGCAAAAACCTATGTGATTATTCATCAATAATTGTAGCCTCGTCTTCCTTGGAACACAAAGTATGTTTTCCAGCCCATTTATGTCTATTGGGGTCATGTACGTGGCAGGGCTTTTCCTCTGGAGAATATAAGTAAAAATGACGTGTGCCACCTGCTGCTCGAAACGGTTAACACTGCCTGAGTCTTCCGCATCGTCTCTCCTGCTGCCAGCCAGACGCTGCGTAGGATGAAGCTCCAACATCCCAAATATTTGAGCACTAGGCTTGATGGAATTTTTTTGTCCCTGAAATACAACTTGGAGCAAAGATCCTTATTTCCCATTCCATTTGATCCACCTAAAATGTGATTTAAGGGAAAATTAAACTTTGTTCTGTATATTCCCCTAAGATTTTCATATTTGGTTGTTACCGTGTTTACCCTAATATAATAAATAAGATCAGTATAGGTGTTGCCAAAGAAACAAACAAAAACCTCAAATCTGTGCCGTTCACACAGTAGTTGTTTAGCAGTTAGAGAGGAAACTGACATCGGCTTTATGTTATCAAAGAGGCCCGTGGAGAACTGCCTCCCAACACATTCACTGCTAGCAATGTTTTTCCCAGTCAATGAGCAAGTGTAAGAGAGCATGCTGGGTGATGAGACACTTTTAGCCATTTCCCCGGTTGACGCAGAGGGAGTCAGAAGCTCTACGTACGAAGGTTCCCGCCCACACCAGCCAACCTTGCTAACCTCCAGAAAGCTGATTGAGACCACTTGAGACTGTCCAGATCCAGATGAATTTGCTCAGATCACAAACTCTGCCCTGTCGACCCACAGCTCTGTGAGAATTAAGACATAATTCTCATTTTAAGTCAGTGCATCTTGAGACGATTTGCCACACAGCAAGAACAAACACGCACAAAAATTGCTGCCGGGAGGGAAGGTCTGCCTTAACAATAATGTAAAACCACTTGAATTGGTGGGAACCATGCTGAGGCTGGAAATGTAGCAAGGAAAAACAGCAAAGAATGGGAAAATCATGCTCTAAATTTTTGTAGTGCTGGACAACAGTGGAAAAAAAGTATTTTGTTTTTTACCAGGTTGGAGCAGCTAGGTATTAAAGTAGTGGCAGAACAATTAACCTAATGGTTGTCTGCAATAATATGGAAGACAGAAAATGTATTTAATATACTTGAACATCCTACTAATGCAATCAGACAAGATGTTATAAATGTCAGTTGGTTGGCTCAAGTACTCTGTGATCAGAGAAAAGAGAGATGACCTAATGAAGAAATTGATTAATTTGCAAGTCAAGATTTATTGGAAGTAAAGACAAACCAGGTCTTGCCAAATAATACTTTTATCTTCAGTCTCATCTGTTGATAGATTCATAAAGTAAAATGAAATCTAGGGTCAAAATTCAAATCAAGGTTTTAGCTCTAAAGGTTTTTGTTAAGACATCTGAAAGATTTTTAAAAGGACCTAGCATTCATTCTTAAGTTGCCAAAAAGACTTTCAAGAATTTTAAGGTTGAGGTATTTCAACCTGATGTGGCCTGATCTGAAAGCCAAAGTAGAGAGATACAATATGGATGTGCCTTCTGGCACATTGAGGGAACCCACATGAGCTGTATAAGAAAACTATAAACTTTTAATGAGATTGTACTGGCAAAAGCACTACTGGCTTGGAGCAAAAAGAAGGAAATCAAAAATTAAAAACAAAAAAATAATATAAAAAAAGACTTGGGCTTCCAAGTTTACACTGTTGAGAAGCAGGTTGAGAAATAAAATATGAGCAACTACTTATGAAAAAAAAGTTTTTTTCTCTGTGGAAGACCTGGCATCAATTGTTTGCCTGAAATTCAGAATTACCATGGACCAGTGATTCTCATGATCTTTTTCTTTCAATCCTTTGAATTGCATTGTGATTACAATTATCCAATTCCTATTTTAATGTTGTACACTGTGTGCCTTTGTGGGATAAATTACTATGTAGTTCACCATTATCTGACATGAGAAAAGCACAGTTTGCCAAGACTGGTGAACTCTTTGAGCCATTTTCATTTACTTCCTACATGTACATGTGTACATGGCTGCAAAATTTCCAGGCTTCTTTTACAGCAAATGTATTGCACCATTTCTCAAGCCAGAAAGTAATTTAACTTTTATTTTAGTGGTTTAAAGGAAGTGAATTTGGGTCAATAGCTGGAAGAATGGTTTAGTCTTTTTTGGTTAAAATTAACAAGAAACAGTTCAATATTAGTAACTTTACCAAAATGAATGATGTTGTTTTTAACATGTAGCATAATAAGTTCTTTATTCCTGGAACTGTTCAAGCAGAATCAGGATAATATCCTCAGAGGAGATGTGACAAAGGGAAAAGTGGATGAACACAGGATGAAAAATAGGATTCATCTTGACTCCCAAGCATGATTTATTGAGAGTCGCTGCCTGGGGAGCTGATGGGGAACACCGAGAAGTCAAGTGCCAGTGAACTTGATGTTCACAGTGAGAGTGCTATGACCAATAATCAATACTTTTCTTTGGAAAGGATAAAGTGTGAGTGACAGCCCATTTAAGTGACCTTTAGATGCAATTTAAATTCTATAATTATAGTAAGAGATCTTTTTTACATTGACTAGAATATTTAAAGTGCTGATTCATCCATCATTGGATGAATTATTACAAGTTATTTTTAAAACTATTGCTCACTAAATATGTTGCTATTTAAATAAGAATGATAGACCTGAACATAGGCTTGAAGAGATGTTAGGAGTTACTGCAAAACTGATGTAACTTTCTTACTGACTCTTTAATTTGATTCAAATAATATATTTCAAAAATGTGGTCTTTACATCAAGATGATGCATTTTCCTTTGAAACAAACTGATAATTTTAGTTCTAAATTCACAACACGTTTAGGTGTATAAATGTATGTGAACTGAGAACTTACTTCAGAAGTGCTTCATTATGCTCTACAAGTGTGTTTGCCTTTCTTTCTTAATCAGCAAATTTCATTTGGATGGTGGGGCTTCTCAGACAAAGTAAAAACTTGTAAATAGTAATGTTCTTCAAACAATAAATACCCTAAGGATTTCCTTAGTGGAAAAGGCTGCTGAAAAAAAAATCTATTGACTTTCAAGAAAACTCAGTAATCAACCCCTTGGCAGTTTCCTCCAGGTGATTCTGTTCATCTCAGTACAACAACAGTGACTTAATCCCACAAACAGAAATTAAACAGGCTTTGGACCAAGTGCCTTCAACATAATAAACTTAACATTCCATGCTTACTAAACATACCTATAGGACTGACATGAGATTCTATTCTCGTGCCCTTATATCTTATAGTAGAAAATTTCTTGCTTAAAATTTTAAAAAACAATGGTTTTAGCTTATATATTGAATATAGTTATAAGAATAAGAACTATTATAAGGAAGACATCAATGTTTTTGTGGCCTCCTCTTGATGATTAAAATATTACAAATAACCTAGTATTCATTCCATAATATTAAATCATATTAAAGGATGCCATTCAGTATGAACCAAAATTATAAAACAGACAGCATAGATCATATTCAGACTGAGACATTATTTTGAGAAAAGTATTGCAGTATGCATAAAAATTATCAATATTGATCCTCAAATTAATTCTAAGGGGTAATAAAATGTACCTATGAGGTAAAAACTATTATTTCAATTATGCAAATAAAATGAAGCACAGAGGAGTTGAGCAAACTTTTCAACATCCCAATTTAGGAAGAAAAAAAGAGTAGAATTAAAGTCTACACAGTCTAACCCCAGAACTTATGCTATTTACTGTTCACAGCTGGCTGTTCGTATTATGGAAAACTGTATAGCTTTGTATTGTTTTCCTTGAAAGACTCCTTTACTTTTTGGTCTTAAAACATTTTCCAGGTTCATACTGTACATTTGTTATCCCAGTCCTAGTATGAGTCATATCTCCAAGAAACTCCTATTCTTTTTACTGAAGGATAATATTAGAAAGACAAAGGCTCTTGTGTGCTCATTGTTCCTGGAGTGTTTGCTTCTGGAGTCTCTCATCTGAACGAGCAAGCGAGGGATCCTGCGAATATACGCATGTGCACAAATATTTCTATATGCAGCAATATATGTTTCTATTAAGGTAACCATGACTTATTACCAACCTTTCCAACCGTATGTCATTAATGAATGGATCATTCTTGCTTCCTCACATTGCTTGTAGGAAATGTGGTTTCTACTATCTACCACACATTTGCGTAACTGTTCCATTCTCATATTGATGGACAGCAGTACTAGATTTGTTAACAGATTAGAAACTCTGTGAACTAATACAGCTTCTTTTGCCTGTAGTCTTATAAACTCCATTTTCAAAGTAATTTACATCAGAACCTTTCCCCCAGCCACTTCAGTGAGGTGGTGTCATACATTTATAATGCAGTTAGATTTGTTTTGTCAAATTCTGCCTAACATCCCAGGATCCTAAGAGCATCTGAGTAATTTTATTTTATACATTAATCTCTATTATTTGTCCTTAAAGCTCTATAGAGCTTTAGGTGCCACACAAAATTGTTTCATCACTTGAAAACACTCCTCATATTTTACTAATTGACTTCCGCTTTCCTTCCCCAAGTCTCTTCTCAAACACTAAACTTTGTAGCATCTTATAGTGTGCTTTTTTTGAGGATGCCATGTAATTGGACCACCCATATCGGGTTTTTTTAGTTTATTTATCTTCAGCTAGCACTATGCATTGAACACTCACACAGATCTTTTTGTGGTTTGACAGCTCACTTTTCTTATTAAGTAATATTCCATTGTATAAATATAGCACAGTTTTATATATATAGTCAGCCATTGAAGGATACTTTGGTTGCTTCAAGTTTTTGGAGGTCATGAATTAATCTGTGATTTAAAAAAACTCATCCAGGTTTTTGTGTGGACATACATTTTCCGTTCAGTTTGGGTTGTATAATAAGACTGTTTAATCTTGTACAATATTGACAAAATATCTCCCAGTTACTTGGCATTTCCACTAGGACGGAATCAGAGTTACTTTTGCTTTACATCCTTGCCAATACTTGGTATTGTCATTTTATTTTGAATTTTAGCCATTCTAATAAGTGTCTAGTAACTGATTTTTTACTTTACTTTTCGAGGTAGAATCAGAGTTATTGGATATTCTGTTCTTTTTTGTTATACTTTCTTTCTTTTTGCAGTTCAGTTTAAGATTTTTTATATTGGTCTATCTTAAAGTTCATTATTTTATTTTTTCACACTGTGGCTATGGTCCATCTACTAATGAGCTCATCAATAGCATTCTTCACTATATTACAGTGTATTTTAATTTTGTGATAACCTTTTGATTCTTTCCTAAAATAAACAAAATTTGGATTATATTTTAGTGAGTTTTGGGCATTACATAAAGCTATTATTTACAAAAGTTGTTCTTGGAATATATAGTTAAGCATAAAAAAGCGATCTGCTCTGAGATTGAAAAGTTGTCCAGGACTAAATAAGATTGGAGTTGGAAAAAAGTCTCCTTTGTTTCTCTTTTACTTTAATACAATTTATGTTCCTATGTCCCTCTCTATAAATGTATGTGAAAATTGTATAGAAAACAGTGGTAACTTGGAATTTCATAGTAATCCAAAGATAAAAATTGTATTATATCCACACTATGTTATTTTTTCAATCTTTTCAACAGAATTCCATTTTTAATCATAACTGAAATATAAGTATGTTTGAGTGAAGATACACTTCTTTCCATTGCCAATACAATTTGACTTGACATTCATCTTTGGATACCGCAGAATCAGTGTAAACTGCATTAAAGATAACATTTCACACTGTCAGATTATTTCCTCAGGTCTAGGAGTCAAAAATAGATTTATTTACTAGGTTTATGTCTTATTTTCTGATACTTTTCATATATGTATCCCAAGCCTATGTCTATAGCATATTTATATACAGGCTATGCAATTTCATTTACATTCTTATTGAGTTCAGAAAGAAAATGCCAGGTATGCACTGGATTGTATTTAGAGCTCTCTGTTTTGCTGTCGGCACAAAGATTTACAAACATATCTCCTCACAAACATGCACGTGCATCACTCCATGCAGTGCAATAAAAGTTAAGTATTAGCAATGCTTAAAACAGTCATTGTGCAATATGATTTTCCCCTCCAGTATTCTATCATTTTCCTGTATGCAAGATATTAAAAAAAAGGAAGTAATTTTTCCAAAGGGATATAGAGTATAGTAACTAAATGCTTCAACTTTGTACATCAGTTATTTGCAATCTAACCTCAATCTGTATTTTAACACACAGAGATATCTATCTAGCAGTGACTTAATACAATCATCATGATATTCACTACTTGGGTCAGTCAGTAGTGATAGAAAAATTAACAGCACCCTTGTCTTCCCAAAGGAGTCATATAATCTAATTGAAAACAAGATATATAAACCATTCCATTGATTATAAAAATATATAATTTAAGTAATTAATATTTAATCAGTTTTGTGGAAGCAGAAAAAAAAAACAATTTTCTCAGAGGAACACCAAACAGGGATTAGGTAGGTGATTCTTAATGTGCTATTTGAAGAATACATAAAGTTAGGGAGAGAGAAGGACCATAGCAGACCAAGGCTAAAATCAAAGAAATAGGGGCATTAAGCTGTGTAATTATGTGTTCTCATTATAAAATTACCACGGATTGTCAAATGTTGCTATCTGTCAGAGGATGAGAATTTGTGCTGTATCAGTGAATAGGGAAATAGAAAGCTTTAGGACATCTTGCATCAAATGCATTTAATGTGAAAAGAAACTTACTCTGATAGAAAGATGTAGCTCAGTGATGCAAATAAAAAATAAGAAATTGTGTGTTTTGTTGTAAAATTATATACTGAATTTCACTGGAAAGAAAGAAAAGGAAGGAAGGAAAGAAGGAAGGAAGGAAGGAAGGAAGGAAGGAAGGAAGGAAAGAAAGAAAGAAAAAAAGAAAGAAAGAAAGAAAGGAAGGAAGGAAGGAAGGAAGGAAGGAAGGAAGGAAGGAAGGAAGGAAGAAAGGAAGAAAGGAAGAAAGGAAGAAAGGAAGAAAGGAAGAAAGGAAGAAAGGAAGAAAGACTTTCTGAATAGCAGAGTGGGGGATCCCAAAAGAAATGCTCTTTCATAAAAGCAATAAAAGCACTGGCGACAAATTATCAAAGTCAAAATTTTCAGAAAGCTAAAATTAAGCAAAGTGGTAAAACAAAAAAGGGAATGTTTGAGAAAATCTGTTGAACTTAGGTAAGAAGAGCAAGATTTGTGGCATAACTGTGCCTACTCCATCCCTATCTTCTCAACTCTGTAGCAGCCTTAAAAAGTAGCAAGCTCAGAAGCATATTTACTGAAAAAAACAAGTAGCTATGTAGTCATGGGTGAGAGTAGACTAGATTTTGAGTTCCTCAGAAAGACCCGTACCTAAAAACAAGTTCATTATTTGACATGTCCTACATCTCTCTAGAGAAGTCTCAGTTGCCGAGTGATGTCATTATGTGACTTATCTGGGAGGCTACATCTAAGGGAGTAGCCCTATCTCCAGGAACTGTGTTGAAAATAATGAGTGAAAATAACTTTTAACATTACAGCTGCTTTAAGCTGTGATGCATGGTGGATCAAAGAAGAGGCTGGCCAAAAGAAAGATCTAGGAACTGAGATGCCTTTAGTCGGCTTTGAAAAGCTCTGAAATATTACAGGAGAGCTAACGACTGTGTAAGTGCAAAGATGTGTTCAGACTTTAAAAGAGAGGAGACAGCCCTAAACTCACTTCTGGCTGAGCCTGAGATCCTGTATGAGCAGGAAGCAAAGATTAAGGCAGAATCATAAATGGCATGAGCATTAAAGTCATGCCCAAACAGAGACACAGACCTTTTGACAACAGGCAGAAGACTTCCAGTTCAAGACATTTAAAAAAAATTCCTAACTAATCATTAGCAACCCTGTAAGCTAGCTGAGCAGAGACCACACTAGCCATGTAGTGACAAAGAATACTTCTAAAGAATATTTCCTGAAAGGCAAAACTATGGAGACAATAAATAGAAAGCTCAGTGGTTGCTGGTTGCCAGAGGTGGAAAGATAGAGAGATGAACAAGCAAAGAACAGAGGGTTTTTAAGGCAGTGGAAATACTCTGCATGATATTACAGGATGGCTTTATGCCATTGTGTATTTGTTCAAACCCGAAGAGTGAAATCTAAAATTAATTATGAATGTTAAGTGATTAGGGTGTGTCAACATAAGTTCATCCTTGGTAAACACTATGCCATTCTGGTTAAGTGATGCTGATACTATGAAAGACTATGTGTGTTGTGAGGCAGCGGGTGTGGGGGAGATCTCAGCACCTTCCTCTCAATTTAATTGCAAACCTAAAACTGCTCTTTAAGCAAAGGTTTTTAACCAAAGCAACTAGTCTTGAAAATTCCTTAAGCAAAGGAACAGCAGCCAAAACAAAAGTCAATGATAATAATGTCAGTTGAAAGAGCATGCTTTAGTCTGTTAGAATACAAGCTTCGGCATACTTGACTAAACAAACCAAAAGAAGATTTTTGAAGGAGAAGGTAGCACAGTAGATGATAGAGTGATGTGAAAAGGAAAGTGTCCTTAGATCCTTGGACACAGCTTCTATTCTAGCGTGAGATAGTACATTCTGTAGCACTCAACAAAATCACAACTTTTCAATGTATTGGGGAAAAATATGTGTCTTGTCATGATCGGACAAAATATTAGGGCATGCATTGAGGGTTCTAATGTCTTTGAATTTTAATTCATTACGGTAGGAAAACATGATTTTGATTACACTTTTAATTTTTAATTACAGATTTTAAGTTTTAGGCAATTGAACTTGTAAGCAAATTTAACACTTAAACTTCAGTATCTATTAAGAATTTTAATATATGAAAAACATATTCAAGTTCATGGTTTCTCTATATTACCACAGTCATATTGTTGCTGTTAGTTTACAATGTTATTTGAGCTTGCTGAAATACTTCTAATGTGTTTTATGGGATAAAACGATTAGGTAAAATTTCCATTACAACGTAAAACAGAAACTTAATTTTCTGTCTTAGATGTAGAATATCAGTTAAGCTAGCTTAATTAAGAAGCTATTATGGCCTATTTTGTAGTATCTTTGGCACAAAAGGAAACATGACTGATCAGAGTTCTAGAATAGGACCGAAGAAAGCTCTGAGAATTGGAGGCCATGAGAGAAAATTTAAGAAAGTGGAAGCAGGAATGTCACCATAAATTGACAGTCTCCTCCTTATATATTTAAGATTTAAATCCAAATATGATACAAGAAAAAAGGTGGATGATGGTGAAAAGGAACACAAACTCTTCCCCTGAAACTGCTCTGTGTAACATCTTCCTTAAAGAAATTAAAAAAAAAAAACAAACTTTAAGATTCTTTAAGTTTCCTTAAAAAAATAGGATCTCTATCCTGTGTCACTTCTCTTCTTGGAGGAGAGTGGCTGACCTGATTGGCAAGATGGTGAGAGTGAGGATTGAGCGATCTGGCTGGTGAGACAAGGAGGAGGAGCTGAGCGTGTTAGCTCAGCCTCTGCCGGTGTGGTTCTCCTTGCTTAAAGATTTGTAGGAGGCTTGGCTCTGTGGCCATAGGAGAAAAATGAGGTTTGGAGGTAGATAGTTTCATTCAGGGTGGTTACTAGCACACTGAATTGGGCATAAGGCCACATCTTCCAAATGGCTTTATCAGAAATATATTATGTGTTGATAGGCATCAGCTTGATTCCTGGATCTCTGTCTCTCAGTTGTTTACTCTATGTAAAAGGAGGGCTATTATTTATTGATTTCCTAAAATCTCAACGGCTTTCATGGGTTTTAGCTAATAAACAGAATTTGATGAATGAATGAAATAGTTGTTTAGATAACACCACCATAAAACTTGAAGTGCTGACTCATACAATGCCTGAGAGCTGTGATTTTAAAAATGTTTGGATCATTGACACTCTTGAAAGATTCATGAATATTTTAGACTGTTCCCCAGAAAACATGTGCTTCTGAATAAAACCAGTCATACAACTTCTGTGATTCATGAGCTCTAGATTAATAACCAGTCTGTAGAAAATATTCAAGTTTAAGTTCAAGTCAAGCTATGAATTCATTTCTACAGGATATGCAGCACTCACTATGCCTTTTGCATTTAAAATGGCATCATGTCTAATAGGATACTTTATAACTCAGTAGAAGGTAAGTGACTAGAAAAATTAAATATTAAGCAAATGCTACAGCTGCTTAACATTGGCATAAGACCGGAAGTAAGCCAATAGCTCATTTTCATTATTATTTCACATATGTTGTTTTAGTTTCTAAAGTGTCAAGTACTAAAAAATACCAATAATTTAGTGGTAATGTATATTTTTCATTACTGTAATATCTATGTTTTATAAAACAATGAAGAAATGTCTATATGATGCAAAGTGTCTCAACATTTTTAGTTACTTTTGAAGGCCTTGCACACCTGGACATAGTCACCTATGGGGCAATTTAATTTTAGATATTTAGTGGAAATATAATTAAAATATTTGCTGCTACACTTTTTCAATGCTAAAATAATCTTAAAAGTGTTTAAAATAAACAATTTCAAAACAATAACAATGTAAAAGCAATAACACGTGCAATGTATTTTTTAATTCAAAGTTTCACATGGTAACTTCATATACAACCTATTTTTGTTAGGTCTCTAGGCAGCGGTGTAAACTATGAGCACTTAGCTATTTTAGAACAGCTAAGATAAGCTGTGGTTTGGCTAGGCTCCTGAAACAATTAGATTTATGTCTTTTGGAAGATTTTGTATTTGTTAAATATCCTGGAAATTGAATAATTTATCTGAGTCACTTTAAATTATAAAACTGGTATTATATGCATTTAATGTTGTTATCAGTAATAGTTTTTAAGAGTTAGAATTGTTAAGATGGAAGCTTTCTATCTTCCTTAACTTCTGTAGAATTTTATTCTCCCATATCTTTTTCACTCTGTGGCTGCCCTTGTCCTACAACCTACAGAGAAGACCTTTCTGAGTATAACTTTAAATGCCATATTTGACAGTGAAGTTGTTTGAGCATTTTTAATGCCTTTGCATGTCCTCCTGTTTTCTGATGTCTATTCTTTCAAAGTAACTTTATGTTTCCTGTTCCAACTTTGTAAACCCCTTTGTTTATTTTGTTAAAAGGTTGAGTTCTTCATCGTAATGGGCTTAATTTCTTTTTCAATTTTTGTTTATATGCTTTGTCTGTTTTTGTCACTAAATAGGGAACCCCTATTTAATTCAATGACATCCCCAACAATTCCCAGCATGCTCCTCCTTGAGGCCTCGTGCCCCCGTCCCCACAGAAGGTCCCACACCCATCCATGCACACCAGTGAGGTGGGCCCAGTTGCCCATTCTGGCTCACACCAAAGCTTTAAACCTGCTTCTTGCCTTGTATTTATGAGTATTTTTGTTTTTCAAATATCTTTATGGGAAATTCCCACTTATCAAGATCTGTAAGGGTATCTATGATATACTTAGAGCCCACCCAAGATACTCTAGGGTGACATATCATCGCGATTAATTCCAGTACTTTTTAAATGTAACAACTAAGGCAAAAGAATTCTGTTGCATGAGTGGAAATTGGTTTTGGCCAATTGTGCTGAAGCAGAGAAGCCTACCAACAACCTAAGGGTTGCTAGATGATGTAAAGCTACCCAATACATTTTGAATTTTAGATAAACAATTATATGTTTTAGTATATATTCCTACTATTGCACAAGGCACACTTATACTAAAAAAATTCTTGTGAATCTGAAATTCTTTATTTTTATTTGTATTTTAATTATTTATTTCTTATTTTTAGAGAGAGGGGAAAGAAGGGAAAGAGGGAGAGAAACATCAATGTGTGTTTGCCTCTCGTGCACTCCCTAGTGGAAACCTGGCCCGCAACCCACACATGTGCCCTGAATGGGAATCAAACCCGCGACCCTTTGGTTCATAGGCTGGCACTCAATCCACTGAGTCACACAAGCAAGGGCTGAAATTTTTTTTTAAATTAAATTTATTGGGGTGGCATTGCTTAATAAAATTATATAAGTTTCAAGTGTATAATTCTATAATACATCATGTATATTACATTATGTGAAGTTCAAAATCAACTGGTTGTCTCATGTTTTTATTTGTTAAATCTGGCAGCCTTGAGCTGTATAAACACTGCCCCTGGTAATATCTAACATACAAGGTAAGACTTCTGTGTGTTATCCAAGTCTTACACTACACCAAAGTGATACCTGATGCCACAGTGTGGTTAAGGAACATGCATTTCTCTTCAAAGGCAGGAAGATGTGCATATTTAACCTTTTCCTTAAGGTCTACCAAAAATTGAAGTATTCCATAGGTTGAATAATATGACTTTAAGATTCAGGTCACATCTGAAGTTAGTGACTGAGGCTGCTCAGTCTCCTTCGACAGAATGCTCAGACTGAGGTTACTCAGGGTGTTTCTTTGAGGAAAGGGCAACGTCTCAGCAAACTACTTAGTCTACTAATAGTCCTGAGTTCAAACTATGCTAGTGCTTTGCCAGTGAGCTCTTTCAATGAGCAAAAAAGCATCTTCCAGGAAATAAAACAAAACAAAACAACAACAACAAAAACAGCCCTGGATGCTCTGTTCTAGCCTATTTCTAACATCCTCTGGCCAGAAACCCAGGCATCCCCCACCCTCCTCTTAAACCTTTTCTAGTTTTTATTATTCAAGAAGTGGGACAATATTTTCTCTTAAACCTTCAAAACACAAATATCTTGTTAATATTTTTTTTTTGCAGTTGTGTTTAGTTTTCCTATAGATTTCCTATATCTAGGGAATCTCAAGCTATTTACTCATTCATCTTAGGAAGACTGCATGATTCCAAGAGTCTTTTATTTTCCTTTAGTGTTATGAAGTAGTTGGCCTTTGGAGGCCATTGGTTACAAGGGACTGAAAAAGAAAAAAATAATAGTTTGTGGCATGTCACCCATGAAGCAAGGCCCAATTGTTCCTATACATACTGATAATTTCTTGATTTCTTCAGTTTTGAATTTTCTCACTAGATCCAATCACAACGCAAAAGGTTACAAAATGAATTAGTAGTATTTAACATTTATTACATACATGTGACAGGTATTGTTCTTAGTGAAAAATGTATATGTAGTTGCTTAATCCTCATAATACTCTATGAGTTGATATAATTATTATTCTACTGATAAGAAAACAAAGGGATGAAATATTTTGAGCAAGATTTACCCAGTGTGAGTTGGAGCTGCAATTTTGAACACAGTCTGGCTGTAATGTTTAATTCTTGGAACACTATCTCTAATGTTTGTCTGCCTCTCAGTGCAACAGAAGTGTTCAAAGCTATTATCATATGCTCTTGTATTAGATAAAGGTTTTATCCTCTGCCCAATCATCCAAATTAGAAGCATCTAATCCACTCCCTACTCCTTGTCACGTGCACTAGATTTACTGAATCTATTATTTAAAAAAACAGAAGCAAGATTCACTCCCGAATGTATCATTATCTTTTTAAATTTCTGTTCTCCTTGCTTTAAAAAAAAATCTCTAAAACCCTCTTATTTGGAATCAGAGAAAAAATAGTTCTTCTCCTGACACTGACTCTCTCCTACTTCATTTCAGTATTCATAATGCCTCCAGGGTTCCGCTGCTTTGAAATTTTGTTTCTCTCCTTAGTCAGTACGTGGGCTTTCAGGAAACTGACAAAAGTGTAGGATGTATTGCCTGGTATTGTGAGTAAAAATTTGTTTAAAAAGTTTAGAAGATGATGTTAAATACTAATGAAAATTAAACACCGAAATCAACAACCAATGCATAACCTATTTACCTCTCTCTCAGACAGACTTTCAAAGATGCTGGTATTTCTGTTTTGATCATTTCTTCTCTTTGCTTCAATAACTCTTATTTCCCTATCTGTTCTTAGTTTTGATAAGACTTTTTTTTCTGGGAATTCTTCTTGATACACTAGACCTGAATTGTTTCATTAAAACATCACATATTACTAAGGATTTTATTTATTTTTCCATATAAAATACAGTTTTTATTTATTTTTTAAAATATAGTATTTTTACCTTTATTTTTATTGTTGACACTATTGCAGATGTTCCCAATTCCCATTTGCCCTCCTCCATCCAGCCCTACCCATTTTCCCCTGGCCATCACCACACTGCCGTCTGTGTCCAAGGGTCATGCATATATGCTCTCTGGCTAATCCCTTCACCTTCTTTCATCCAGTCCCCTCCTCTCCCCTCCCCTCTGACAGCTGCCAGTCTGTTCCATGCGTTGATGCCTCTGTTTCTATTTTGTTCCTCAGTGTATTTTATTCATTAGATTGAATATACAGGTGAAATCATATGGTGTTTGACTTTAATTGCCTTTTTTAGACTCCTTATGCCTCATTAGATTTTCTGTAAAAAAAATCCACTGTACTGAAGTGAACTTGCTTCCTTTTTACTTCATCATCTTGCATATAATCAGTTTTCACTGTGGTGGATCCTGGAGGAGTAGACTAGAAGATATGAGTTGAAATATAGCTTTACACATTTCTATAAATTTATTAGAGTCTGACACCTCGTTTGAAGGAAAGTTTTTCAGGCACAGGAAGCGTCTACAGTGCACCATTGGGTTGTTTTTGGTGTTATGAAGCTCTTCCGAATTCTCCATTCCTTTCATTTTTCAAGATCCACTGCTCTCAATAGTAATCTAATTGATACCAACATCCCTACCTTATCATGTTACCCTACATTCTCATGTTACTGAAAAAGATCCCTATAGCAGAATATTGCCTTCTAATTTTTGTTTCACAAACTTGAACACAAGTGCATAAATACTTAAGTCTTTATTTTATTTGGGGTCAAAATTTTTACTTTCTATTTCTAAGTTTGGTTTGTGTTTTCACTAACATTACTGGTTACATATCCAAATAGATTGTGCATAGTTACTCTAAAATTCTTATCTGTGTTGGAAAACACATTGAAATACTACTTTGTAAACTTTTTACTCTGTCTTGTTTTTTCATGAAAAGTCATGGGATTAATATATTTTAAGATGTTCTGGTATACAAAAACTTTGGGAAAAATTCATGTTAATATTGGGGTTCATAATGTTAAAAGATGCTATTTTTAAGTATGAGAATTAAATGAGGAATTGATTGTTTAAATGTTCATGTTTATTTAAGACAATACTGAATTTTTAAAAAATTAAATAAAAATCACTGTTAGCACTATGATATCTTGAATTCCCTAGATACTGCTCTAGTGAATATTAGATAAGAAATAAACACTGCCTCAAAAATTATAATTGTTCATGGTTCACATGCTCACTAGCCCTTCAATTGCACATACTTCATTAAATATTAGCTTTTAGTTTAGTTTAGTTTAATTTCTTTGTTCTTGCTTGTTTGGCATGAATTAGTTGTTTTTTTTCTGTTTCTTCTCTGAAATCTCTTTTTAGCCTTATTAAACCCCTTTCTACCACATGCCAGATTATCTAATGATACAAGGGAGGAACCCCCAAAAGGAATTTATTTATTGAAAATAAATATTTATTCTTACATGTCTAAACTTGAGTCACCTTCAAAGTACTGTCCATTTGATGCAGTACACATATCAAGACATTTTTTCCACTGCTCAAAACAGTTTTTGAACTCATCCATTTTGAAGCCTTTTACTGCTTCTCATTTTTTTTTTTTTGTTTCACATCTTCCACATCAGCAAAACATTTCCTTTGAGGACATTTCTCATCCGGGAAACAACGAAAGTTGTTCAGTTTGAGATCAGGTAAATAGGGAAGGTGGGGCATGGGGGCCATGCAGGGTTTGGTCAAAAATTGCTAAACACTCAGTGTGGTGTGGGCAGGTGCACTCTTACATCACCCCTCATAAAATGGGCAAACCCATTGAATGAGTTTTCAAAAAATTCAATGAAGCCAAACACAACCTCTCACAACAACACCAGCTAGTACGCCGATACAGATGGGTTCCTAGAACCCTCACATAATGGGGGAAGCCCCATTCTATAAGGAATCTACTGTCCAGAACATAATTCCATTTGTTGGGGGGTCCCCCTTTTACAGTTAAAGTGCCATTTCCTTTTCAAATTCTCCTATGTGTTCTAAATAAACCACTGTCATTTGATATTGTTTGCTTTTTAAATTAAAAATGTAATCCAGAGAACTGGTATGATTAATTATATTTGGGTAAATATCAGACAGTAGTCAACCAAGGTGTGTGGTAGCAATGATTATAATAGTCAAATAATTATAATAATTGAATGTCATGAAAGTTTTCTTATTTTACTTCATGAAAACTCTGAGATATTACTCTGTTTTAAAATATGAGAAATATGATATGCAAATTTTGTGACTTTTTTTAGATCATGCATCTAAAAGTTAAGGAAGTTTAGAATTGAAACTAGTCTTTTGGCTCAGTTAGTTTTCTTTCTATTGAGTTGGCCAAAAAGTTTTTTTTTCCTGTAAGATGGCTCTAGAAGTGCTTAGTTGTTTTTAACTTCATTTGAAAGAATTGTGTTAGATTATTTTGTAACAGCTGTCAAATCAGTGTACATTTTTTAAAACCCTCAAAATTGGTGAATTTTTTGTCAAAATTTTAATATTAAAGATAGAAGAAAATAAACATTTTTGGCATTCTATGCTTTATTATTTCAAGAAAGGTAAAAATGCAACTGAAACAGAAAAGATTTGGCAGTGTATGAAGAAAGTACTGTGACCGATCAAACACGTCAAAGGTAGTTTGTGAAATTTCATGCTGGAGATTTTTCTCTGGACGATGCTGCATGATTGAGTGGACCAGTTGAAGTTGACAGAGATCAAATTGAAACATTGAGACAATCAACGTTATACCATGTGGGGGAGCACCAACCTACTGAAAATATGCAAATCAGTAAAATTATCTGTGAAAATGAAAAATGAGTGTTTTATTTTACAGAAATAAATGGAATTTTTGGACAACCCAATACAAAACCATAGCTGCTAAGGCAAGAAAACACTTCAAGGGAAACGGCCATTAAACTGAGAGCACTGATTTTGTTTACATGGAGTCTCAAACACCTGTACTCACCACCCTCCAGCCCTCAATGTGTTTTCCTCAGACACATGTGTCATTTAGTCATTATATTGCTCCCCAAATAGCCACACTTTCTGTTAAGAATTTCCTTCTAATTTCCTACGTTAATTAATTTAATAATTTCTTCAGACAGATAATCAAACTGTTTGATTAAACTTTCACTGAAATTGGACAACTGGAGATGCTGCTGCATTACTTTAGGGAATAATCTATTTAATAAAAGGTGAATCTAGCAAATAGTTGGGAACAGGGACATTAACATTAGATACTTTGTTGAGAGAATATTTAGAAATTTTCCTTAACTCATGACTCTCTAGTTACTTTGATATAATGTAGTATTTTTAGTTAAAATAACTTGTTTTTCTATTATATTTAGGATATGAAACTATAATATGTTATATTATAGATATTTATTATTTATTTTAGGCCTTATTTTTGGGGAAACACTGAGTGGGAAGTACAGAGTTCCCACAGAGCCCGGTCACCACACACTGCCTGTGTACCGCAGGAGCAATCAGAAGTCACGAATAACCTAGCTCATGTTCTAAGATGCCCTCCTGAGTTGCTATGCCAGCAAAATGGAGAAGTACTGTTTGGAGAATAACATAGCTTTCCAGGTTTTGTTTGTTGTTGATAGTGTTCCAGGATATTCTCCTTTAATTGGTGATGTTCATCCCAATATGAAAGCGTTGCTTCTCCTCCCGAATAGCACCTCTTGGATCCAACCAATGGATCTAGGACTATAGCAGATTCTGAGGCCTACTGCCTGAGGAGGACCTTTGCCCAGGCTATTGATGCGACTGAAGAAGACATTAAAAATGCATTGGTGCCATTCTGGAAGGATTACAAAATCCATGACTATCAAGAACTGTGCTTGGGCTTGGGGTTATGTCATCCTGTGTATGAGTGGCATGTGGACAAAGACACTCAATAGGTTGGTCTATAACTCCAAAGAATTTGCCAAGGATGAGAAAGTTGCAAAAATCAAGACTGTGGTTAGTATGGGAAAACAAAACAAACAAAAAATACTTGATCTGGATGTGGGTGGACATGACAATGGGGAACTCCGAGAGGTAGACCATGAGGAATTGACTAGTGAGGAATTGTTGGGATAGGGATGCATAGCTGAAGAAGAGATGAGAGAAAATAAAACTGCAGGAGAAGAAAAGTACCTCCTAGAAAATGCATAGTAGAGGGTTTAGTCCAAGCTTTTGCAGACCTCAAGAAGCTCCTTAAAATGTTTTAAAAAATCATAGCACCACCAAAAGATTTTCGTTAATAAACAGAAACACCCATGGGTACATAATTGGCTTATAAGCAAATCTATGCTGTAAAAATAAACAAGTCAAACAAACCACCATGGGCACATTTCTAAAAAGAGTGACATCTCCTCAGGAAGGGCCTCAGGCAGGTCCATCAGGAGCTGTTCCAGAAGGGGTCATTGTTGTCATAGGAGATGGCAGCTCTATGTGTGTAATGGTCCCTGAAGACCTTCTAGTGGGACAAGTCATGGGAGCGAAAGCCAGTTATATGGAAGGTCCGGACTCTGTGTAGGCCTAGGCTAATGTGTGTGTTTGTGTCTTAGCTTTAAACAATAAAGTTTAAAGAGTAAAAATAAATAAAACTTTAAAAAAGATAAAAGCTTATAGAATAAAGATATAAAGAAAAAATATTTTGTACAGCTGTACAGTGTGTTTGCATTTAAAACTAAGTGTTATTACAAAAGACTCAAAGAGTTAAAGAAATTAAAAGTTTAAAAAGTAAAAAGTTATGAAGTTAAATGTAATTTACTACTGAAGAAAACAATTTTAAACAAATTTAGTGCAACCGAAGTGGTCAGTGTTTATAAAGTCTACAGTAGTGCATGGTAATGTCTTCTGTCACATTCATCCATCGCTAACTAGCCCACGGCAACATCCAGCCCTGCAAGTTCCTGTCGTGGTTAAGTGTTCTGTACGGGTACGCCTTTAATACTTTCACAGTGTTTTTACTGTACCGTTCTATGTTTGGAAATGTTTGGATACACAAATACTTACCACTATGTTAAATGCCTACAGTATTCAGCACAGTAGCATACTGTACAGGTTTGTAGCCTAGGGCGGTACGGTACACATCACAGCTTAGATGTGTAGCAGACTATACCACCTGGGTTTGTGTTAGTGCACTCTGTGGTTTTCACACAACAAAATTACCGTAGGACTTACTTCTCATGACTACGCCTAAGAAGAAAAATTGCAAGATCCTATCAATAGATGTAGGAAAAGCATTCAATAAAAACTCAATACTAATTTATGGTAAAAAAAATCTCTTGACAGGAATAGATAATAACTATCTCTACTTGACAAAGAACATCTTCCAGAAATCTACAACTAATATTATACTTAAAGGTGAACAACTGGAAGATACTCTGTTAAGATAAGGAACAAAAAAGATAATAAATGTTGAACCTGCCTTGAATACCTATGATAAATCCTCATTGATCGTAGTATACAATTCTGTTTAAACATTGTTGCTTTCAAATGTATTTTTGCCAATTCAATTTATTTAAACTAAAATTATGACATTTAAAAAAAAACAAACAAACAGTTACCTCATTTTTCCCAACTTCCTGCCACTGTTTCTGGCTACCATCAATCGGTTCTATGTACCTATGAGCTTGTTTTGTTCTTTGTTTTTCTTTGATTTTACTTTTTTTAGATTCTACATGAGAGATCATATGATATTTGTCTTTGTTTGATGTATCACTTGGCATGATGCCCTCAATGACTATTAACGTTGCAAATTGTAAGGTTTCATTATTTTTTATGGTTAAAAAATATCCCTTTATACACACACATAACACCACATTTCCTTTATCCATGTGTCCATCTATAGACCCTTAGGCTGCTCTCTTACTTTGGCTATTATAAATAGTGATGTGATAAACATTGAGGTCCATATGAGGCCTGTCTAGAAAGTATCCAGCCATTCAATATGGGGAATAGAAACATTTATTGAAGAAAATACAAGATACAAGAAATAATGGTGCCTCCGTCCCCTTCAAAGTAGGCACCTTGGGTCCTCACACAGTTCTCCCAATTGCCATTAGATGCCCTGTCATATTTTCCTGAATCTCATCAATGGTCTGAAATCTCTTCTCTTTCAAAGGTGATTTTAATTTTGGGGAAAGCCAGAAGTCACAGGGCACCAAATCTGGGCTGTAGGGGGTCTGAGTCACCTGGGTGATTTGACAGAGTTTGCCCCAAAACTCTGCATGAGACATGGTGCATGAGCAGGCACATTGTTGTGTTGAAGCTGCCAATCACCAGTTGCCCATAGCTGAGGACTTCTGAATCATCCAAATAGTTTCTGTGGATGAATGTTTAAGCTTAATGTAAAATTTGATGTTGATTGGTTGCTGTCCTTGCTCAGTCACCTTGAATGCAATGGCCACACAGTACACATGCTTACTCAATTGCATCTACCGCCCCCACCAACTAGTACTGTTAAGTCACCATGGTTCATGTATGAGCATTCCAGTCCAGTCTCCTTGGCTGCCAGGTTACATTGATGTCACACTAACTGTTCTTGTTATATTTAACAATGGTTGGAAATTTTTCGGATAGACCTCATATATCTTTTTTGAGTTAGTAACTTTATTTTTTTGGATAAATATTCCTATGTAGAATTGCTGGATCACATGCCAGTTCTATTTTTATTATACTACATGGGAATCTATATAGATCCCTTTCCCCAGGTAGGATAAAACTCGATAAAACTTCAACATTTTTGATCCTGGTAAAATACTTTAGCCCAAGGACTGGTCTTGGTAAAAATAGGATGCTCTGGCATATTTCAAAATGGTTCCTTTGCCCTCTACTTGATTATGGTACAAGGGAACAGTATTTTTCTGAAGACCTGTACGAAACTCACAAATCTTCAGGAGGCAAAACTCACAAAAAATGTGGGGGCCTCCTGATAACTGGTTCCTCTGGAATTGTTAGTGCTGAATCTCCAGCAATTCATCAATTATTACTCTGGTTGTCCTGTATCTCCGTCTTTCCAATTTCTGGAGTAGTGTGACCTCAGTTCTCTGAGGAATCTAAAAAGAGTTGTTGATTTTTCAATTTGTTCAGCTTTCTAATTGTTCAGACAGAGTGTTAACTTCTAAGCTCCTTGCATACTGCCCAGGAGACATAAATCCTTGCACTATGTATAGAGCTAGCATCAAGTATATACTCTACTTGCTCAGTAAAAACAATCTTTCATGAACTTCACATTCTAAACATTTTTTCCCTGTGCATATAACAACTTTCTATCCTTAAGCCGAATTACTGACCAACTTATAAGTAAATTATTATTGTTTAGATATTCTATTGTTTTGTGTATTTTTAGCCATGTTTTCACTTTTAATTGTTGATACATATCCTCAGTAATAACTATGCTTTTTAACTTAATTGCATCTAATGATATTTGTTAATAATATAATGGTGACCAACCTTATTGAGGAATATTGGTAAATACACATATAAGTTTATCAAGGTCCTTTGTTCTTTATTTTTTCTAACAACTTCCTTAAGTATTTTTCCCTCACTTTATTCCAAAAATAAGTTCACATGTACCAGCAAGTGTTTATTTCAACTTAAGGTACAAAGAAAATTATACAATTATTTCCTATGCATATTATTACTTGTTTTCATATATGTGTGTTTATATGTATATGTGTAGTAATTTATGTCATTAAGAATTGTTTATAATAAAGAATAAATTGTTGAAAAAAAAGAATAAATTGTTTTGTGAGTTTTAAATTTATGAATCAAATCAAAAAAGATACTTTCTATATTAGTGAATGAAACTAGATATTAAAAATAAGAGTGACCTTAACAGATCCATTATGACACTAATAATTTCACATTTTATAATTTTCTAATATTAATGTACATGTAAGGGGTTTCAATATTGCATATATTCTCTACATGTATTTACTTCAAAGAGTAGTACTTTTTGAAATCAAATTAGTTAGATCATATCCTTTTGTTTCACACCTTCTATCATCATATTATTTAGTTCCTAAATAAACTATTTTTGTACACAATTATGTATACCTTGGGCCTCGAAATTGTTTATATATATACCAGTAGCTCTATGAGACTCTCCTTATACAGAATAGACTGCTATTAGAAAATAGTTGACAAAGGACCTTGCTGTCAATCAAACAATAATAATGTTAAAATGATTATAGAGGTCATTTTTTTAATTAGGTAGTCAAACCATTGAAAACTATGATAAAAATATTTTCTTTTAGTAGATTTGAGAAATAATTTCCAAAGGAAAAGCACAATACAATGATTCTATCCAGTGTTTTATCTAGGGTCCACTGGATAGACATGCTTATGTTACTAAAATGACTATGCATAAAAAAGATGGTTGAAAAATATATAATTAGAAGCTCAGAGTATTTCTACAATGTTTGAATGTATGTCTCTACAATCAACATAGTACTGAAATTTTTGTATCTACACAATTTTAATCATTCATACATATTATTCTAATTATGACTTTTAGCTTTGGGTAGATATTTAAATATATACATAAATCTATATCTGTATTTGTGAATATGTGTATTTGTGTGTACATATATCACTTACAAATATATCTTCTATAGACATTCTTCACTTTTCCCTTTTTCTCACTTTTAACTTTTAAAAATAAATGGTATTCTTTACTTAATATTTGTAAATATATAGGTAAAATATGCAATTCCTTTTAGTTTCTCAAAAGGTTTTATATAATGATTTTTATAAAGTAACATAAAATTTTATTTGGGAATATTTTTTGTCTGTATATAAACCTAGAAAAATTAGATTAAACTCATTTAACAAAAAAGAAATTGCCAGTCTCTCATCTACTTATAAAAACATACCACAGAACTTTTCTATATCAGCATGAGTTTGCAGTAAACCCACACACATCACATAAATTTTGAATTATTGATTACATCATAATATACTCACAAGTATGAAGTTTAAAGAATCCTTTTCCAATGACATAAAATCATACATTTTTAACCATATATATATATATAAAGAAATTGTTAGCATAAAAACTTGAAGAAAATCTTATAAACTGAAGACTTTGTTCTCAAAATCTAGCAAGGTCACACTATATATATTTGATCCACAAAAAATAATAACCTGTTGCTCTGAATGGAGGAAATATTTCAGTATTAATCTGGATAAGTTTTAGGCATATACAGGTCTCATTCTCTTGAAGCCTGCAAAATAAATAACGTATTTTTTTACCTTGCAGTTTTCTATGTTATCTTTTGAATACATGTAAATATAGTGTCTGCACTATACTTCAGAAAAATACACTGAAGATAAACGTTTACACAAGAATTGATTCAGCGACTCTGAACTCCACTTTGACAGAAATGTCACCTTTTGTGAGTAGTGAATTTGCTGTGGAAAAAGCAAAGATAAGCGAGAGAAAGCAGGAGAAAATGAAATACTTAGAGGTGATAGGTTATCCACGGGCAGCACAAGTTTGTAAGATGACAGGAATGCTTCAGGTACTTTGGTGGATTTTCTCTCCTTTGTGGGAAATGACAAAACATTTAAAAGAACCAATATATTATTTATTTTAGAAAAGAACTGAGATTAATACACAGATCTCAATGAACACTCACACACACACACTGAGCCAGAAAGAGAATCTTAGCCAGTCAAAAATCACTTCAGAACAAATCCCATCCCCTCCTCCATGTTCCCTCCCCTAGGAATAGATTAAACGGGAAAACTAGAATTTTGATCAATTATCTCATAAATAAAATGTAAAGTGAATCTCTTGTAGACAAAAACCTTACTTCTGAATTTTTATTGTGAATGTTGAGCCTGAACATATATTTCATGATTTAAGATAATTATATTATAGATGAAGGGAATTTAAAGTTCTTTGAAAAATCTGATCCTGAGTATTCAACAAATAAAAGGAGAAACATCATACTATATTATCCTTATTAGACACAGAAAGAAAAACATGGAAAGATAAAAACATCTATATTTTTAGTAACAAAAATAAAAAGTTGAGTCTTGCACATCAGAGAAAAACATAGATCAAAAAGTCTGAGGAAATCAGTTAATACATATAAAACAAATGACAGAATTACATTTAAAACTGATAAGGAGGCTATATCTGGCAAGGAGATCAATTATATTCTTCCTGTTACTTTCAAAATTTACTGGAGCTGAGATTTTATTTTGGTTTTATTTTCCCAATTTATTGAAGTATAATTGACCAATAAAATTGTCCTATATAAGGTGCACAACATGATCAATAATTTGCCTATAAAATAATTGTCATAATCAGGTTAATTACACATTCATCATCTCTATTTTATTGTGTGTGTTGCAAAGGCTTAAGACCTGTTCTCTAAGTGAATTAGAAGTCTGAAATACACCGCTACTAACCACAGTCATCGTACTGTACATAGATCCCAGAACTGGTGAATTTTATAAATAAAAGTGCCCTTTGGCCATCTTCTGCCCACTTCCCCTTACTCCTGTGACCCTGACAACCACCATTGTACTCTTTGTACATGTCTCTGAATTAAGTTATTGTCACTATTGTTAGATCCCACATATAACTAAGATCATAAATTATTGCTCTGTCTGGCTTATTTCGCTCAGCATAATGTCCCCCAGTTTCATCCATCCTGTTTCAAATGGAAGGATTTATATATAATGTATGATCTTTATCCAGTCATTGCTGATGGACACTTAGGGTGCTTCCATAGCTTGGTTATTACAAATATTATGAATACTGTTACAACAAGCACAGAACAACAGACATGTTTTTAGAATTCTGATTTTCTTTCCTCTGGATGTGTAGATAGAAGTATGAGTCTGTCTGGCAAAAATCAAGCCATTGTTAACATAATGAGAACAGTTTGCACAACATGGATGTAACCTGGCAGCCAAGGAGAGTGGACTGGAATGTGCATGTGTGAACAATGACTTCACTGTACAAGTCGGTGGGGGTGGTAGATGCTGTTGAGTGAGCATGTGTGCTGTGTGGCCGTCACATTCAAAATGACTGAGCAAGCAGAAGTTGCTTTAGCTATTTTGGATCTTTCACAGTTACATCAAATTTTAGGATTATTTTTCTATTTCTCTGAAAAATGCCATTAGAATTTTGACAGGGATTGCATTGAGTCTCTAGATTACACTGAGTAGTATGCACATGTTAACAATATAAATTCTTCCATTCACGAACGCAGGCAATTTTTTCATTTATGTCTTCCTAAATTTCTGTCATCAATGTCTTAGTTTCAGTGTATGGGTCTTTTAACACCTTGCCTAAATTTATTTCTAAGTATTCAAAAATTTATACTACTGTAAATTATATTGTTTTCCTAATTTTTCTCTCAGATAATTTGTTGTTAGTGTACAGAAAAGCAACTGATTTTTGTACATTGATTTTGTATTCTGTAATTTTACTGAATTTGTACATTAGAAAGATTTTTGGTGGAATCTTTAGGATTTCCTACATCTAAGATCATGTCCTCAGCAGAGGCAATTTTGCTTTAATCTGAATGTGATTCAATTCAAACATTTCCTTGTTGATTTCATGACTTGATTATCTATCCATTGTTGGAGCATAGAATTCTCCCACTGTTATTGGGTCCCTGTCTGATTCTCCCTTCAAATCCAATGATATGAGCTTAATATATCTAGGTCCTCCATTGTTGGGGGCTTATCCTCTTGATGAATCAACTGCTGCCTTTGGCTTTCATTATAGTTTTTTTTTTACTTAAACTCTAGTTTGTCTAATATAACTATTGATACTTTGGCTCTCTATCGCTTTCTATTTGCATAAGATACCTTTTCTATCCCTTCCCTTTCAGCCTGTATGTGTCCTTAAAGCTGAAGTGAGTCTCTTCTTGGCTGCATATAGTTGAGTCTTGATTTCTATTCATTCTCAAGCTGGTATTTTAAATGGTCTACAGAAGCCTTTGATATTTGGCTTCAACTTTGTTAACAGATGATATGATTTATTCATAATAAACAAACATGTTGTAGCTTATTAAGATCATTGGTTTATTTTGCACAAACTTTTATAAATGAACACTCTTAATTATATTGTTTCTAAAATTATGCTTCAAACTGTTGCTTCATTAAATATTTTGACCTTTTCTAATCATATGCATTTTATACATAAAATAAACACACTTGCAAAAATATATTAAAAGTGAAATATAAAACAATAACATCACAATATATGAAGAACTATTGATTGTCATAAATGTATGATATTAAAATCATTAACTTACTACATAAATGTTTATTAATCCATTATTTTTATTACTTTGTTCCAGTAATAATGCTAGGCATTGTCACTAGATTAATGGGTTAGGTAGAGTTAGCTTAAACAGTGTTATTCCAGAGCTGAAATGACTATGTTCATATTGCTTTTGAGGTAATACTAGACATGTGGATAATACTAGAAAATAGTTTGTCATTAGACTACTTTTGATGGTTTTGAACACTTTACAAAACATCCTAGAGCAGTTGATGAAACTGTTCATACTATTCATATGAGCAAAAAACATAAAATACTCTTTGTAAAACAAAAGCAACAAAAAAATCCCTTATTCTCTATACCCAAAAGAGAAAGGATATACTATGACCTTGCTGAAAACTAGCGTGTGAAATCTTCCAGTTGTAACAATGAGACTTGATTTAAAAAATCATTGAAGAGTGACCCAAAATCACCCTCACGAAAGATATATTGACAACTAAAGTAAGTGGAGATGATCCCAGCAGAATTACCCTTAATCCTTTTAATTAGAGGGCAAGGAGTGGCAATGAAAGGCACTTATGCAAACCGTGCTGTAAAAAATATTGGACTCACATGCACTTAAACAAAACTGAAGACCAATAAGAAAACATGTACTTGTTTTCTTATTTAGCAGAAAGTATGTCTGGAATAGTCAGTTGCGTTGTCTGCATACAAGACAGTTCAAATAGCAACCAAAGTTCAGAATGTATATATTATAGTAAAAGTTTGCCTATAAAAACTGAAATAAAAATACTATAAGAAGTTGAGCATTAAAAGTCCAGATGATGATAAACTTTTAATTCATCATATCCTTCTGGGCGAAGGGTTGGCATGAAATAATTTTTAAATGACAAAACATGTCTAATTCCTGTGTGGTATAATACCACTAAAGGCACCTGATCCTACTGTCACACTCTAGCATTGCACTCACACAGACTATTTCTTGTCCCAGTATTTCACTTTCTATTTGTATATAAACTTCAACACTTCATTTTAGTCAATGTATCCTCATTAAGCTCGTTATTCAACCTCATTAAGATCCCTCAGATATAATTATTGTTTTACTTGTATTTATCTTTCAACTTTCTGTAGGCTTTATATGTGTCTACATAGTTTATTTATATCCATGCTCAGTCAGTTGATGTTTTCCATGGCAGTGATATTCGTCCTGGTGCTTACTTAGTGAAGTTTATTTTCAAGTATCAAATCAATTCAATTAATTTTATCTTTGCCTCTACTACTTGCTGAATGCAATTTGACAAATTTATAGAATGGAATTACAATTCTTTGCACTTTACTTATTAGCTGCAAATCAATTTTTTCCAAATTAGCAGCTCTTGATCCTCTATGACTTCTTTTCTAAACTTTCTCTGTGCTCCTTAAAGCTTTCTTAGATCCTCTCCCAGTACACACCAAAAATGGAAGATAACAGAGGGATTCTTTTTTCTTTACATCTAATTATCTTTATTTTCTATCTTTTGGTGTAAGGTTTTTTTAAAAATCTACTATTTACTAGTCCTTACAAGATGTATCCTATACCGTGTCTTACTTCAGTTTCATTTTCTTTTTACTTCCTTCATGTAGGGGACAGGGTGTTATTTACTCCTTTGTCATTTCTTTCAAATACTTGAAAAATAAAGAACATACACAGTAACTAGAAGATCTGGTACTATACCAGTGTTATTATTTGCATAGTCTAATCAAACAACATGGGGGCGCTTCCTGCCATAGCAATAGTTGAAGTCGGACTGACCGTACTTGCACCAGAGCTCAATTGTGCGATGAGCCCCACAGGCCAGAATAAAAATTATCCAAATTATGTCATGTAAAAACAGAAAGATCGAAATTTGAAAAAAAAAACATGTGTTTCCAAGTAATTGATTTCCAGATAGAAAATACATATGTCAATTGACTTTTCAATGGTAAATTTAACAACACAGATTAATAGCTAATATTCAGCTTAGATATCTCCTGCAGGAAGCAGTGCAGCTGCAGTAAGTCACCACCCCCATTGAACTGAAACCAAGTAGTTTTTCAAATGTGGTTAGAGTTGCCATGTTTGGTTAACAAAGATACAAGGGCCCACTTAAACTTGAATTTCAGGTAAACAACAAAATCACATTTAGTATAACAATTGCAATTGACTGACATATAATTATTGCCACGTCCAGTTCCAGTACGGCCAACCATGTTGTCTGACAAGGTCCGGACATGGGGGATATGTCTTCAAGGAAGCATATCCTGGCCTAGAAGACGTGGCATTACTTAGAAGTTCCAGTGTGGCCAACCATGTTGTCTGACA
>CM052548.1:14894655-14936001 GCA_028533065.1 Trachops cirrhosus | reverse complement strand
ACTTGCAATAAACGAATCAGTGCTTCACCTGCCTCTGAGCTGTGTAGTTGCCTGATCTCCACGCGCCGACGCCTTACCCACCTATCGGGACCCCCTGGACTCTGCTGCGGCCGGCCCGCGGCAACTTATAATAAAAATTATTTTATCTGATATTCAAACTTAACTGAATTTTTAAAAATTTTAATTGGGAAATAACCTTATATATGTCTTATTTTATTAAAAAAAAAGAAAAGTTCACAGAATCACATTTAACAAAAGACCAGAAAAAAAATCACAGGACCAGCTTCATACCTATATGTAGGGTCTTGCAAAATAATGCCTGCCTGAATGTGGCTGGTAGGGTAATAATACGGATGCAATACTTTATAGCTCTAATTTCAGCATTTCACCTAAAGTGTCATATGTTGTGCTTGAGTGTGATATTGTTATGTTACAGAATTACATGCTTATGACTTTGTAATAAGTATTTTGTAATAAAAATGGGGCATTATTTGTGCCAGACCCTGTATATACATAATTATTTTAGATATATATTCTGCTTTTTTAAAAGATTATATTTATTTACTTTTAGAGAGAGAGAAAGGGAAGGAAAAAGAGAGGGAAAGAAACATCAATGTGTGGTTGGCTCTTGCACGCCCCCTACTGGGGACCTGGCCCACAACCCAGGCATGTACCCTGACTGTGAATCAAACCAGTGACCCTTTGGTTTGCAGACCGGCACTCAACCCACTGAGCTACACAGCCAGAGATAGGTATATATTCTTGTAGCCAGAAATTGTCATCTATTTTTATTTTTCCAAGTTGTGTGGTACACATTATGGTGTGAATAAAATTAAAATGTTATTCTAAAGACACAATGATACATTTTTCACAGCAACAGAATTTACAGACACCCAAGTCAAATTTTAAACAGTTGTAAGAATACTGCATTGGAGTCAAGGGCTCATGGAAGTGAATTCGTTGAAGGAAGATTTAGGTGTCACAATGAATGTATATGCAAATATTAGAACAAAGTAATGTATTAAGAATTGTATCTGAAGACTACAAGGGAGATGAGTCTAAAATAAAGATAACCAGATACCGACCTAAGAGCATCTGGTGGATTAGGACTGTGTATGGGGCCCACGTTGGTATATTAATCTGTTACTGCGGTGATTTTGATGCAGTTTGCCCATAGTCCTTACATCTGAAGCAGTACTATGTTTGTGAAGTTAACTTGAACAACAGGGAGGACATATTTCGGGCTGAGAACACAGGGTTTTCAGATGAACTATGTGGTTTCACAGCTTTCTGTTGTTTCCTTGCCTGTAAACTAGAGTGGTAAAAATAGTACCTACTTCACAGACGTTTGGTGAGAAATACATGAATTAATTTCCTACCTCACTTTAGAATAGTGCCTAACACAGTAAACCATCAGGAAATGTTAGCTATTATTACCTGATTGGTAATGATATTATTTGATATAGCATATGTGAACTGGAAATCATTTACTTATTGTCATTGTTGCAAGCGACAAGCAGAAAGTTATTTTAAAAATCTGATTGTGTTTTCAAAACAATAGTTAAGAAACTCTACTTAAAAGACCTTATAATAATCTGTTATACATGTAACATGATAATATGACTTTGGAAAGCATAGGATTTATTTGCACATCAAATATATTTATAGAGTATACTAGACCCTATTGTAAGCCCTCATTTCAAGGATCCATATTAAATATAATATATCAGATTCTAAACAATATGTTTTACTATCTCATCCTATTTTTATATGATCTTATCTATCATCGACTCTAATAGTTCCATAGTTTTCCACATGCATCCAGAAACTTTTGTTATGGAAATTAATTTGCATTTACACAAATGCCTTTTCAATTAAGAGATCTCAAGTCAAGTTACTAAAGTAAAAAAAAAAGTCCAGTAGATACTGTGTAGATACATACATGAGAGATGGATAAACAGGTAGATAGATCTTTTTAAAAAGCAGTTAGATAATCTACTTTCTTATATCCTACTTGCCAAAGTTTGCCTTTAAAAACATTGTAGTGAGAACAGAAGAAAAGCAAAGCATCTAATATTTTCCTGATCCATTCTGAAGTCAGTGTTAATATCTGCTTCTATTGTGTCATAATTTATACCTGGAATTGTACATTTGAATGTAGGCAATTAGGTAAACTATCAGTGTAGAACATTTTTAAATATATTTGAAGACCAAGAAAACAAAACTACTTTATCTAAAGATGAGGTTATCATGATTTATTTCTTTAAATTTTTGTTGTAATTGTGCCCATCACCATTTAGTCCCCTTGTCCCCCTTCTCCCCACAGTCACCACACTGTTGTCTTAAAAGATCAATATACTTGTGAGGAGTAAACAACCACAAACATTCAGACTTTGGAGTGAAATGACTCACAAGATGGGTCACCTTGGACAGAACTACTTTAATTGCTGTGGCCTGCCTCAGTTTCTTTCTTTTTTTTTGAATTTCAGTTTTTAATAGTATTTTTCAATTGCCATTTATTCTCCTTAAACCCCCTCACCCCCCACAGCCACCACATTATTGTCCATGTCCAAGTGTCCTTTGTCCTGTCTGCTCAATCCCTCCACCCCCTAACCATCCCTTCTTCCTTAGCTGTCATCCTGCCCTCCATCTCTGAGGTTGTCTCTATTTTGCCTACTAGTCTAGTTTGTTTGCTAAATTCCACAAGTGAGTGAAATCGTATGGTGTTTGTCTTTCTCTGCCTGGCTTATTTCACTTAGCATAATATTTTCCAGGTACATCCATAATGTCACAAAGGGTAAAATTTTATTTTTTTTATGGCTGAGTGGTATTCCATAGTTATTTTATCCACTCATTATCTACTGATGGACACTTGGGCTGCTTCCATATCTTCTCAGTTGTAAATAATGCTGCACTGAACACAGGGGTGCTTATGTTCTTTCGAGTTAGTGTTTTGGGTTCCTTCAGATATATTCCCAGAAGTGAAATCTCTGGGTAAAAAGGCAGATCCATTTTTAATATTTTGAGGTATCTCCATACCGCTTTCCACAGTGGCCGCACCAGTCGGCATTCCCACCAGCAGTGCCAAATGATTCCCCTTCCCCCACATCCTCACCAGTACCTGCTGTTTGTTACTTATTGATGATGGCCATCTGACGGGTGTGAAATGATATCTCAGTGTGGTTTTAACTTGTATTTCTCTGATGATTAGTGGCGTTGAGCATCTTTTCATATGTCTATTGGCCATCTGTATGTCTCCTTTGGAAATGTGTCTATTCAGGTCCTTTACACATTTTTTAATTAGATTGGGTTTTTTTTTTGGTGTTGAGTTTTGTAAGTTCTTTATAAATTTTAGATATTAACCCCTCATCAGATATATTGTCAAATATTTTCTCCCATTCTGTGGGTTGTCTTTTTATTTTGTTGATGTTCTTATCATTTTTGGAAAGGTACAAGAGAATTATAAGGAAATCACTAATTACACCAAAGCTATTAAAGTTTTCAATTCACTCGTACAAAAGTTATATATCAATGAAATGACAATTTTGTTGTTTAGAATATTCTTAGGAAATTCTGTAAATTTCCTTGTGTATCTAAAATAACAATGGTGAAAAAGATCTCGAGTATAATAATAGTATCTACTTAATGAGGAACTGCATGAAACAATACAGAAATTCCCCAAATCACATGGTTTTAATAATGTTAACTGTTTAAAGTGGGGGCTTAGTCACTTAATGGGGTTAAGACCATTATATCATAAAATATATTTATTGAAATGCTCAATAATATGGATAGAATTGAAACTATTTGTAAAAATATTCAACATTATGTCAAAGCTAGTGATAAAAAAATAATCCCCTTAACTACAGTTCAAGTGTAGGTTGATGTCTAGTGGTATTATTTATTAACAATCAACTATTCAAATAAAGTATAATGCTTCACATTTGTAAGACAATTTTAGATCTTTGAACAGAAGCCTTTCAATATCAAAATCCCCCATCAGGTTCAGTATAGCACACTATGTAGTTTAAAGCTTTGATTACTAGCATATTAAAAGATCTTTCAAATTTGTTTTTATGAGAGCTTATTACTTTGTTTTATAAGTTGTACACTTATTTGTTTTATTTTAGTTTTTGCACAATAAAAATATCAGGATATGAAAACTGTGAAGTCAGGTCATGAGTCTCACCCACTGTGCACTGTGGTTCTCTAGCCAGTAAGCTGTGCATCTTGATGCACTGAAGATGTTACAAAATCTGTTTAAGTACAGGTTTAATGAGCACTACAGAGAAGTATTATTTATGATTTCTTGCTGTCTAATTTCAGAAATAATTAGTGCCACTGAAACATTATGAAACAGAAGCGGACCCTTAGTTACATTATGAATTATAAATGAAAGTTATTAAGGTATTCAAAAAGAGAATAAAACATTAGTAAACCCCTAGGATATTATTACTTATCTCCCCTTTTCCCTTTAGAACCTTCCTTGGTACCAGGTGTAAACAGAACCACTGCCTGTGGCAGTGCAGGCTCACTCCTCTTACGTCCGCTGCTCTTATAATTCTTTATATCTTTAATTATAGCAACTGTCTATTTCTTCTGCCTATCAGTTTTTTGTTTGTTTGCTTATTTGCTTGTTTGTTTGTTTTTGCATTATGCTGCCACTAGTGTACATTTCCCTTGGAACCAGTAGGAAACTGTTTTTATACTTCCTAAGGCCAGCTACTTGGGGGAACATTTGTTTTTCTCTTTTTGTTTTCTCAAGTATTTTTAAGGAGGAGAGTGGGGGGAAAGATGAAAAATACTCAGCTGTGTTAAAAATAAATTTATGTATGTCCATGTTATTATCAATCATTACAGTGGCTAATCAACGAAAAGCATTTCTCCCATCTCTCTAGCTTAACTGTATACAATGAGGAATCTCCTCAAGCCCTCATTCAACACAAAGGGAGTATCCAAAGTAGCTGGATGGAGCTGCCAACATCAAAATAGATGGAGTAAACTAATGCATTTTTCCTGATGTTGTTACAGCATGCATGCCACAAAAGCTTGTTCTGGCTCTCCTTTTGTTAAACTGGATCTGACTCTCCCTAACTTAATATTTAGTATTTGGTGAATCTATAAGAGAAGGCAGAGTTCTTTGGAAAGACAACAATGCTGGAAAAAAATAGAAGGCAGCTGGAAAAAAGGAAGACCAAATATAAGATGGATTGACTCCCTGAAGAAAGCCTAGGGATGAGTGACAGAAGCTGCGCAGGGCTGCTGAGGACAGGACACGGTGAACATCCTTTATTTATAGGATCTCCAGGAGTGAGAGCTGACTCGGCGCATGGCACAAACAGAGCGTTATAATCTATAGTTCTATCCTGTAGGAAATAATCGCTAACTATGAAATGTAAGTTAGCTGTAATAATTCCTATGATTATAAATACTCAGTATGTTTTCCTTTATCTGAGCAAATTAAAGTAAAAAAACCCCATGTTTTATAAAAGCCACCTGTGTGCACTTCACAGTATATCTGATTGTAATGGCCTAATTGATTGGTTGCTGCAGTATTTGATTTCTGGTCCCTAGGTTAATGTTTTATGAAAAGTCAGAGACTGCCAACCTATCTGAAGGTCACCAAGAAAATGTACTGATAAAGCCAAGCTAAGTTTATTAGTCCTGCAGTAAAGGGAAAATAAATCTTAACATATACTTAAAGTATTTCAAAGTGTGGAAATTGAAGGAAGATATTTATCAGATTTAGGCTCAGTGACTTTATTAAATACTAGCTTTATACTGGTGAGCAGAATGAGGCCCATGAGCCTTGATGAGTGACTGGTAATTTTTATACAATAGACATTGTAGTTAGCGCCCAGACCTACGCTCCAAGAGCAGTGGCTTGTTTGAAATCAACAAACTGGCATTGCTCCTTCTTGCTTTATTTTACAGAGGGGGCGGTATAAATTTTGGGCCCCAGAACTTATGTTCTAACAAAATGACAGGAATGTTAGTTTCTTCACACTATTTTTATCATAGAAACAGGCCAAACAGCCATTTTAGGCAAAAAAAAAAATTTAATGACAACAATCAAAACAAAACTTCCACAACCACTTAGAAAAGAGCAAACAAATGTATTAGTTTTAGTGTGTGTGTATTTAACTCTTAAAATTCTTTGCTTCAAAATCAATCATATATTTAAAAATTGTGGCAAAATACACATAAATGTTTTCATCTTTCTAATGTGTTTTTGGTTTAATCCCCTTAACTATCCCATACAAGGTGAAATATTTTAATAAACATTGGAAAACTAATCTTTTCTATTGTGTCCGATTCAGGAATTGTAATAAATATTGGCAACTACTAGTGAACTATTTATGTGTGAGAATAGAAACAAAACTTATTCATCATTAAATATACAGCAAATAGCAGCATGCCAGATTCATATGTAGAAGTCAACATGTTTTAAATGAATAAATCCATATTTAAATACCTTTTCTTCTGGTCCTGGATTTGTACATGGTTTTCAGCTCAGAAGCAATGCTTTTCAGTGATGTAATACACTGAGTTTCACAACTGTGGATGCAGAAGGATCTGGCTGTATAATACATCTCAACTGTAACATGGGGGAATTGTCATTTTCTCAAAGTTGGTTTATCCTCTGTGTTTTCTACATGATTCAAGGCCTTGAGGAACCTTTATAATTATCCCTAAGTTATTTCAGTGGATGTATGAAATTTAGAATAATACAAATTCCACGTTTCATATAACCTGTACCCCTTTTAATCATCTTTTAGAAGGTAGAAAATGGGAATATCCTTAGTGTTTTCATTTGCACCACTAAACCCTCACAGAATAAAGATAATTGCTGGTTAATAAATGTTTTTCACGTCCATGACATACAGATAGACACACACACAACCACCCCCACCCCCACCATCCTCGCCACACAGGGGAGGCAATCTATGTTAATACACCGGGTTAGTATAATTTAATAAATAAGCCAAAAAGTGAGCACTGAAGCCTTGTGAGAGACTCAGAACCAAAAGATTCTGATATGCCATACCCACATTACTGACCCACACAAACTTTGAGAAAATAATTATTTGTTGCTTTAAATTTCTTAATTTGAAAGTAATTTGTCATTCAACAGGAAGAACAGGAAAGAGATATTTCGTGAAGATCAAGCAATAGTTTCCAAAGATATAGTGCATTTACGACATAGGGTAATTTATAGAATATGCATTAGTTTTTTATGCATCACTTAATAATGCATTAGTTTTTCTTTGCTTCTATGCTGTACATTAAAAACATTGCCTTAGCTACTAAGATCACTTATATATTTACCCCCAAGTCACAGATGGCAAACTCAAGGCTGATGGACCGAATCCGGCCCTCCTTGTTTTTTCCAACACCACACCTTGTTTCTACCCAGAGGCAGCACTGAGCTCCTTGCCCCTAGTTAAAGAGTAATTACATTTATACAGCCCTAAAGTTCCATTCAGTCTTTTGAAAGCAACCACCAGGCTGATGTGAATACAAGTTTGACACCCCTGCCCTAAATTGTATCAATTAGATCTGCTACTTTTCAACTTCAACTGAATGAAACCATACTGAATGGTTTGTTTCTTCTTCTCTTCCACAAATAATATGTTTGAAAGTTGTTCATCTATTGCTGCAGTTAATCCATTTAGCATCATAGGCTTTCTTTTACTATTCTACAAATAGTATACCCATTCTATTGTACTTTCATGCATTTAGGTTGCCTCTATTTTAAAATAATGTATAATGCTTATTTGTATATATAATATACTATAATGGACATATATACAATTTCTTTAGTATATATAACTAGAAATGGAATACTGACTGATAGGTATGTAAATGCATCTTCAAATATTTACATGATGCTAAAGTAGTTTCTAAAGTGGTGAGATTAATTTAATTTTTTGCCAGTAATCTATGAAATTTTGCTGTTTAAGATATTCTAAACACTTGGTTAACTCTTGCTATACAACAAATCACTCTAAAACATAGTATCTAAAAATAAATATTTTATTATGTAAGATAGTTCTTGAGGTTGGCAGATCTTAGCTGGCTATTTCTAAGGTATGTTATCCTGACAAGAAGCAGTTGGACTGTAACTGGAGTTGTGTTGAAGGCTTTCCCCCTTAGTCTATCTAGGGTGCTGTAGATTGGGTGACTTATCATCAACATATAATTATTTCTAAGAATCTTGGGGGTTGAAAAATCCATGATCAAGGTGCTGGCAGATTGAGCGTCTGCTAAGGGTCCACTTCCTGCTTCATAGATGGCGATTAATTTCACTCTGTCTTCCCCTGTCAGAAGGAGCACGGGATCTCTTTGGGTCTCTCTTAGAATGGCCATAATCTTATTCATAAGGGCTCAATCCTTGTGACCTAGTCACCTCCAGAGCTCCATCTTCAAATACCATCCCATTGGGGATTAGGTTTCGACATTTGAGTTTGGGGGGCAGGGGCACAGACATTCAGTCTATAGCACTGCCTCACTCAAATATTTGGTAGTTGACGCTGAGTTTCTGCTGGGCTCACCCCTGGGACTGTCAGGTGTGACACCTACAAATGACCTCTAAATGTTCCTCGAACTTTCTTGCAACATGGTGTTTGGGTCCTAAAAGGGAGTACCTCCTGAGCAGAAAACAGAACATATATCACCTTTTAGGAACTGGCCTTGGAAATCACATGGCATATGCTTCACAATAGTCTTAGTCCTACCCCACTGCAAGGACAGGAAACGCCCCCATACACATACTTCTTAATGACTGGAACATCACATCATGTGGTAAGACAGGCATGTGGAACAGCAAATCTTGTAGTCACTTTTTTGGTTTGTTTTTGAAGATTTTATTTTTTTATTTATTTAAAAAAGAGGGGAATAGAGGGTTAAAGAGAGAGAATGAAACACTAGTGTGAGAAAAAAACACAAATTGGTCGCCTCTGACTGAGGACCACCCAGAACCTGCAACCCAAGCATGTGCCAGGCCTGCCTGACTGGGAACTGAACCGGTGAACTTTAGCTTTGTGGGATGACACTCAACCAACCGAACCACACCAGTCAGGGCCTTGTTGCAATCATTTTGAAAAGCAAAACAAAACAAAAAGATCGTTCATTTTTTTAAAAATATAGAACTGTCAGTATTTCTATTCATGTGTGGTGATAGCTTATTTTGGTTTTAATTTGGATTATTCAAATTACCTATTATATTTAAAATCTTTTATTAAACAGATACATAAATATTTCCAGTAAAGAAAATGGTTTTAGCGTTTATTTGCAAAACATAATCTTAAGCTCATGAAGATGTTCTCCCATATCTGTGTAAAAACATTTGCAACAGACTTTGTATGCAGGATAATTACAAGTTCAACACAAAATACATGTTGCCTGTGAAGCATTTAAGAGTAAGTTATCACATAAGATACTTACATTCCTCAATACTTAAGAAAAAGGGTCGTTGTTCTAGACAACCTAAATACTTAAGTCATAAAGAAACACTGCCACATTATTGACACTTACTATTCAGAGCCTATTCACATTTTACTATATCTATGTATCTATATCAGTTTTAGCAACAACTGGTCAAGTTCTGCCCAAATAATTCAGACTTTGAGATTGCACTGATTCCATATACCAATTTTGGTATAATTTTCAAATTATCCGCATTGTCTAAGAACTTGTCCAATTCTGGACAGCAATGAAAATACTATCCTTTCCCTTTTCTAAATCATCCTTGTTATGCTTTATCTTTACATCTACAAAGCCTGGTATGTGATTAAGAAACAGCAGTGCTGTCCCATCTGTCAAGCAGTTGGTATTTTTTATACCCTGCTGTCGGTATGTAATTGACACAACATATTAGGGCAAGATATTTGGTGGTTTTGCTGAGGCTGAACTATGCTATTACCTAAAGATGCCACTCTTAGATGTATATCCACAAAATTAGTTTATACGTTTGCATGAAGGCATGTACAGGACTATGAAGAGCTTCAACTATTTGCAATTGACACAAAAAGGAAGCAAAGTTAATGACCTTCAACTTTAGAATGGATCAATTGTGGGGTAACAGACAGCACTGGGAATGAACAAAGTACTACTATAAATAATAACATACATTGACTTCATAAACACAGTATTGAGCAAAAAGTACTTATAAAATAGATTATAATGTAGATTTCCACTTTAAAAAAAGGTAGAATCTATGATATCAAAAGTTGGGAAAATGATGTTGCCTTAACTTGAAAGAAATAAGGGAAGATTTTAGAGTTCTAGTAATTTTGAGTTCCTCGATATTTATATTGCCTATTTGGGAGCATTTAATTTATGATATTTTGAAGTATATATTTACCTCTAAGTATTTCATTCATCAATAAAATTAAACAATAAATAAAAGCATAAAGGCTAACACATGCAAAATAAATATAAAATAATAAAAATATAAAAACATTTAAAATTATAACATGGGGATAATAATATGTTTGTGAATTGGTAGATTATTTAGCTTTATTTCAGAGGGGGTGGATACAGAAAAAGATAAATTAACATGGATAATCCATAACGCATAAGGAGAAATACCACCATCTGAGCCTTAATGTTTCATCACCAGAAACTTTGAGATTCTCAGGCACAGCCAGTAACATTGAACCTCTTTTATAGATAAAACATTGAACTTTTAAAATCCTTTCTGTTAATATATTTACAGAGCTCATACTTTGTATTCTATGATATTATCTTTTTAGTATTTAGAAGTAATAGGACTAATTCTTGTACTCACAGCTGTGAGCATCTTTAACTTACTTATTTAAAGAAAACTCTGGCCTGGAAAATGTCCTTGTGATGCACTGTGCACAGCAAAGAAAATTAGAACAATATTTTTACTTTAAGATTCGGATTCTAATTTTATAAGTGTATTCTTAATCACATTGTATAAATGTCTGTGCACATAAAATAAAATTATACACAAACACAAACGTAAGAAAGTGTTATGCTTATAGCACATCGAGCAGATATTTTCTTAGATTTTTTTCCCTATCACTCCATTGTCATGAAAAGATTAGAGAGAAAGAAGATCATAGAAAATGAGAAAACACTCTGTGTCAAACCAAAGGTCAAGAGAATTTTTCACAAGAACATCAGATAAGATTTTCAAATACTTTACTCAGTAATTTAGACTTTCTTTGAAAAGATTTGACTTTTGAAGAGCAGTTTTAATCATAATTTTAGAAATAAGAGTATTATGCCATAAAAGATCTTCAGTACAGATAATAGGAAGCCTTTCCTTTTCATTCTTTTTTAAAATGTCAATGTGAATTTCATATATTTTATATACTCTCAGATCAGAAGAGTATCTCAATATAACTTTGCAGTTCTAAGGATTCCTTCAATTTGGTAATATATTATCTCAAAAGTACCTTGTCTTCAGGAACGTACTTTAATAAGTTATCTTTTACAAAGGGCCCATAACTGCCATGGATGTTACTAAATGATTCTCTGTTGGTCACAAAGAATCAATGTGACACTTTATTGACCTAATTGAGAGAAAAATCTGTACTATTGATGAGGTGAAAAATTATATAAACCTTGGTTATTACAATGGAGTTAAAGAGCAAAATTTAGGTATATATGAGTAATTTATTCTCTAGCATATACTCATATTTTTGAACTTGGTATAATGTCTGTTAGGAAGTGGTAAAAGTCTTTCAAAAAATCTTTATTAAAACTGTGACTTAAAAGTCTCAATAATGTGATGACAGACTACTTTTCTTCATTAAATGGTAAGACCACCATAAGATTCACCACCATCTGTGGTGTATCCATTGAACTAGGGCACCTTATTTAAGCCAGTAATCAGGAATGAACTAGGTTGCAACTACAGACCCATTAAGGTATAGCCAGGGAATAAATTAATGCTAAATCAGACATTAATCCTTCATTTTAAAAATGAATTCTAATAATATATTCAGGCATTGTAACAAATTAATTTACAAAATATTGAACCAAATCCTGACTGAAAAAAATAATATATCTAGACATTGCTTCTAAGACACTTGGGGAATATTAAGTCTTTATTGTTGCATTTGCAGGAATCCTTGAAGAAACAATAGAAAATCAAATCCGCAAACACTGTTTAATCCAGTAGTCAAACCTTATCCGTGGTTTTGCTTTCCATAGTTTCAGTTACCCACTGTCAACCTTGGGTCAAAAATATTAAATGGAAAATTCCAGAACTAAAAAATTCCCGAGTTTTAAATTGCTTGCCATTCTGAGTAGGGTGATGAAATCTCCCACAGTCCTGCTCCATCCTGCCCGGAACTTAAATCATTTCTTTGTCTAGCTTATGCACGCAGTATGCATTACCCGCCCCCTAGTGACTTAGCAGCTGTCTCTGCAATCAGGTGGACTGTCATGGTATTGCAGTGCATGTGTTCAAGTAACCTTTATTTTACTTAATAACAGCCCCAAAGCACAACAGTAGTGATGCTGGGAGCTTGGGTGTGCCAAAGAGACGCCATACAAGTGTGTATGTATGGAGAAGACATAACACACGCAAGGTTCGGTACCACCTGCAGTTTCAGGCGCCCACTGCGGGCCTCGTGGCTGCCTTTCCAGTTTCCTAATGCCTCTAATCAGACATCACTGTATCAGCCTTTCTCATCATCACATAGTCATCTTACGCATTTTAATTTAAATATTACTTGTTCTGGTCTTTTCAAAAATTTTTTAGAGTATAATGTTTCTGACTACTACTTACTCCTATATACACCATTCTTCCATTATCAAAGCAGTCTTCAATTTTGATGTGAAATACTCTCAACCTTCATTGGAATTTAAACAATGATGGGAGAATATCTGTCTTGTCAATCATTATCTTTTGTGTACTCAGTACACAAACTTCACAGTTTTGTTGTATGTGCTGAACCATAATTTTCCACATGGGTAACATAAGTGAAACTAATAATTATTAAACATGCTCAATTAAATAGCTTATTAAATAGCTCAATTAAATTGATGATTTTCCTGAGTTCCATAGATCTGTAAATTTTACATAGAAAAGAAACCTTGAAATTAAAAATATTTATAATTCCTCCAGCCCCAGCCTTCAAATGAAGATGGTTTCTTGCTAAATTACTTTAACAGGTAGAGTTAAAAATTGTGGAAACAGAAATGGGTCCAATTGTTCAACATAAGAAATTTGATGTGCATGCCCACAGCTAGATCTTTGGTTTTGGGGAATGTAAATAAACAGCTGCTAGAGAGGGTAGAGATACTAGGAACCTAATCAAGGTGTAAATGGAGATGTTCTTAGACTGTTCTTAGAAGTTGTTCTACATAATATGCAATTTAGTTCCAACTTTATTTTACTGCAAATAAATCTACCAGTGTAGCCATCTGAGTGACATGTCTGTACTGTTTGATATTTTTTTATCTTGTTTGTTTATGCAGCATGATAATGTGTGAAAAGAGCTACTTGATACATAATGGTCACTATCTGAATCACTGACAGGGAGCTTTGTTAAGTTTGCCTTAATTTCTCTAAAATATCTATTGGTATCTTATGTATGGTTGGTGGGCTTGTAAAATTCTAATTAAAGTTGATAGATGTAAACATTATCACAAAAGAAAATGTAGTTGACATGATTTATGTCGTTTTCTAGAAAAGATACTATATGTTGAATATAGTTGGCTATCACGCCACAAAAATAAGTCAATATTAAAATCAGAGACATACAATGGGAAAATTTTTAATTCATCTAGAAATCAGTAGAAACTAAATAACTTTTACTTCTACTTCTAAATGGTGTTGAGTAAATTATCTGGTCTTTAGGTTTTATCAAGGACGATTGTGTAAAATACGTGTCAGATGGCTATGACTTTAAAGTGTCACTGAGTTATTTTTTCTTCCCCCCAAATTTTTTGGAGTTCTGATCTTAGGCGATTTTCTGATTATCTGGTCTTCTACCCATGTTAAATTCTTTAATTACTCAGTTATCAGTCATTTCTGTTCATCTAGGAGCACTTAATGTGAACCTAGTATGTAATTATGGAATTCAAAACGTCAGCAAAACATTGGGGTTCTATTTGTATAAGGAAAGGAAAGTAATTAATCATTCTTTGCACCACTGGAGTTACATGCTCTACTTAGCCAAGCTGAACAAAAACCACAATTCTAAACAATCAAACAAAAATATACATGTAGATGTGGGCAAAGCTATGTACACACTACAGCCTATAGACAGATGTACTTTCAGGTTACTAAAAGAAGTCACTATACCATTCTCAAATTTAACACTAAAAATTTTATTTTTTCCCTTACAAACCTGTTTTGTGGCAAATCCATTTCTCAATAAATAACATCAGAGTGCCATGATGTACAAAAGATGTCTAATATTTACTGTACCTTTCCTTTTTTTCCCTTTATCTATCAGAATATACAAATGATTATAAGTCATAGTCATGTCTCAATTCTGGCTGCTTCCAAATGTATTCCAAAAGATACTGTATTAGTTCTGAGCCATAAAAATATGAGGATTACATGAGGATTGGGAAATGGGGGTTTGGGAGCAGAGATTGAAACCATCCAAAATATTTAGCAAAGGGTGAATAAGTCAAAGATTTCAGAATGAGTAAGCGGATGTGCAGAGCAGAACTTTGCTGGGTGAGGGGTAAAGAATCAATGGCACTGTAGGAGTTAGAGACGTCCTGATTCTAAAGTCTAAATTTAACAAGCAGGTAGAAAGATATATTTGGAATATTAGTTTGTGATAGATTAATTACTAGAGAAATCAGGCTGTTTCTCCATACCCGCACCTGCCATTCTCTTAGACTACCCCCCCATCTGTCAGATCACGGTACCTCTAATTTTCTGGGGGACCAGTTGGCAGGAATCCCATGTTTTAGGTCTCTTTTAAGACAGTCTGTAATTCCTAGTGTGAGATAGGGTAATATATTTATTTTTTTTCTTAAAGATTTTATTTATTTATTTGTAGAGAATGGAAGGGAGGGAGAAAGAGATGGAGAGAAACATCAATGTGTGGTTGCTTCTCTCATGCCCCCAAATGGGGGACCTGGCCTGTAAACCAGGCATGTTCCCTGAGTGGGAATTGAACTAATGACCTTTTGGTTCACAGGCTGGCACTCAATCCACTGAGCCACACTAGCCAGGGCAGATAGGGTAATATATTTAAACATTGGTCAAAGAGATAAGAGACTTAAAATAAAGAATTAAGGCCAATTGTCTAGCTGCCTCCCTTCACCCACACTGAAAAATTAAATATCCCTTCGAACACGAAAGTGATGCATATAAGTGAGGACGTAGAAACATAAGACTGAAACTGAGAAGCGGTGCTAAGTGCCAGACCACTGCTTCTGTTTTGTAAGCAAAGTCTCAAAGGAGAAAAGATAACAAAGTAAAGGCTGTCTGAGATGGTCTTGCATGAAGTTTGGGGATGTCTCAGAGACAGAGACTTACCTTACCGTCCTCCAGTTTCCAGCTGAGTGAGGCAATCCCCTCATATGTCTTATATTGTTATACTTGAGGTGCATTAGCAAGTTTTGTTACGAATTTCAAACATCAGACTTCTCTCGAAACCTGTTTTGCAAAGACCAAAGCGTGACATGGAAGTAAACTCATGAAACAATAAGCACATGAATAAATCCAAAACCACACATGCCAGGAAAAAGAATATAAAAGATGGTACTAGGTTGAAATAAGGCATTTCTCCATGGATTTATCTGTGGTCATAAACTGGCTAAAAAATAAAGTTACATGACTGAGTCAGTACCAGACACCATTTGTGCATTAAGCATGTATGTCTTAGGAAGGTAAAAAGCCACCCTAGCACTGAATTGAGGAGATATTTACTAACAAAGTTTTCTCCAGCGGGCAGCAGAAATGTTAACTTTCAAAGTACTGATCATCAGAGTAAGTAGCAAAGAAAGTCTAATAGGTGTGTCCAATCTGCCACCCGTGGGCCACACGTGACCCAGGATGGCTGTGAATGTGGCCCAACACAAAACTGTAAATTTACTTAAAATATCATGAGATTTATTTTTTGTGTGTGATTACATGTTGCAATGTATTTATTGTGTGACCAAAGAGAACTTTTCTTCTTCCAGTGTGGTGCAGAGATGCCAAAAGTTTGGACAAACCTGGAAAAGAATTTTGAATCTGTACCTGTTTTAACAGAGGTAAATCAATGAAAGCATTTATTGGAATAGAAAGAGAGAAGATGATAAGGGGAAAATATTAATTTTCTGCACTAGGTAGAGAAGGGCTCACAGAAGTGTCTGCCATACCTTTTAACTCACACAACTGAGCCTTATACAATACATTTCTGTAATACAAATAAATGTTTTAATTATTCCTTTCTAAGAAAGAAAATGCCTTTGAGAGATGATGGATCAACCCCTGGGTTGTAGAACCCTTTTATATGGGAAACTGAATTATTTATCCGTATGTATCTAATTGAGAGCTCACTGAAATGGCCAGCACAGATTGATGCAAAATGACTATTTTTTTAAAGCAAGGGGGTGTGAAAGGGAAAGTGGGGAGAAGAGCAAGAATAGGAAGAAGGAATTCTGCTTGCAAAAATGAGAGAAACTCTCAGGTACAAGCCAAAGAGAATACAGAGTTCAGCAAGCATAGTGATTTAAAGAGAGATCTAAGGAGAATTTCATTAAAGGAGTAAAATGAGGACAGGATTTTAAAGGTGGGGAGCAGAATTCACATTAGGGAAAATGGATTATTTAATAATAGGCAGACAAAATATTTCTAACCTACTGAGTGTTGCATAGGGGACATTCCTTCCTCACAAAACACACTAGCACTGAGAATTAGAGATAATTTGGAGGCAGTTTCCACTCTCTTTGCTTCCAAAGAGTTATACCTAGGAGCTGCTGCCCAGTTAATGTTTGTGAATCTCAGATGACTTCCAAGTCAGTCATAAAAGAAAGATAATTAATCCCCAAAATCCCAGTGATGGCTAGAACTGAGTTTTACATCACCTTGTAATTTCCTCAGGAAACCCAGAAGAACAGCGGCATAACCTATACATATTTAAAAGGCCAGATTTTAAAAGTTACAATTATGTTAAGGTGCAGTGAGGGTGATTCTAATGAGAAGTGTATTCCATCGAAATTCACAAGTGTAACAATATAATTATATACCTATTTTGTTCATTATCTCTGTTTAATATGGATTCATTGTAAACAGGTGGTGGTTCATTAAAGTTTAATAAAGCATGCTATATTTCAAAATGTGCATGCTGTACAGTGAAATACAGACCTTGTGAAGTCCTTAAATTAATCACCCAAGAAATATTTTAAAGTCTCACTCCCAAATGGATACCCAAATTGCAATGAAAATGTAAGTTTGAAGTTTTGCGGTATTTAGAAAAACAGTTGATCGTAACTTCTGCATTGAATTATGTTATTGGATTAACATCACTCTTCATAATATAAACTGCAATGATATAAAGTATGATGAGTTTGGTGATGTGGGAAAGAAAAGAAATTTAATAAATGCCTGGCACATCCATCCAGTCAACACTTATTTAGCGAGAGCAAGCTCGTTGCCAGGCACTGTGTTAGATATTGCAATGCAAACAGAACGGTGACCACATGAAAGCCTCAGAGGTGGTCAGCCCAGGTTTGGTTAGATCCCGGCGCTTTTCTGTTTGATGAGTGAGTGTGTTTGAAATATCTAAGTTTGATTCACGTTTACATCACTGAAGCGCTGCATTAATTTTGCAGACTCAATTTATCTGAGGCTCCCTTTCTTCTATAAAATGGAATGATAGCATTTACCTTTCAGGGTGGATATGAGGATTAAAGAGGATGATACTGCATACAAAGTAAAAAAAAAGTGTTTTATAAATGTAATTAAACACTTAAAAAATGACATTTTTTCCTCATTGTTGTTTCTTGGAGCATTCGAAATGGTGTGGCTAACTTAATGATCTTTTTGGACTGCATCCAAATAATGACTTAACTTGAAGTTTTGTTCCATTTTTAGTTTATGGCCATGCTGTCTATTTGACTGTTTTATTTATGAATGATTGTGGCCTCTTGTGTCTGAATATGTAGAGTTAAGAATATGAAAAAAATAAAATGGGGATCTGAAATATTCTACATAAGTACAATGTAATTTATATCACTTCATCACATGAATTACTGTATTAGCCAACAAAGATCACAAGTACAATCTAATGACAGCATCTTTTATTATTTATTTTTTGATTCAGCCACTATATGTAAATGTCAGTAGGGGCTTTATTCATAATAGCTAGAAAGTGGAAAAAGAACAATAGCCCATATACATTTGAATAAACACCTGATATAATTTTATAGAAGAATAGTATTCAGCAATAAAAAGAACGAAGTCCTTTTACCTGCCACAATACAGGTAAATATGAAAAATATTTGATCACTGGAAGAAGCAAGACACAAAGAGTATATATTGTATTTTTTCACTCATATAAATTTCTGGAAGAGACAAACCTAATTTACGTAGACACATATCATTAATATTTGCTGGGATGATGGGGGTTAGTGGATTTACATGTCAAGGTAGTCCAGGGAATTTTCTGAGCTTGTGAGCATACACTACATCTTAAATGTGATGTTGGCTCTATATAGTATATTTTGTCAAACTCAATGAACTATATAATCAATGCATTTAAATTTTATCTTACAAAATGTCTAGCTAAAAAGAAGATGAAATATTATGGTCTAGTAAGAAAAGTCAGTTGAGTGTCAACAATTTCATGTTCATTAGCCACAAAATGCAACTTGAAAGAAGCAGGCTAGAATTTTTATGAAAAAGAAAAAAGTATGTAAAAGAATAAATTACAAAAAATATATTTCAAAAAAGTGCAACACGTTAGTTGAGACAAATATGGCTACAAAGTTGATTAAGTATGTACATATGTTCCAAGAATAATCATTTCTCCTCCCAGTTAATGTTTAGGTACTCAATAAAAAAGGTTAGTTTTTGATGTTGTTCTTTACTAATATGTATATATTTTTGAAAGACTTATGTTTATGCAAAAAGGGTAATTCATAGGTCTATAAGTATAATAAAACTATTTTAGCTTAGTGAAATTTAATTATTTTAGCATTTCTCAGCATTCTAAAAGTTCCCCACTGGTAAAATAAACAATGCTGTCATTCTGTCTCTGAGTAGATAACATTAAATCATCCTCATAATCTACTCTGTTTTTGACTTTCTGTAATCCTACCTTCTCAAAATCTACTTAGAGGCTCTATAACGCTGGAGTCTTGATATTTAGACACATGCTTGATCAAGGTCAAAGGCTTCTATTTCCCTAATTATTTTGAATCAGTACTAATAAATCCCAAAAAATCCACATATTTCATTGATGTATATTTCATATACTACTCTTATAACAAAATTCCACATCACCTTTAATTTGAATAATTGTGTAGTCTTTACAAGTATACCTGACCCTTGGCATGCACTGTAATAACATTTTAATGTTGATTTGTTCCTCAGTGCACTAACAATGATATCTACTTACACTCCCATGACATGTATTTTCTTTGTTAGAGAAAATCTGTTTCATAATTATATAGAGGTTTGGCAATATTTCAAACATTCTGGGACACTGAGCTTCTTAGTAGCTAAGTGATTTTTTTAATTTTTATTTTTCAATTACAGTTGACATATGATATTATATTTAGTTTCAGGTGTACAATCTAGTGATTAGACATTGTATAACTTACTAAGTGATCAGTGTGATAAATCTAACACCCATGAAACACCACACATAGTTATTATAATATCATTCCCTTTGCTCTACTTTATCTCCTTGTGACTAATCTGTAACTACAAATTTATATTTCTTAATCCACTCGTCTGTTTTACCCATTACCTCAAACACCTCCCATCTGGAAACCATGACAATATGTTTTGTATTTATAAGTCTATCTCTGCTGTATTTGTTCAGTTATTTTTATTTTCAGACTCCACATGTAAGTGAAATCATATGGCATATGTCTTTCTCTGTCTGAGTTATTTCACTGAGCAAAATATCCTCTAGGTCCTTCCCTGTTGTTGTAAAGTGGGTGACAAAATTTCATTCTTTTTTATGGTTGAGTCATATTCCATTGTACATACGTACCACGTCTCTTTTGCTCCCTCTCCCCACCTCCTTCTCCTTCTTCCTCTTCTTGTTCTTCTTGTTATCCTCCTCCTCCTCCTCCTCCTTCTTCTTCTTCTTCAAAGAAGGCACCCCAACATTTATTTTATATTTCTTTGTTGGTGATGAACTCCTTTAGCTTTTTATGGTCTTCAGAGTTTTTTATGTGTCTTTCAAGTCTACATAACTTTGCTGTGTAGAGTAACCTGGCTTGTAGGTCCTTGCTTTTGATTACTGAATATTTCTTGCCAATCTCTTCTGGCCTGTAAAATTTCTGTTGGGAATCAGCTGACAGTCTTACTGTACCTCCCTTGAAGTCAACTAACAGTTTTTCTCTTGCTGCTTTTAAAATTCTGTCTTTATTCTTTGACATTTTAATTATAATATGTCTTCATGTGGGCCTCCTAGGTTTTTTTTTGTTTGGGACTCTCTGTGCTTCCTTGAATTTTATTTGTATTTCCTTCATCAGGTTAGGGAATTTTTCCATCACTATTTTTTTCAAATAGTTTTCAATTTTTTGCTCTCTCTTGTCCTTTCAGCATCCCCATGATGTGAATGTTGTTATCCCAGAAGCTACTTAAACTATCCTCATATTTTTTTAATCTAGATCTGTCAGTCTTGTCTTTTTTTTAATTTAATTTTATTTATTTATTTATTTTTAGAGAGGGGAAGGGAGGGAGAAGGAGAGAGAGAAATATCAATGTGTGATTGCCTCTCACGTGGCCCCCACTGGGGACCTGGCCCACAATCCAGGCATGTGCCCTGACTGGGAATCGAACCTGCGATGCTTTGGTTTGCAGCTCGCACTCAATCCACTGAGCTACGCCAGCCAGGGCTTATCCTCATATTTTTTATTCTTTTTTTTCTTTTTGCTATTTTGGTCAGGTGTTTTTTTGTTGTTGTTGTTGTTTTATTATTCATTTATTTATTTATTTATTGCCTCCTTATCTTCTGAATAGCTTATTTGATCCTTTGCTTTTTCTACTCCATTATTGGTTCCCTGTGATTCATTCTTCATTTGTTAGTGTATCCTTCATTTCTGACTGATCCTTTCATGATGTTGAAGTTCTAAGTTCCTTGAGCATCCTTTAACCATTGTTTTGAACTCTCTTTCCTTACCTTCTTTTATTTAGTTCTTTTTGCGGAGATTTCTCTTATTCTTTCATTTGGGATCAGTTTCTTTACCCTCATTTTGGCCGCTTCCCGCTTCCCTGTGTTTGTTTCTATGTATTAGGTAGAGCTGCTATATCTTTTGGTCCTAGTAGAGTGGCCTTACGTAGTAGTTGTCCTATAGGACCCAGAAGCACACAGCCTCCCCAGTCACTGAGCGGGATGCTCCAGGTGTGCACCCACACCCAATGTGGGCTGTATGCACCTTCCTATTGAAGATGAGTTTTGATTACTATTAGAACATCACTGGGAGGGTTTGACCCCCAGGCTGGCTGTGTGTACCAGCTGGGACTACCGTGGAAGAGCTGTTATGCAAGAGCCAGCCTCACAGAGCAGGACTCGCTTCCCTGGGCCTCTGGTGTCACCACGTCCACCCCTTGAGTGAGTCACTCACTGAGGTGGTAAAGTTGTAATCCATTGTGATCTGAAGCTGTCCCCCGGGTACACTGGGTTTTGGGCTAATTGGGAGGCACAGGCCAAGGTCAACCACCGCCTGTGCCCTGCCCAGGACCACTTTTCATGAGCTACAGATTGACCTGCAGATGTCTGCTAGTTGTGCTGGACTTGGAGATGCCCAGGAGAAGCCAAGAACCAAAGTTGGATGCTGCTTGTGCCAGGCCTGGGACCACTTAGCAAGAGGGATAGGTATGCAGAGGCCAGCTGCTACTTGTTTGAGAGATTTTAGGAAAGTTGGAAGCATAAGCCAAGATAGGCCATTTGTATAGAAGAGCCACTGGAAATGGCTTGGGCTGGCCCAACAAGTTGGGCGGGATGAGGCTCTTAGAGATTAAATGGGTGGGGAGAACAATGTTGCGGCTATGTGATTTTAAGTAAATATTTAACTATCTGTTTGAATTAGGGATGTGAGAGCTGTGGCTAAGAACAGTCTTGTTAAAGTGGTTGCCATAAATACCATGGTGGCCTTATAATGGTTCCATATATTGGTACCATTATAAGGTACCAGTATTGGTACCATAAGTATTGGTACCATATATGGTACCAGTACTTAACATTTTGAATATCACTGGAAATGCAGACTTAAGTGAACGAAGGATAAAATAGATGTTGAATAAGTAGTTTGTTAAAAGTAAAAAAAAAAAAATCTTTGTTTCAACAATGTACTGGCCTAGTGCTTTGATTTTAAAGAGCACATGGTAAACTAAAATTTGTATTAATATTCATTACAATGCTTTCATAACTATATAGAACATTTTGTTCCCTTTTTAAATATTTTTACAAAAAACCTTCATAAAGACTTGATGATATACCTCCTCATCTGACCAATTAAAACTGAATTTTCTGTAAATTTACTGTCTTAATTAATTAACTATTTCTACTTATAGGTATCCCAAAAGGTCTACAAAAGATCCTTATTTTTCTATTATAGTGATATTTGTATAGAAATTAAATTATCAACCAGGCACTAAATATACAAATTCAAATTATGCCAACATTAAACATATGACTGAGTGCCATTGATATTCCTTTTTAAATTTTATTTATTGTTCCAATTAACAATATTTATATTTATTTATGGAATATGAAGTTTTGAATATTTAAAATATTTTAAAATTATAGCAGTATAGTTATTTCAAGTGACTGAGATTTGAAAGTATTTAATAATTATATTATCAGACTATTATAAATAATATTTCCTATTTGGTATCCATAGCAACCTCAGCAATCTGGAGAAATCTATTTATTTAATGAAAAACAAGCACCTTGGTGAAGTGTGAAATCTCTGTATAGTCACATATATGCTATTTTAATAAGACTTTAATAGCTTATTTATATTCTTTATGATATGTTAAGTTAAAAAGTGATAAAGGTTTGAGTCCAAAGCAAAGAACATTAAAATAAAGACTTTATGTTCAGGATAGACATAGAAAACCTTACTTGCTATTATTCTACAACTCTTTATATTTTCAAAGTAAAGTAAAACTGCTGTTAAATACAATACCTGAAATATGAGTACTTCTGAATACACAAATGTACCAAAACCAAACAAAATAAAGAAAAACAACCAACCAAGCTAACAAACTGAAATCATCCATAGAGACCATGTAGTGTCTTAAGTACAATAATATCAGGAAAATAGTTGTTGGTTAAGTGTTACCTGATAGCAAAGATACTCCGTCAAGTAGGAAGTACACCAGAGCAGAAATTAGAACCAAAGATTTTACAGCTGGAATTAGGCTTTCACAACTTCCTATGTCAGAGAAATTTGTTTGAGGCTTTGGTAGAACCATCTCTAATTTTAGCATTCAAGTAGACCAAAGATCTTGGGTAAGATAATGGGACTATCTGCCACCTTAAAATAAGACTATAAATTCTGATATCTATGTTTATTTTAATGAAAGAAAAGTTTTCAGGAAAATTAATCAGCTAAAATTCTTCAGTGACTGGTCAAGTAAATTTAGTTTTTAATCCCATTATAATTTTCTTATCTCTTGGTATAATCTCTCAATTTACTGGGAAATGGGATAGAGGCACACAGCAGTAAAGAATTTTCTCATCACTGTTAAGGTTAATAAAATTCTTAGTAGGAATCACAATACTTAAAAAAATCGAGGCAATAAATTTATAACTAATGGCTGCCTGACAAGAGAAGCTGCCTTTATAAGATGTAAAATAATAATTTAGTAAATATTGAGGATTTACTCTGTGATAGGCACATTGCTGGGTACCTAAGTATTCACTGCACATGTGTTACCTGGTAAATCCTTAAAGTTATGTAAATTAGCCACTATTTTTATCTTCATTTTATGAAAACTTAAAGGAGTTATTTAAATTGCTTGTTATCATCATAGCTTATACATTATAACAACTGTGCTCTATGAGTAATTTTACTACAAGATACATCTATTAATAAGGGGAAGAACTTGCATATATCATTACAAAACATGGGACGTTTTATTTATTTTTAATCCATTGTGACTAAGAAAGAAAAATGAACATGTGCATTTCTCCACATATAAATGTCTAGCATTGAATCAATCCTAATATAAAAATGTGATTTTTGGCTGTATTATATACTTAATATTAGTTTTCATATCTAACTTTAAAACATTTTCTGTAACATATTTACTGAGTACTGATAATGTAGGAGGACACAAGTCTTTTTTTAGCAAAACGATGATATTTTAAAACTTGTTAGCAGAAAAATAAGCTGTAATAGTTGCATGTGGAACTTGCAGCTGTTACAGTTGACTACAGTCATAGTGACCTGAAACTGCCATAGATCTGAAAGGAATAAGCAAACAGAAGAACTCAATGTTTGGGTTAAATTGGGAGAGTCTCTATTCCATGAACGGGATTCACTGTCTCTGTGTCTTTCTCATTTGCCTTCTCTCATCATGGACCACACACTATTAATAAGTATGCTTCTATCTTTTACTAATTTTTGTTATTTTCCAGATAATAGCATACATGCTGACTTATCAAAGTTTAATATCACTTGATACCTTTACATGTTCCATAAAAATGAAAGAAATTCAAATATATTCATTTTATTCATCCCTCCTGACTTATGTTACACTGACCTGTATTTTAATTCCATTATGTTGCTATTTTACACAATGTTCTCATTTCAGTGTTCTCCTCTTTCTCTCGGACTCCCCACATTCTCATATTGTGTGACTCTGCCCAAAAAATCACCTTCACCACTTTACAAACAGGCCTGCTAGAGACAAATTCTCATATATTTTATTTATTTGGCAATATCTTTATTTTTTCTCATTTTAAAGAGTATCTCTCATGGTAAAGAATGCAATGTTGAAATTATTTCAGTGTAGGATTATAAATACACTATTTCATCGATCTTTTTTTAAATTTCAGAGAAAAGTAAGTTATCTTACTTTATCTCAACTGAGATCATTATGTGTTTTTCTTTTTCCCATCATTATAGTAAAGTGGTATATTGCAGTTATTGATTGATGGATGTTTACCTATCCTTCAATTCTTGGAATAAATCTAACCTGTTCATAGTGTATTATACTTATGATGTGCTGTTGAATTGGGTTGGCTAGTATTTTGTTTGCATCTATATTCATAAGATATTAATCCACAGTTTCATATTTCTCGTGTGTTCTGGCTTAGAGGCATACTGGACACATAGAATGCACTGGGACATGTTCTCTTCTGTCTACCTGGGACATGGCAGGTCTTATGTACCAGCATCCACTACCCAGCTTCAATACTTTTGGACTGTAATATGACTGATAAATAAAATTTAGCACCACAAATAAATAGTGGCTCTCTTTGCTAAGATGACTTAGGCTATACCCTAAGTAATTCAAGATTCATAAGATTCATCAGTATATCACTGTAATTCACAAAGACTCAGAGTGAAGTCAAATAAGGACCCTTTGGCAAAAACAAAGGGATCAAAACACTGCCTTTGTTCTTCTATTATTTAGAGTTAGATAGTAAGAGGAAGAATAAACATAATTTGTTGAAAAATAAAAAATGTTGATGAGAGATCAAGAAACATAAGAACAGGAAAGACTTGTCTGGATCAGTGACTAGCCAATGAAGCCCAAGTCCCCAGGGCGCGTTTGAACATATAAGGTGGTGTTTGTTCCGTTGTTGTTTTTCTGCTTGGCCTAATTACTAGAGGTGAAGGTGACAAAAATGTAGACACTGAAATATGCATTAAATGTAGTTGTTTTCTATTAGCCTCTACTTTGAAATGAAGTTATCTCATGACTTTTCTCTTTAATGAAGTTAAAAAATTTTATGATGATTTATATCAAGAAAGATTTTCTAACAGGGGCTGGATCCATTTATATAAAAACATAATTTAATGCAAGTGATTAACTGTTTTCTCTCACAGCTGTAGCTAGATCTGAAACCTGTTGCAATATTTCTATCACTTTTGTGACATAGACTCATTAATTCTGTTCCTTTTTGCAGGTGAACATTTATAAAAGTTATTGACTGGAAAAGTATCTGTGTTAATTTGCATTTGGCCATATATAATAAATTTAATTTCAAAACATTTCTTAATTAAAAAAATGACCTAAGGACCATTCATCTTTATTCTAGCATATAATAAATACTTAATTGGCTGTGCTTTAAAAATATCATCATCATCATCACTATCATCATCATGATCTTGATCTTCATCTTACATAACCCAGGGACTTAATCTGTAGTTACGATAACGAGAAGATTCAGGGACTAAGCTAGAGGCTATGCTTAGCAGTTGGTCTGGTCTGGATACTGTCCATCACAGTATGTAAAATGTGTAACAAATTCATGTTCAATATTGATAGCTATAATGCACTATGAGATTTTATGTAATCATCCTGGAAAAAAAAAGAACAAAAGAACAGAGATATCTAAAAAGTGCTGATGCCATCAGTTGACCCATTTCCTTTAGAACAGGTTTTCTATTAGTGGCCATGTCATAGACCCTGAAATAAATGGAGTCTATTCTCATCACTTGGTGAATTTCATATTTGTTTATTTGCCTACTCACTGGATTATTTATTTGTAACCTGAAAGTCATTATTCATTGTGCTTCGGTGTTCATTTTCAGTCAGGCACAGAGAGCAAAAATTTTTGAATCACTTCATGCACAAATGCCCACCTGAGGCTAAACAAGGCCAAGCTCTGCTTTCTCATTTCAGCTGTCACATAGAGATGACCCCAAACGAGGTGGTAGGCAGCAGTGCAGTTTAGGGCAAGACGCTTTTGCTTTAGGGCAGATGCACAGGGTTTGAAAATCAACTCTGGCACCTGTTAGTGGGGTGATATCAAGCAAGTCAATTACTTATGAATCTTGTTTCTCTAAAAATAAAATAGACTCTACAATGAGTTGTTTTTAGGATTTTAGATTATAATTTATGTGAGATATGCATATATCCATATATGTACCTACTTTCCAGGAGCAGTTGCTCAATATTTGCTAATTTAGTGTTCACGGTGGTTTCATAGAACATGACTAGCAAACACAGCAAGAATCAAGTGTCTGTTTAATGCACACTTAGTGAATGAATGAGGGCTGCATGCCGGGTCGGTGACCCTTGCAGAAGCGTTATGAAACTAAGTACAACTTGAATAAACAATGAACATTAATGTGTCAAGGTGTTATATTTAGGGTGAACAAATGACATTGTTGAGACATGAATATAGGGAATATCAAACATAAACCCTAGCTTTGGGGAGTAATGGTTGTACATTAACTCAACTATGGTGATAACTTTACAGTTTTATACATATGTCAAAAATATAAAATTGTACATTTAAATTACAATTCAAAAGCACTTTATAAAAAGTAATCATGAGTCAAAAAGAAAAGTAGAAAAACATGTGGCAACATGGGAGACCCATTAGAAGCAAAATGAAATTAATGGCAGGTAGCTGGTTCACAAGAGGGATTCAAAGCTGAGAGCATTGATAGTGATGAATCATACTACTTTGTTTTGGGTTTACATAAAGAGCTTCTGCTTCACTACCCTGGAAGGAGAAACGCCTTAGTAATGTTTTGTTTTGTTTTGCTCTGCTTTGTTTTGTTTTTTCATCTCACTCACCATCTGCTTCTTCAAAAGTTCTTCACAAAAGAGAAGTGACAGATCTGACTGATGAAACTAATGAGAATATGATATCAACTTGTCCACATTTCTGTGTTTGATTTTTTGTTGTTGTTGTTGTTGTTGTTGCTGTTTAAGGTAAAAGAGAGTTCTTATTCAATGCTGTTTGTCTCAACACCACTAAGTTCTCTTACCTGCTTGCTTACTACTGGCACTTGTTGATAATGATGAAAATAAAATGTTTTACTATTCATTTTCTACCCTCCTATTGTGGGGTGATTGCAACCAAGTTCTCTCCTTTGTGAAAAACCTTTTTGCTTCTAAACTTCTCAGATATGCATGGTTAGAAGGGAATGTGATTAGGACTCCAACCCTAAGATGGTACAGACATAGGAAGCTATACCATTTACTCTAATCTAGAACTCAATCTACATAAAGATGGAAAGAACTGGTCCCAAATGTTACACTGCAGCTCCATTACTGTGATTGGAAAGTATGTCCTGGACTTTAAAACGCAAGTTAACTGGGATAACTGCCAACTGAGTTAGATCACATGTACCAAAATAGTGCCCTTTAAAAAAAAGAAAAGAAAAACAGTATTTGTTTTTAATGACCCAATGTGGTTGCTTTCCTTTTCTATCCATCCTCTCTTTCCTTCCTGACATCACTTCAAGTTCATCTTAAATTTCATCACCAGCCGCCCTGTGTTCAGGGAATGAAACCCTTTCTAGCTTCAAGGGTACAAAATAATCTGTTCAGGAGATCAGTGATTATCTTATTCCCTTTGCTATTTTTTGTCTGTTTGTCTGTTCCAGTAGAAGTGACTCAATCCAGGTTGATGAGAACTAAAAAAATAATCTTCTGGGAAGGTTGTGGGAAATAACATACTTCCTTGCTAATAAAAAGCATAACACACCAGGAATATCACTCTTCTTGTTTTGGGTATTTTCATATTTTCACATTTTTATGCTGCAAATATACATGCTGCAATACTAAAAAACGAATCTATGAATGTATTGAGGATTGCACAGAAAATTGAAAACTCGGTGCAGAGATGTCGATGTGCCTCTAAATTACTCACCTTGAACTGACCCTATTCCCATACAACTTGTTATTTGAGATAATGACCATTTTATTGGTTAAGCTACTTTTTAGTTGGTTTTAATTAACTTTTATTTTTACAACTGTAAATTATAGAACTGTGTGGCTCCAGACTTGAGTCTACTGATGTGCTGTTAACTATCTGCGGCTGAATAATTGACGTAATTATCATTATCTAAAAAGCAACTGATCTGCATCCAGGCATGTATAGCTAATGCTGGAAAATAAAAAGAGGAAATGACCATAAATGAGCAGTGTGTAACTGAATTGGCATACAAAACACACAGACAAATATACAAAAATGTAGAAATAGAAAAGTGAAATAACATCTTTAAAATATCTTCAATATGTTATTTATAAAATATTATAGACTATTGGATAATAATTCATAAGTTAATTTCTTGAAAAAATATTCAAACCTATAAAGTAGATTTGGAGAAACAATAACTCAACCTCTTTTATTTGGAGTGACTTTAATTGGCAAAATAATGGGAGTTATTGAAGAAAAAAGGGTATGTTGAACTAATAGTTGTAGATATGGAGAAATCATATTTTTAAATCAGATTCACAATGTGTTAATTATTTTATTTATCTATTTAAAATGTATGTTGTATCCTCAATGTCTAATTCACCCTTCTTTGGGGTGTGGGGCATAAAAAATAACCTGATGAGAACAAAAATGCAATTTTACATGTATATTTTTAGATTCAAACTGGGAGAGTCCAGCAATTCTTGAATGTGTTGTGGGCACAGAGTAAAATCTCAGAATATGAAGCTGAATATATAAATCAAGGCTCCAAACTTATATTCTAAAAGGAAATAAAGAAGGAGTAATAGGAAATTAAGACATGTTTTTTTCAACAAGCTTCGTTTCAAAGTTATGTGCATAGACATATTTGACTTAAGAATTCCATTTATCCTTTCATTATGTTCTAATTTATTTTTTAATCTTTGAATTTCTTTCAAATTGAAGATTTTTTGTATTAAAAAAGTAAATGAACTTTCCTCTTACTTTTTATTTTTATCATATGTTATATAAAGGCAATAATTAATATTTATAACCAAGATTGCATACTTCTTGTTAGAGTCATTTTGATATAAAAAACATTTGACACATTATATAATTTATTCTCTGGTGCTATTTCTTAATTATTTAATTGGCTTATGTGACCTCTAATCTTAATCTGTATGCCTTTTGGATTGGATTCATAAATATTTTATCAAGTTCATTAACATTTAAGCCTTTTTGCAATTACAGCTCTTAATGATTAATTTTCCCTCTTTTCAGGTGGGATTTTTTTGTAATCTTTTCTTGCTCAGTTAATATAAGAAAAGAGATGGTCTGCTTATTAGTATTCCTTTTTAAAATTAATTAGAAAATTAAATTGGTAGAACTTTGATCTTCATATATTTCTAGCTTTATCACATTATTTGTTAGAGACCAAGAGGTTAATAATTTGTCTGAATATCCAGAAAATTACACACATGCCATGCAGACAAACACACACACATGCTGTTTACACCATTCTCTCACAAATATTTCCAGCACCCTTCACCCCTGGCCATGATCCCCATTTCATAATTTCAACTGATTACAGTGCTTCTTCTTAGAGGATAAATCCATTACTTTTATGATGTAGAACATGTTTATTTCTGGCAACTTAAAAATCCAATTCTCTCAATATGACAGCAAATGCATAGGAAATAAAAGAAGAAATAGATACGTGGAACTACATCAAAGCTTCTGCACAGCAAATAAAACAACTAATGCAGTGAAAAGGCAGCCTATGCAATGAGAAAAATATTCAAAAATGTATATAACAAGAAGCTAAAATCCAAAATATATGAGGGCCCCCCCAAAAAATGAGAGTTATCTCCTGGAGGGAGGGCCCCTTGTAGTACAGTCTTCTCCTGCTGGGTGAGTGTTCTAGGAACCCAACTGTATCAGTGTGTTACAAGGTGCAGCCAAGAGGGGGCCCCAGGCAGGGATTTGGAATGGGGCCCAGAACTCCAGGTGTCAAGGAAATATTATGATGTCCTCACCCCCCCCCCCACAGGTGTGGGTTGGGGGAAGGGACAAATGGAGCAGGGCCATTGAGAGCTGTTTCGCATAACAACAGCTTTGCAGCTAACCTCTGGTGTGGTCATTTAACATATCTATAACCTTTAACTGGTTACATAGATATGTTAAATAGCTGTGACCATGCTCTGAGCCAGGGGAATGGAAGTAACTCTCCCCCCAAGACAAAACTGGGGGGCAGGTCACCTGAGTTACAGCGCCTGCGTGAGAGCTTGGTGATGACTGGCTCCAGGACATGGGGCCGACTTTGGGAGGAGTCAGAAATGGGGCTGCAGAGGAAGATTGGCTCAAGGATTTAAACCCAGACAGGGCAGCCAGGGGGGGGAGAACCATGTGGCTTTGCTAGAGTGCAGATCCTCTTGCAGCTTTGCCAGGGAGAACCACACAATTTTAGTAGAGGGAGGACCATGGCCCTGTGAGAGAGAATCACCATGCAGCTTTAGCAGAGAACTGCCACGCAGCTTTGTCAGAGTGGTGACCCCCGCAGCTTTAGAAGGGGGGAACGACCACCCAGCTTTAGCAGAGATCCGGGTGACACAGCTGATGGTGCTGGGAACTGAGGGAGGCCTACCAGCCGAGACGGATTACTGGGAAGACGGGGGCTGCCTGAGCCACGGACTTCTATTTCTTTTCCTGAGATGCAGTACCCCAGATTGGGCAAAGGGGCAAGGAAGGACTGTGTGTGTGTTTGTGGGCGTTTTAAGGGACTTTGGGATTTTGGTGAAGACGTTAGGTCACTACTTTAAGTTTGTATAGCATTAAATAAACATTTCCTTTCCTTTTCACGAATCTCTGGCATTGAGAGATACCTTTCCTATAAGGCGGTGGACATAACGAAACTGGGGGGCTCCTTTCGGTAATAGTATATTGCCCTTTGGCCCTCCCTTGGCCCCCCTGTGTTCGGTAACAAGTGTACCAACTGGCATTGTTGTGAGAGGCTGTATTCAGCTTCAGTGAATTGTTTTAAAACTCTTTCAACATGTTAGCACATTTCGTGACAGGTGATTTACCAGCGCACTTGCTCACACTGCACTGAGTGTTCAGCAGTCTTTGACCAAAAATGGCATGACCTTGTGCCCCACCCTTGGTGTTCACCCAATCCCACCACAGCATCTTTTTCTTGTTTCCTTGGATGAAAAAAGTCCTCAAAGGAAATGTTTTGCCAACATGGAAGAGGTGAAACAAAAAACAGCAGAAGCACAAAAAGGCATCAATATCAACAAGTTCAAAAACTGTTTTGAGCAGGGAAAAAAGTCACAATAGGTGTACTACAACAAATGGAGATTACTTTAAAGGTGGCTGAAGTTTAAACGTGAGAATAAATACACAATTTTTATAAATTTTGATATTTTGGATTTTTCCTCATATAAAGAACATTTGTGTTTTAATTGGAAAAAAACTCAACTCAGTAAAAAGTGAACAAAGGATTTGAATACACATTTCCCTAAAGAAGGTATACAAATTGCCAATAGACATACAAAACAATGTTCAATATTTATTTATATAGGAACATAAAAATCAAAATGACAAGGAGATATCACCTTACATCTGATAGGGATGGCTATTATAAAACAAACACATACACATAAGATAACAAGTGCTGGTAAGGATGTTGAGAAATTGGAACTTTTGTACACTGTTTTTAGGAATGCAAAATGGAGGGACTGCTATGGAAAACAGTATGGAGTTTCCTCAAAAATTTTAAAAAGTAGATCTGGTCAAGATGGTGGCATAGGTAAATGCAGTACTAAATTCCTCCCACATCAAAACTACAGAAAAATCTTCATTCTGAACCATCAGAAATCTAGCTGAACAAAAGTCCTACGACTAAGGAGGTAACAAAGAAGGCACCTTGAGACTGGTAGGAATGGCAGAGACACTGATTGGGCTGGTCCCGCACACATGAAATGGATAAAAATCAAGAGAAATATCTCAGCTCTAGAGGTCTCTCCTAAAGAGTCAGCAGTCCCAGTCCCACACCAAGCCCTCCAGCCAAGGGTTCCGGGGACAGGAAAAGAACTCCCCATGACATCTAGCTGTGAAAACCAGAGGGGACTGTGGCTGAGTGAGACATAGACTCCTGGAGATCCAGGCATTCCTATCAAAGGGCCCACACTGACTTACTCACTCACTTGCTTTGAACTTGCTTTGGAACAACAGCTTGAAAGGTACCAGGTACATACAAGGAAGGACTGAATTGTTTGGTGTCAGGGCAAGAACTGGAAGGGTAGCTTTCTCCTAGGGAAGTGCTGGCAGAGGCCATTGTTCCTTTGCTGAACCTTCCCTTCACAGAGCTAGCAGGTTAGTACCATATCTGAGTCTCTGTCAACCTGGATAACACTGTTGTCCAGACCTGGTGATTTCCTGAGACATCATCCCACCCAACTCATAAGGCCAACCCAACCCATTTCCAGTGGCTTCCTCTTACAAATAGTTTGTCTAAGTTCCTACTTTGGACTTTCCTAAAATCCCTCAAAGAGGATCATCTGGCCTCAGCCCCATACGTCTCCCTAAGTGACCCGAAGCCCAGCACTAGCTACAGCCAGCCATAGTTTTCAGCTTGTCTTCTCCTTGGTTTTTCCCAGCTCAGCACATATAGCAGCCCTCTGCAGATTGCTTTGTAACTCATGCTAAGTGGTCCCAAGTGGAACACAGACAGCAGGTGATCTTTGCCTGCATCTCCCTAGAAGCTTCACAGGAGACTGCCAGGGGACAGCTTTAGATCACATCGAAGCACCACACTACTATCTCCATTAGCAGCATACTCAAGGAGAAAACTCATCAGGAGCCCAGGCTCCACTGAAGTACATCTTGCTCTGTAGGGTCAGCCCCTGCACAGTTGACCTTACACAGTGTTTGGTGGTTGCAGTCAGTCCTTGCAGCCAATCTGTCCATGGTTAAATCTCTCCCACTGAGGTGTGAAGAACAATCAAAGTTCAACTACAACAAGAGGATGTACACAGCCAACACAGGTACACCTGGACTAACCAGCTCAGGTAACTGGGGAAGATATGCTACTAGCCCCTACTGGACACATACTACATAAAGTCACTCTACCTACCTACCCAAGGAATGTAGCAGCTCTACCTAATACATAGAAAGAGATGGAGGTAGCCAAAATGAGGAGAAACAAGTCCCACATGAAAGAACAGAATGAAACTTCAGAAGAAGAACTAAACAAAAGGGAGATAAGCAATCTACCAGATGCAGAGTTCAGAACACTGGTTATAAGGATGCTCAATTAACTTAGGAGAAGAGTAGATGAACTTAGGGAGAATTTCACCAAAGATATAGGAAACAAAAAATGTCAGAAATGAAGAATAAATTAACTGAAATGAAGAATATATTATAGGGAATCAATAGTGGAATAGATGAAACAGATGATCAAATTAGAAAATTGGAAGATAAGGAAGCAGAAAACACCCAAACAAAACAGCAAAATGGGAAAAATGAGGAGAGTATAAGGAACCTCTGGTACAACTTCAAGCATACCAACATTTGCACCATAGGAGTGTCAGAAGGAGAAAAGAAATAACAAGGAATTGAAAACTTACATGAAAAACAATGATATAAAACCTCCACAATCTGGTGTAGGAAATAAACATACAAGCCTAGGAAGCACAGAGAGTCCAAAACAAGACAGACTCAAAGAGGCTCACATCAAGACACATCATAATTAAAATGCCAAATATTAAAAACAAAGAGAGAATCTTAAAAACAGCAAGAGAAAAACAGTTTGTTACCTACAGGGATGCTACTATAAGACTGTCAGCTGATTTCTCAACAGAAACCTTTCAGCCCAGAAGGGATTGGCAAAAATAATTGAAAAGCAACCTATCACCCAAAATAACCCTATCCAGAAAAGCTATCAGTTAGAATTGAAGGACAGATAGTTTCCCAAACAAGAAAAGCTAGAGGAGTGCATTACTACTGAACCAGTATTACAAGGAATGTTAAAGAGTCTTCTTAAAGAAGAAGAAAAAAGATTAAAAATATGAATAATTAGATGGCAATAATTACATATATATCAATTTTTTAAATGAAAATAGAGTAAATGCTCCAATCAAAACACTTTGGTGGCTGAGTGCATAACAAAACAAAACCCTTACATGTGCTGTCTACAAGAGGCTTACTTCAGATCAAAACACATAAAGACTGAAAGTACAGGACTTGAAAAAGATATGCTATTAAAATGAAAAGAAACAAGCCAAAAAGCTTGGGTAGCAATACTTTAAAAGAAAGGCTATATAATCAGAGACAAAGAAGGACCCAGCAATTCTACTTCTGGGTATTTACTGGAGAAACCCAAAACACTAAATTGAAAAGACATATACATCCATATGTTCATTGCAGCATTATTTATAATAGCCAAGATATGGAAGCAACCTGTTTCCATCAATAGGTGAATGGATAAAGAAGAGGTACATATATTCAATAGACTATGACTCAGCCATAAAAAAAAGAATGAAATCTTGCCATCTGCAACAGCGTGGATTGTTTTAGGGGGTATTGTGCTAAGCGAAATACGTTAGACAGAAAAAGACAAATGACATACAATTCCACTTACATTTGGAATCTAAAAAATTAATAAATAAATGAGCAGAATAGAAACAGACTCATAAATACAGAGAACATTTTGAAGGTTGACAGATGTGAGAAGGGTTGGGAAGATGGGTAAAAAGGGTGAAGGTATTAAGAAGTACAAATTGGTATTTTCAGAATAGTCATGGGGATATAAAAGTACAGCATAAGGAATATAGTGAATAATATTGTAGTAACTATGTGTGGTGTCAGGGGGTACTAGGTTAATTGGGGTTATCACTTAGTAAATTATATAATGTGTAATTACTGGGTTGTACAACAAAAGCTTATAAAATATTGTATGTCAACTGTAATTGAAAACTTAAAAAAAAACTATTTAAAGTTAAAAAAAGTTAAAATAAATAAAAAGTAGGTTCCATATGATCCAGCATACAGACACCTGCGTATGTAACACTACACAAAAACAAAACTGAAGTTAGCTTCCAAAGGAGGTAGTTGCACTCCTGTGTTCACAGCAGCATTGTTTATAATAGGAAAATGTGAAAACAAACAATATGGGCAGATGAACGCAGAGAAGAAATTGTGAAATGTACATAATATCTTTCAGCCCCCTAAAGGAAGAAAATCCTGCCATATGCAACAACATGGATGAACATTAAGGATATCTAAATGAGATAATCCTATTACAAAAGGACACATACTTCATAATTCCATTTATATGAAATACCTAAGATAGTTAAACTTATACAAGCAGAGAGTAGAATTGTGGTTGCCAGGTCTGGAGGACAGAGAGGGAAATGGGGAGTTGTTATTCAAAGGATATAAAGTTTTAGTTATTCGCAACTTATATAAAACTCTTTTATAATGTTGTGTTTGCAGTTAACAGCAATGCATTGTATACATAAAAACAAAAACAAACAAACAAAACCCCAATTATCCTGCCACCAACTCTTATGGCCAAGATTTTCATGCTAATATTTCTGTGTAATTCCTGCTCTAACAAAATTCCCCATCTCTCTTAGCTCTGTATAATAACATATTTACTATTACCTGGATTTCTCATGTCTTAAACAATTTTTCTAATAGTGGCTCAACTGTCACTTTATTGCCATGAAAACACCGCATTACATATCATTGCCTCAAGCAGATTGGATTTATCTTTTCCACTCCCCACAGCTTTGTCCTGACAAGTGGGACCATTTTGTTCTCTTTTGCTACATGCAGAACACTACACCCCCTTCTTCCTTCAGTAGCTTGCGTTCCATCAAAGGACACCACTTTCAATTACTGACTTTTCTTCCACTTTCAATTACTGACTTTTCAATCATATCCCTTAATTTACTGAATTGTTCACTCCCTGGATTAATGTCTTTTATCATGTTTTCTTGAGATGTCCTTTATCATGAAGTCTATTACCATAATTTCAGATGACCCATTCAACAGATGTATCTGTCATATTCTTTACCCTTAGTCACAACTTTTTTCTACTACTTCCTATCTCTTTTGTCCATTTGTTCTAAAACAAATTTTAACCATATGATGATTCCCAGTTTACTAATGTCATCACCCTTAATTTTTTTTCCTACTATACAACATGTTTCTCTCTTCTCCAAATTAGATTGCATAGTTTGGCAATAATGCTACCCTATAATCACTGAAAAAAATGCACACATTTCTTACATAGTTCACCAGAAAGGATCATTACAATCAAACATATTAAAACCAAGTTAATTCATGCTTTCACCTGAATAACTCAATATTGTTGGAGAAAGATCACTCAAGATTAATTTACTTTACCATAAAATTATAGCCTCAAGCCTCAAATGTACATTTAACATTCCCCAGCAATTCCACACTACCACCTTTGCAAATCATGACCTTATGCCAGAATTTACCCTTGTATAGTTCCATATTTCTCTTAATATCATCCCTATGACACCATGCTTCAAGTCAGAAATATTTAGCATAGCTGAAAATATAGCAGACACCAGAGGAAACTGTCTTCACATTCCCAATTTCCAATTTAGTTTACAATTTATAATTTATTTGTAATTTACAAATCCATGCATGTATTTTCACTTTCCCTCCAGTCTCTAAATGGATGAATGTCTTCTGCCTTATGGAAGAACTGTCTACTCTTTTTGTGCTCTGGTAGTCTAGTCCCGTTTCATTTTTCCACAGGTTCATTCCCTAAGCATCACTTTTATATTTTATTTTAAACAACTCATCTAAATGACTACATATGGATATCTACATACAAAATCCCTCTCATCTCTCATCTCTGAAAACACCTGTCCTTTGTCTCCTCCCCTTACCTCAAGTACCACCTAATCTTTTTTCTTCCTTTCACAGAAAATCCTACCAAAACACTTTTCTACCATTTCATCTTCCAATTACTCACCTCATGACTATCTTTTCAATCTTCTGTTACCCTCAACTTAAACATATCTTTTCAAAAATTCTCAATTTTTCAAAAGATCTTATTTATTTGTTTCTAGAGAGAGATGAAGGGAGGGAGAAAGAGAGGAAAAATTCTTAATGAGAATGGACTTTTGGTAAGCTATTTGAAAGTTCCTTTCTGAAAACATTTTTGTCTCCCTTGTGATGACATTCCCTCTTAGTTTAATTTATTTCTCAATTGGCTTTTAATTTGCACTATTGTTTGTCTTTTTTCTTACCAACTTCTATAATTGTGGAGTAACTTTGAGCTCTGTCCTGCTAACCTGCTTTATTCATACTTTGCTTTTGAGTAATAACAAGGTAACAGGTGAACCTAGAACTTGAACAGTCATCTGTACACACACACACACACATACACACACACACACACACACAGCTTCCCTAACATACGAATCAATCTCACTGACTCTAGGGGACATCTACTGTCATAGGTCACATGCTTTAGACAATAAATACTATTTTATATTTTAAAGCCTGAACATTATATGATCTGAAGATGATAATGGGACCTCATTAAATGTCAAATTCCTAGAGAGCCATTCATTTTAAGGTTTTTTTCACAGTCAGGTTCTTGGCTTAGTTTGTTTTCTGCAGCTGGTAATTTTATTTATTTTGCTGTGAATACAGCCATACTCCTCCCACTGTTCACGTTTTTTCATTCATTACAGGAGAGGTGCATTATCTTCTTCAGATACAGCCAGCCATTTCTCCTCTTCAACATTTGCACCTGTTCCTTTTTTTTTTAATGAAAAGCTGTTCCCTAAGAATTTCACAATCCACATATTTCAGATTAAGTATATGCTTTAAAGAAAATCTTCCACTGAAAACTCCAACTAAAATTATGTATTCATCCTGTTTGCTTCCTACATAGCATTTACTATTATGTTTATTTAAATAATTTATTTTAAATGGTTTATTGCCTATTTCCATCCTTATAACATACATTTAATGGGATCATTTCCTATGAGACAGATTCATGAACTAGAAAAGAGATAATTGTCACATCATTTACTTTTCTTTGTTAGACTATCAGTTCTATTTCACATACACCCTCACCTTCTGGATCTTTTATCTAAGATGCCCCAAACTCTTTGTCCTTAGCCCTGCCCTCTCCCTGAGCTTTTGATAACTCTTGTCAAAGACCAAATAAATTTTCCACATGCGTTTGGGCAGAGATTCTGGAATAGCACATTCAGATCATTACATATTACATTACTACAAACTTCAAACACAATTTCCTTCCTTTGTCCCTGTCACAGAATGTGTCAAACAGAGTACCATGAAGTACAGTACCATGAAGTACAGAGTACCTCTAGTACAGTGAAGCAGTCATTGTTCACACAAGTGCATTCCAGCCAACTCGCCTTGGCTGTCAGGTTACACTGATGGTTGTGCAGTGGTTGTACAAACCATTCTCATTATGTTTACAATGTCTGGACTTTTTCTGAACAGACTTCATGTGATCCGGTCTCAAGCCTCATTCTTATGTGGCTAAGCATAGGCCCAAAACTGTGCATGTGGGCTTGTTTTTCCCAACATAAGAGAATTAACACATTACCTAACAGTCATATTTAATTTTTTTTCTCTTCTGCCTGAACTGGATATAGTACTCTCCTGTTTGAAAATAAAAATGTTCACAATTTCCTTATTTCATTTATGACTGTAGTGAGTATATTGTGCAAGATCAATTATTCAATATCTTTCAACTGTGTAATTATCATAGCCTCATCATGGTCAAATGTACCTCATTCACCTCTCCATAAATTGTACACACTTTAATCAGAATGATATAAAATAAAAATTTCGTATTACCACTAGACCCATCATTTTTTCAGTTTACTCATGAAATTATTTATACACACACACACACGCATATATTCTAGGCACTGTAATTCCTCCACTATCAGCCCCTACCTACCAGACCCTGGGAATTGTTAGTCAGTAGGTCTGGATTAGTGCCAGGGAATATGTGATTCTAAAAATCATCCAAAGTTATTGTAATAATGTCAGTTTTGAAATCAGCAGTTTACATGGGATCAGTTCCTGAAACCCTTCTGAACCCTCTCCTCAGTCCTGCATTTACAATACCATTCTTACATAAACATACTTAGATTCCAAACTAGCTCAACCCTTAACTTATTCCAAATGCTTTTTAAATATAGGCTCATTTAAACTAATTTTAATATCTATACCTTTAAAATATATTGTAGTTATATCTTAGAGGTTATTAGTTTGTCAAACACTAGACATTAATTTATAGACAAATTATACTTCTACACAAATTATCATTTACATGGTAGAACACAGTTTCTCATTGTCATGGAGAATGGGGTACTTATGTCTTCCACTAATTTTTCATTGTAACTTGTTTTATTTTACACTTAATATCAGTTTAATACATTATTTACACAACATGTAAATATTTTGTTTGCCTTCATATGGTTTTCTACTTTGTACCTCATATATTGTGTGTAATAAACATAAAAAGATTCAGGAAAAACATGTAAACATTTTGTTTGCCTTTATATCATTTTCTTCTTTGGTATCTCATATATTATGTATCATAAACATCAAAAAGATTCATGAATATCTTTCATATCTGTTCACTAATATGTTTCTCTGGAATAATCACATTGCTTTTATTCTTTTAATAATTTAAGTATAAGTGACCAACTAAAGACTGTTATTATTTTGCACTTGACTCTTTGAAGTAGAAGGTCTAGATCATTTCCTAGTCTCTTTCTCTAGAAGAGCCACAGATTTTATTGTTTCAAATGACAGTACCTAAAACAAATCTAATACCATTGGGAAATGCATTTCGTTTTCCTTATGATGCATATTTATGGAATGAGAGCATTAACTCTGGTAGTTACATAATTAAGAATATTAAAAAAAAACAACCTAAGTCAACAAATTAAGAAAACATCTAAGTGAAAAAAATTGTCATTCTGAAATAACAGCACAGTTATTAGTTAATGATAAATAATATTTATTATATTCTACTACTGGTGATTATTAACTGAAGCCATGCTGCATCAGTAAAATGAAATATTTTAAATATTTACATAGCATTTACAGGTATTGACTAGAAATGTGATTGAAATATAACAGAAATCCAATGCTAGGGAAATTAAGATAGATTTGATTATCAGCAAAACCACATTTTATCTTGTAGGCTAGATAAGAGCTAAATACTTTTTTGTGTGTGTTTTCCATATGCCACACACTAACCTGCTTAAATCTTATAACCAAAGCATCCAGCTTTGCTTTTCATTTTACT
>CM052548.1:14830823-14894155 GCA_028533065.1 Trachops cirrhosus | reverse complement strand
TAGTATATTATTTTAACTTGCGAACAAACATTTGAAAAAGGTAGAAGTTTTGCTTCCAGTTAAGTTCTTGTGGATTGACTCATGCCTCCTTTCTGAGGGGCAAAAAGGATAATGCTAAATAGCGTTAGATGACCTTTTGGATGAAAAGGTGAGAGGGCCCAAACTGCATGTTACTCCCCTGAAGGAACCTTTAAATATTGCTACACCTATTAAAAAATTAAATAGCCTCATTCAGTTTTCATCCTTTCCCTTTTCATGCCAACTCTCTAATGAAAGTGCTAAAGAGCAATGAAATGGACAAAGGCAGGAAGCCAGAGAAAGGGAGAGAATAAGAGCCAAAAAAGCAACCTTTAGCTAACTAAGTTGATTGATTGATTCAACCCATTTAGTCAATTATCTTAATAGCTCTGTTGGTTAAAATTTCCTGGTGGTCTTGCCAGATACTACAAAACAGCTGTGATTCAGAAACAATGTGAGTAGTAAGGTTTAGCTGCGGAAGATGGAAGTCAAGACAATTTTGATGTAAAGAATGGCTCCATAAGTCCCAATGTGTGCAACCTCTCCCAAGTTCAGGTCCGCGTCCCACCGATGTACAGGTCTAATGTGACCACGTGTGTAAAAACTTAACACAGTACCCAGTGCATTGTATTTAGAAAATAAATAATCACAAGATTAACTCATTAGTGCAGAATACTTTCATTAATATTTTAGAAAGCTCATCAGGAATCAGTCAGAGTAGACCACATATACTGAAGTTCAATGCAATGTTAGAAAAGCAGTTAATGTAATCTGTTTGTGGGGAAATGTTTAGCAATTGACTGCTTGGGCCATGTCACTGACCAATACAGCCAAAATCATTGAATAGATTATTCCACAGACCCAGGTTTTTCATGATGTTTTCCGTTTCAAATAACAACATATGTTAAATATCTGTGTTTATAGGATTAATGAACACAGCTAAAAAGTGAGCAATAAACTCCTTTAACAGGGAATAGAATGTGTACATATATTACATGTATACCTTTGCAATGATTCTTCATATCTAATAAATCAAGGCTATTCATTAAGTAATTGCTAATCTTACAAACTGGTATTATGTATCAAGTTTTATGCTAAGATACACAAATACTTTAGAAACAATATAATGTCTTCTTTGTTAAAGAAGTGTATAAGTAGTAATGGCAGAAATAAAAGAGAGGCAAATGGTAGCCTTAGGTGGACAAGCAAAATCTCCCCTTAGTAGGAGCTCATTAAGCTTTTTTTGATAATCGCCACATCAGATATGTTTTAAGCTTTACAGGCCAGATGGTATCCATCAGAGCTACCTGATTCTGCTGTTGTCGCACTAACACAGCCTCAGACTTTTTGTTTAAAGGGGGAAAAAAAAAACAATAAAAAGAAAAAGGGTGTGACAGTGTTCTGATGAATTGTTACTTTTCAAAAGCAGGCCTGATTTGGCCTGCGAATAATACTTTGTTGACCCTGCTCAGGGGGAAGTTACTTGAAGAATAAATTAAATATGTGAAAGATAATTAAGGTTGGAAAAATGACATAACTAAATAGTTTAGACTTTGTTCACAGATGTGATTGAATTTACTGAAAAATTAAATACATTTAAGTACAGAAGAAAATAGGCTTGCATTTCAGTGAGACCACTGCTTATTAATTTCTGGTCAGTTTTCTTTTGAAAACATAAATAAAAAAGATAGTTTAACAAAACCTTCAAAGAGACTGTGACTTAGTGTATAGTGAGGATTCTTATTTCATAATTCTGTGACCAAAGGGCTAGAGTCTTCTGCAATTTCCTGCCCTGTCCTTTCCACCACAAAACTTATTTTACTCCTTTATTTTGCAGACTCCAAGGAAAACTGAGGTGTGGTCCCATGCTTCCTGACCCCTCCCCTGCTGACCCTGTGGTGTGACTCTGTTAGGCACATCCCATGACTCTACCTGCTGACCACGCATCAACCAAAATTACCCATCCTTCTCCTCAAAACACCATCTGCTGACCGCTGGGTCAGCCAACCTATGAAAGCGAAGTTGCTCCCACCAATAGGATGATGAATTATGTAAGTTTATGGTCTCGTTCTCTTAGCAACCCATCCCTGGGATCATGAGCTCCTGTGGCTCTCATGTCTACAACACTTGCCTTATTTTTCCCCACCTCAACAGAAATCTTTGGGTATTTCTGAGGCTATATTGTCTGATTTGCAAATTGTATTGTATCAGAATAAAACTCTCTTTTGATTACTCAGAAGAGTCTTATGGAACATTTTTTTTTATGATAGAAACTCATAACTTTCCCTTTTAGTTCTCCTACTGGTATCTGTTGTTTTCATCAAATGCATAAATTATTTTGAATTTTACCTAGTAAAATCACATGGCTTTTCTTGGTGGTGTTATTATTAACTGTTTTTTTAAAGCTCAGTAAACTTTAAAATTTCCCACATCAAATGGTATTATCAGAAAGTTAATACAAAATTAAAAATTATCTTACAGTGCCAAAATTCTGATCCAGAATTTTAGGAGCTGAGTTCAATAGGCTAAACTATTCAGCACTCTATGGTATTGGTAGTTCTTTAGAAATTCAGAATTTGAAATATGTAATGTCTATCAATTGTTTTTTATTAAAATAAAAGTTTCTGGATCTGTGATTTATTTAAAATGACTTAGTTTCAAAGCAATCAATAATCTATGTACATGATTAATCAATATTTACTTTTGCAGTTAGGCATTATCTAATAATGAACTTGCAAATGCACCCCAGCTTATAAACACGTAGAGGATGATGGCCCAGAGACAAAATTAATTACCTTAATACTGAGTGAATATGTCAAATGAAGCCTTTGCACCAGATAGTAGCTTTAACAGATAAAACCAAACAAATATGTGTCTAGATTTCTGTTTATATCTAGACATCTTTATTCTGTAGCACAAAATAAAAGTCTTGGCCTATATTAGTTGATTATAAACTAATCTAATTAAGTCTTGCGTGCTAATTGTTATCAAGTGATAATGAGCCGCACCTTACAAATAAGAAGACATTATTGTAAGGAGGAACACCCTCTTTAGGAAAGATAAGTGCTCCGATTAATGTTCAGTAGAAGTATAACAACAGACACACGAATAATTTTAAACTTTCTAGTAACCACATTTAAAAAAAAAGAAAAAGAAACAAAGATACAGCATTAAAAACAGTAAAATATCTCAATTATTTTCCATTGATGATATGCTAAAACACTATTTTGGATACATTGTGGTAAATAGAATACATTATTCAAATGAATATCGAGTTTCCTTTTACTATTTGGACTAGTCACATTTCGTGTTCTCCACATCCACACATGGGTAATGATTATTGCTTTGAACAGGAAAGGCTTAGAGTCCAGCCCTGCATTTATCAGGTAAATTAACTTGAGCAAGTTGTCTCAATTCTCTATGACTCTTTTTTTAAAGATTTTATTTATTCATTTTTAGAGAGAGAAGAAGGAAGGGAGAAAGAGGGAGAGAATCATCTATTGGTTGCCTCTTGCAGGAGCCCAACTCACATGGACCCTGACCGGGAATCAAACTGGATACCCTTGGCCTACGGGACAACGCCCAACCAACCGAGCCACTCCATCAGGGCTCAAATGTGTTTTCTTCATATAGAACATAAACATAGAAACTATTCTGTTATGTGTATGCAAAGATAAACTATTACCAAAATAAAATGCTCACACTGAAAAAATGTTACCTAATATTCTAAATACTACTGGTGATGATATTTATATTCTGTGATTCACACATGAAAAAAGTCTAACTTCCAAAGCAGTCCATCTCTGACCTTCACTGAATGCAATGGTTAATCCTACATATCAGCTCAGCTAGACTGCCGTGCACAGTTGTTCGCACCAGTCTAGACGTTGCTGTGGAAGTTCTATTTGAGATGAGATTAACATTTGAATCAGCAGACATTGAAGAAAGCAGATTACCACTCTTAGTGTAGGTGGGCCTCCTCTAATCAGGTGACATCCTGGAGAAATGCCTGAGGTTCTCCAAAAAGCCTGATGTTCTCCAAAAAGTAATTCTGCCTCCAGACTGCCTGAGGACTCAAGACTGTAACGTGAGCTCTTGCTGGAATTTCCAGTCAGCTGGATGCTGGCTTCCGCTGCAGACTTCAAATTTGCTGCTTAGCATTCATATCAAATATTAATAGAGACTGTCCGAGAAATCCAAGAATAATTCTTACCTTATCTTTAAGTAACTTTTGCATTTTTTGGAAATATTCAAGTCTTTCAACATTTCTTTCACATAAATTTTCTTCCACTCTTTAATCTTTTGCAACTTTACAAGGAGAACTGCCATCCTGTGGTACTGAGTTCGATTTCTGGTAAAAGGGGTGTCTTCACATTCAAGTTTCAATTTACTCAACTCAGAATGTCAACTGCTGTTTTTTAATTATTCCAGTTTTAAGTTTCCTACAGGTGGTAAAGTTCATGAACTCTGCTTTGGGTTTGAACAAAGCATGAGAAATATTCCTGAGTCAGATGTCCATATCCGCCTTATAATCAGGCTCATTACATCGACTTTATGCGAGGTGTGAAAGAAAAAAATTGCACTGGACAAGTTTAAACAGAGAAGAAGATTTGTTCAAGGCTATTGCAATAGGGAAAAAGAAGAACTCAGTCTGGGTCCAATTCCACTGAAACAAAGGGCAGGGGATTTGTTTAGTGCTGGATGAGCTACTGCAGAAGTTACAGGGAGGGTGATCAAGAGAATGTGTCAAGCACATCGAGTTATTCCTGAGTTTGCCAATATTTTCTCTGTAATTACTCCATCTGTGTTCATGAATTGGTGTTCAGAGACCTTAAACTCCTAACTTTCCACAGAGACTAGAAGACAGGAGCATTATCTTCTCTGATGTTTATATTTCAAAAGGGTATTTCCAAGGTCCTTCACAAAGACATTCTTACTTTATAAAACTGGCAAGAACTTACAAATGTATTTCAAAGAGGCAGAGAAAGAATTTACAATTGCACATGTTCTACAGAAGTACTCTAAAAGAAATAATGGTCATGGGCTTAAAGACTGGTTGAAACCTGTCTAAACTTTAGTCCAGCTGAATAAGCATCAGCCTGCAAGGAACCCAAGAATCCAAGCACATCCAGGTGCCCCAGTGGCCTGTGGAATGGGGATGAGTGGAGAAGCCTAGGGGAATTGTGACTTGTCTGTGATCACCATCATTTCAGCTATACAGCCCAGCTTATGTTTGTGGGCAGGACTGCTTTAAAAAATTAGCAGTGGATTGAAGTGTGGAGAAAAGCAAAGACAAGCTTGAAACCATTGATCAACGAGGCATTTGCCTTTAACCATATTTAATGGCGATGATCTTTATAGATAAAAAATGTTGGACTTTTTGTGATGATGCTAACCAGGACCATTCCACTGGTTTCTTTGAAGTGTAGTCTGCATTTAAACAAAGTTCACATGGTACAAACCAGCACAGTCCAAAAATTGTCTTAGTATCCATACACACCTCTTAGCCATTCTTCCTTAAGAGGAAAAGGAGATGACAGAATCATTCTTGTACCTAAAATGATGCAACATTTGCTCAAATAATCAAAACCATACTACTTCTCTCCCCAAGATTAGGTATACGATATCTCTTGATATCCTTTACTGGGTGATGGGCATTGCTTTCCTGCTGTAGTCACACTCACCCTTTAGAATCATATAGCTTCAATACTGAGATATATGTTTAAACACTATCAGTGTATCTTATGATTACAGTAAAAAAATGTGAGAAAAAAGAAAGGGAGGGACTGATATACAAATCCATAAAAACTATATATTCATATTAAAGCAAGAAAGAAATCATAATAAATACTGTTTCTATAGCTGTTCACATGGTCATAGCTGGTATGTATAATTGTTTTCTTCTGTGTCCCTTTCCATATTTGTTTTGGCTTTAGCAAATATTTCAATTAGTGTGGCTCTTTGCTAATGGGTGATATTCCATTTTACTCCTGAAGTATCTATGCTATTAAAAGCCTTGCATATCTTGGGGTTTTATAGTTTTTATTAAGTTTTAGCAAAGTGTATGGAACTATTAAGAAATACCTGAATTTCAGACATGAGCCTCCTTGACCCAATTAGTCGTAACCAAATTTCCACTTGATATTTAGCATCAATCATGCCCATCAGTATGGTAACTCACTTTTTTGCATGTTGTTTGGATGACATGGGATTAGTGTGGCCTAGAAACCACCTCAGCTTCGGGTCTGTTGGTTCTATTTTCAGGGCACCTGATAACAGTGTTCCTCACCTCCGTGGGAAGATCACTAGAACAGCAGGACCCGAAGCAGTTGGGAAGAGAAGGAAAAGTTTTGCTAGTGGATTATAGAGACAATGAAGGCAGGAGGGCTCCCGTCTTCACCTCTTGATTCCTAGGTAATTTATTCTGGCGTTTGGAGAAACAGCATCTTACACCAGTCCCTAATTCAGACCTTTTCCCCCCTGAAGATCAATATTCCAACTGCAATGTGCCACCAAGCTTGCAATGTAATTTACTGTTCAAAAGAACATTCTAACTTTTATCAGCCTCCCTCCACTTCAGAATGGCGGGGTGCAAGGTTCAACTGTGAATTTCATAAGGATGAGCCGGATGCCATGCTTCACTACTTAGAAATTATTTCCCTCGTCAAAAGTGTTGTGTGAAATACGGTGTGCGTGAACATACTTTTATGTCTACAGGTGGTGACACTGGAGGAAGTACTGCAGGCAGGAAATGAAAATGCATATGCAGACTAAGTGTCCTTTCCAGAAAGAATAAAACATTGTTTCTTTTTTAAGGGAAGCTTTCAAATAGATTCGCTGTGGCTCCAAAGCGGGAGCAGGGTGCTGTGGTATGGTGCTGTAACAACAGCTAAATGTTTGCCTCTGCTATGGGCAGGCTGGGGAATCAGCAGTTACTGTAATCAGATAAGATGGGATGTATCAAGGTCCGTGTTGCTAACATCATGCCTGACTCCCTTCGCCACATCCCTCCTCTGCAGACACATTTTCACTACTTGCAACATCTGTAAGAGAAAGAACAGGGGTGTCCAACTAATTATTAAAATCCTTCTCTCCTGAGGCTTTTCTTTCTTAAGTCTTTACAAGGTAAACAAATACCTTAATTACTTAAACAATTTTTAAAAAATAATAACTAAATTACTTAAGCAAATTAACTTTTAGAGGCCATTCATTCAGAGATGTCAATCCACTGACCTCTTCTTCAGTCCTTTTCGTCCCTTTTCTAATTAAATTATTCTAAGGTCCTGACCTTACAGCCAAACCATTAGCGTTCGTCTGTCAATAGTGTAGATACATATCGCATGCCTACCTGTCTTCTCATCTTCCAGGTAAAATAAACAGCCAGATATTCAGCCCCAGAGGAATTTCCCCTCTCCTGTCCTCAGGGCTACCATGCATGCTAGAGCTCCCCACTGTATGGCAGTCTCTACGTATATTTAAAACAATCCTGAACTACTTTAGTGCTCTGATCATAAGAATCTCTAGGGGGTACGGTATGGAATGAGATAGAAATTAAGCAGGAAATATGTATTGTTAACCTCTTGTTCAAGCAAATTAATTGTTCCCTGAGGATGTGCTTAAAGCCAATTTAATATGTACCAGTGCCCGCTGATAATGGAACACTGCTTTGTATATCCCACCTTAGGGTGTAGAGCAGCAATTTTTCAACCTGTATGCCACAAGAATTTTTAGGAAACTAAGGGTGGGGCAGGGGGCATGAAAGCTGCAACTGGGGGCCCTGCAGGGCCCCAGAGATGCTGGCGTTTGCAGCAAGGTGGAGGCTGGGAGGGGCATTTCACTGTGGGGGGTGGGTATAGTGGGGTCCATGGAGGGGCAGAGAGGCTGCTGCAAGGTCCTGGTGGCGGGGATGTACCGAGTGATGCCAAAGGTGTTTGCTAAAGCTGCCTACTCCCGGAGTTATGTCCCCACCATGTTTGAGGACTATACCCCAAGCTCTGAAATAGACAACCACTGAACTGAGAAGATGGGACACTTCAGGTTCCTCTTACTGTGGTAACCTGCAAGCCCTGGCCTATCCTGATTCAGACGCTGTACTCATCTGCTTTGATATTAGCGGACCACAAACACTGGACAGTGTCTGCAAAATGTGTCAAAGGGAGGCTTGGGAGTTTAACCCCAATGCCAAGGTTATGCTGGTTGGCTGTAAGCTGGACGTGCTGACGAACCTGGACACACTGAGACAGCTGTCCAAGCAGCAGCTCATCCCTGTTACACATGAGCAGGGCCAGTGCTGGCCAGGCAGGTGGGGGCCAGCATCCTATGTGGAGTGCTACTCTCCAGGGCCTCTCCGTTCAGTATCAGGGATGTCTTCCACGTGGCGTCTGTGGCCTCCTGTGGCCACAGCCACAGGCAGCTGCTCCACACTGACTCATGCCCGGAACAGCCCAACTAGGGCAACCCAAAGGAAGGCAGGACACATGAGGATTGAGTCAAGAGTTGTGACCTCCTGTGAGGAGACCAGGAAGGGGCAAGGTGTCAGGAGGGGTGGTAAAGGGCACAATGGTCCCTCTGCCTGCACCTTGGCTTGCTGACCTTCCGACTCTGGCTGGGACTTTGGGGCAGGCTGTGTGAAGAATTCTCCTACACAAGGGACCCAGAGGCAGAGGGTGCCCCCTTTCCACAGGAAGTTGAGGGAGCCAGCAAGGCAGTCAGGTGGCCAGAAGATAAGATAGGGCAGGGGCTTTGGGAATGCTGGCATGAAGCAGAGACCTGGGATGAGTCTCAGGGTGTCATCCCTCCCTGCTCCCAGTCCCCATATCCTGGTCCTGGCTTCCTTCCCTAACGAAAGTGTCTATTCCATGACCTTCCCTAGTCCTCTCTCTCACTTCTACAGCTGTTCTCACTCACCCTCACCTCCACACAATGCACCCTAAATTAGAAAGCAAGCTGAGAAGTCCCTCCCCCAATATCTCCACCAGTCTTAGCTCCTCCCTCTCTTACCCCAGCAGTTCCCCAATAAAGCCCACATCCATGGGGAAAAAAAGTAAGCATGAATATCTGACTATTTAGTCAGGGTCATGGACCTCTTTTCCCTTAGACTGTTAAATTAAAAAATAGCAAGAGCCAACACAATAATAACTCTGGTATGAATGAATCAAAATTATACCTAATTTTTTTTAGATCTGCAAAAATTATAACATATTTTTTGGTGTACTGCAGAATTTTGGTATTGGGTTATGGGTGCCACATGGTGCAAAAGGTTGAAAATTGCTGCTGTAGAAGATAAGAGAAGTTCAAGTTCATGATGTGGCCCGTGGTCCCACGTTGTGTTTCTGTTATGACTCAGGGGCAAGCCTGAAGTTGTTTCCCCGAGGGCAACTTTTTATTTGCTGTGGAAGGCATATATTCACTCCCAAACTCTGAAGTTCTACACTGGATTCACTCACAGTGATCTGCTAAAGGCTCCAGAGATCATTCTTATCTGACTGATACACTCCCAGGACCAGTTTATCTCCTGAGTCATGTGATCCAAGCAGCAAAGTAGCTTGCAGAGTATCACCAACCTGATTCAGATCCTCTGATTCTCTTGCTCTGCATTCCATTAGAAACTGGAACACTTTCAGGGAGCTAAGTGTGAACTCCACAAACCCAAAAAAAGCCCACCAGGAGATTTGCCTCTTTCTTAGAGGTAGGGAGTGCCAGAGGCAGCAGTGTAACCCCTTTCATACAACATGCCCCTGACCACTGCATACACAGAAAGTTTATGAGGCAGGGCTCCTGAATTTCCATGACATTTATTTGCCACCTTCTAGTACATATGTGTCTTGTGAATAAATAAAATAACTCCTAATTTTCACTCACCAGCTGCAATAAATTGCATAGACTAGCATCAATCATGTCCTGTGGGACTAAGGGGACAGCAGGTTCTGGTACAGTGTACTGTGAGTGAGGGCTAGCGAAACACAGCCCTGAGGTAGAAGAAAGTGAGGTGAATGATGGGCCCTGCCAGTTACACTTCAACTTCCTTTGCTGGTCATTGCTCACAGGTTTAGATCAGTAGCTGCGCATCAGGTACCATGATGTGTTATTTTTAAAAATTATTTGTCCCAGCAAACATGGAGTGAAATACATGATCTACCTGCCTTATTAAATAAATGAAAATGCATTATGGTCATCCACTTCCCATATGTTTTTGGCTCTCTTTTACTGAAAGCATGGGAGCAGACAAAGGTTTGGAAGAGTCAAGTGTATTAGTTTATATTCTATTTTCTTCATTACACCAGCTGAGTGCAGACAAGGAGGAGGGTCAGGAGGGTTCAAAAATGAACCCTTTAATCATATGGAAATAGAAATCAACCTACAAAGAGCTCTATATACTTTTGGTTTATATTTTGCATTAAGACTACCTAATATACCTAGGTATAGTCCACCTCTTCTTCCTGCTCAACATCCTCACACAGCATCAAATTATAGAAAATAAGAAAATATCACCGAAATAAAATGATATCATTGAGACATGTTTCCTTAACTTCAACAATAGTTATATTTGAAGTGTTACCATCATCATTGCAGTATGTGGCACATTAAAGTAGAAATTTTAAAATAAAGAAAGAAAGAAGAGGAAAGAAAGAATACAAATTTAATGTGGATACTGCGCCTTTATGTAATCATTTATTTTGTCAGGAAACACATATTGGTGAGTGAGTCCTAAGTATCAATCAGATCATATTCCAAAGTCAGAGAATACCGATGTTGTATATACATAATATCATTCTATCATGGAGTGGAGAGAGAACACACACATACCTACAGAGGTAATTTTATAAACAAGATACTTTCATGTTGTTTAGAGTGAAAGGAGAAACTATCAGACACAATAGTGTGACAGAAAGTGACTGGGACTCTATGAAATTGGCATGCCAAGAAAGACTTCTGAGATGGTGATATTTCTGCTGAGAGCAAAGGGCCAGTCATAGCGGAATAGCCTTAGAAGCAAGGATAAATAATAGGAGAAAATAAGCATGGGATGCTAGAATCACACACAGAAGACTGGTATGCCTTGACATTATCTGGCAGGATTGAGCCTTGTATAAGATGAGAGATAGGCATGAGTTATCAACATAGTGCCTTATGGGTCACTGAAGGGAGTTTGAATTTTATTTTGTATGCGAAGGGAAGCTAGCGTAAGGTTTTAAGCAGAAAGACAATCAGATCCCATATTTCATAGGAAATACTTTTTCTGATTTAAAGAAAATCAATTTTTATTAAATAAGCACTGAAATCCACTTTAAGAATTTCTTGTTATAACTTTCTACAGGTGAGGCCTGTCTCAGCAAGATTCGGCATTCACACATAAGATTGTATACCAATCAGATAGGTGTGAAGATTTTCCTGTGAAATTTTTTGTTTTATCACAAGTTACGTAAGTGCATTTCTGTACCTTGTATCCAGTGTTTATGTTAGACCGGAAGTAATATAATTATACGACATAATCAACTATTATTTTTGATAATTCTTTCTTAAGCCTGACAGCTAAGTATAATAATAAAGCTAAAACAATTGATTCTAATTTATAATATGCAATACATACATTTTTAATACAGAGTAAAACAGTTTACTAGTAGAAGGGCATTTGTGTTTGGTTTTAAAGCTTACTCTGTTCACTCAGTCATAACAACACTAAGCAATAATACTGGTGAAACACACCTCAATTTTTATACAATGAATATAGCATAAAGTCATACAAAATGGAGATTTTTTTTCAGGTAGAGGTTCTGAGGTTTTCAACGGAAAATATAACTTTGAATATTGAGCAGTTTCTTAGAATGAGATCATTTAATGTAATTACATATGCTCATTCACATCTACCTATCCTTAATCTGATTCTATATTAATAAGCTATATGCAGGATGTATTTTTATTTATCAATCATGTGGATGCCATGACATCTTTCAGATCTTAAATTAGGTACATATTTCCCCTTCAATTGAAAATTTGAATTTAGCACGTATATTTAGTCTCATCTGTGTTTTATTAATGTAATGTACATTTTTTTTCAGCTAATTCAGGTGCACACAGCTGAATAAGGTAAGCATCTGGATAATCAATGACTCTAAATCAAGCCAACATTGACTGTTCAAAATGTATGTGTCTGGAGATCTCCTCTATTAAAGTCTTCAAAATCGCCTTCTTATACTTTTAATTATCTTGTTACAGTAATTTTATAAAGGTTGATCAAAATGGTGGCAAATATACAACTAATACTAATAAATTGCAAATATTTGAAGAACTGTTATAGCTTGATTTACTTAAGTTATTGTTCTTTGGCATACACATTTGTGAATGATTAAGAAATGATGTAGCACACCTGAATGATGCTTTTGGTTGTAGAAATTTTAACTTAAGAAAACTTTTAAAATTAGCAGTAATATCTGAGTAATTTGCTGGATTTTAGATGATTTATATGGTTTTAGAGACATACTTTTAACAAAGGAAAGTGATAGAAGAATATGTATTCTAGACCTGTCAAAATAGAGACCTGTCAAAATTGAATGTTAGAGAAAATATTGTTCTATAATATCTATGAATTTGATAGTAACCTTTGTAGTTTTGAAGATAGTGTGTATATGCTTTTCTTTAAAATGAGTATATACAACGTGTTGTTCTTAGTGATTAGATTAATTATTTGATTAAGTTAACCCTCTGCAAACACTAGTAAATGCCATCATTCCTGAGTGCTACATTGTTTATCGAAATACAGTTGTATATCCATGCAGAATAGTGACATTCTCTTTGCTCATTTCAAGCAGAATAGTGTATCAGCGCTGTCATCTACTTATAATGCCTCCTACGCATTCCTTACATATGTCTTCCCATTCCATATTTGCATGCTGTACATTATCTCTACCATTAGTGATACATCAGTGAACACACCAGATAATTTGTTTTTATAGTATAGAAGCTGAGAAGTGTATTTCATTCTTAGAGGTGGGCATTGCAAGATGAAATAACAAAGGGAGTATCTCAGCATGTTCAGAAGCGGGGGCCCTAAGAGTGTGCCGATGTGGTGGTGTGTCATCATTCTGTAGAGACAGAAGGTACTCCCACACAGAATTTAGCTGAGATGTCTAAACCACACACACACCCCAATAGGATTTGAAAAACATATCCTGTGGTCATGTTTACATAATAACACTTCGTGAGGAAAGCAGGAAGTTTCCAGAGCAGGGTTGAAAATGGTTGAGAGACCAAGGGAGGGGAGATTTGCTTGGGGACATAAAGGTGGTGGTTAGAGAGTGTGTATCCAGTGAAAACCCTTAACATGATTTGAAATTCTCCCTGGCACCAAAGGGGAAATAAAATGGATTTTCCTAACAGCTTGTCCTTATATACTCAGCAAAAGGGGAAGAGGAATGAATGAGGCTTAAGAGCTATCAGCAATGGAAGATCAGAAAATGGAGATAAACCCTTTGTAACATGTGGTGAGTCAGTGAATCTTCATTGATTTGCTTTTATCTCCCATGTTCTGAAATACACATATCTTTACTAACTCCCCAATGCATTTGCCACTTCTTGTTCATCTACTGCAGTTAACAATATGCCATCCAGAACAAGGTGATGTTTGTAGAATGTGCATAGGATTATCTATATCCCTTCCAACTATAACTATGATGGAGTAGGAGATTTAACATAGCCCCAGGGTAGAAGTGCAAATGTAGACTCATCTCTTCAACTTAAATTGTAAATTCTTACCTCTGATGGGAATAGAAAATAAACCACTTGACAGATCCGGGCTGCCTACTCAGTACCAGAGGCCCTGGTAATCTGCTTTATCAAGTGTACCTAGCTGCACAACATTTGCCCTTGAGGATTCTACTTGGTTAAATTTGTGGTAGTCTACTGTCATCATCTAGTATACATATAAATTTTGTAGGGGCTAGAGTGGTGAATTACATAAAGAAATAAAGAGACTACTAACCCTTCATATTTCAGGTTATTGTCATAGGTACTAAAATCTGCCAGATCTCTCTCTGGAATGTGATCATTTTGATTTTCCTTGTTCTTTTTTCCTACAGTGGTTATGAAGAAGACCGGTTCAGAGTTTTTTTACTCGGCTCTTCCCACTATTAACTCACTCTTGATAGAAACTATGTGTGTTGTACAGGGTGGCAGTGGTAGAGAATTTTCTCAACTAACAAGAATATTTATTCTAACTATATATTCAGAAGTTGGCAAATGAAACTTGTTTATTACTTACTCCCATTGTGTTACTATTCCTACAGTAGTCATGACCGTATTTTGAGTCTAAGGGTTCTTAAAACATTGGGATATTCACCCTTGCCCAGGATATGGTTACCCAAGTATATAACTAGGTCTTTTCTGAGATAGATGTGGTGTTTCAGGGTTGTTTCTGAAGTCTTGGTTTTTCCTATAATCAATAGGTTCCCAGTGAGAATATGGACACAAGTCCAGAAATTGGTAAGGGAACATTGTACTCAGCCTTGATGGCTTTTGATTCTATAGGCTGAACATCCTTGATAGTTGCCAATTTACCTTGACCCCAGGGAGGTCATGTTCAATGACCTATTTCCATAACTCTCTGGTGTTTAAGTCAAGTTGGCTGCTGCTCTGACTCTTGCTACTTATTTTGTGATTGTATTTGTCTTACACCTGACAGTTAAGCACTGCCTCCTGTCCTCCATTATTTCAAAATCCTATTATCCACGTTGATATAAAGGCCCTTACGTTTATAAAAACATCTTCTACCATCAGCTCTGTTCTACAAAATAGGTGCCACCAAGTGCCACTCTCAAGAGCATTAGTGTCACCCTCATCGCATTATTTATGGCTTAGATAAACAGTATCACTCACGTCCTCCCAAAAAATACAATGGACAAGTATTCTCTCCACAACCCAGCATGCCCAGTTTCTAGAACTTTTTGGTTCCTCTTTCTACAACTTTCTATAGTCATCCTGGAATTTCTGCTTCCTTAGTATAGTTCATCACACTATCCAATGTTCCAAGAGGCAACCTGGCAACAATTAACACCATCTCCTCAGTTTCTTGCATTCTGGAAATATGCTCATGTATAGATAAATTCAGTCATAAAACTTTATGTCATACCTTTCTTGATACAGTAACTCAAGATCAAGTCCCATAATTCTTTCCTAGTATATGCTAGGTATAGTTCTCTTTGTTTCTTAGGAGACATAACACTTTTTCTGCTAAGACTTTTTGTGAGTAATCCTAGTAATGGGTCTGGTGAGGAAAAAATGAGGTGAATGTAGGTACTGAACAATATCTAAGTAGCCCTGTTACTCTTATAATTAAATCTTGACCCTATTCCTATCCTCCAGCAAAGAGGGGTTAGAAACTCTCTCTATGCTCACAAAAATAGTATTTTTCTTCCTTTTTTTATTTCAGAGAGGAAGGGGGAGAGAGAGACATCGATGTGAGAGAAATATCAGTGTTGCCTCCTGTGCACACCCCAACTAGGGACAGAACCCACAATGTAGGCATGTGCCCTGACTAAGAATTGAACCTGTGATCTTTGGGTTTATGAGATGATGCTTCAACCAACTGAGCCACACAGACCAAGGCTGAAAAGAATATCTTTATTTTGTGTTTAGCTTTAAGTTTTAGATGACCTACTTACAGAATCTCCATAAAAGAAATAATAAACTTTTTTTTTAAAGTGAGATGTAGGTAATCATTAGATAGAAAAAACAAAAGTGGGTCCAGCTGGTGTGGTTCAATGGATTCAGTGCCAGCCTGCAAACCAAAGGATCACCAGTTGATTCCCAGTCAGAGCACATGCCTGTGTTACGTGCCAGGTCCCCCAGTGGAGGGTGAGTGAGGGGCAACCACACATTGATGTCTCTCACCCTCTCTTTTTCTCTCTCCTTTCTCCTCTCTCTAAAAATAAATAAATAGAATCTTTAAAAACATAAAATAAAAGTGGAAGTGTTTGGGGCAAGAGGAATATGATTTTTCTCAACAACAGAAAAAAGGTATGCAAAGATAAACCTTAGAACACAATGAAGTAATCAGACAACCTACAAAGGTTAATATCTATATTATTATATAAATGTATTATATTTATGTACAAATATATGTACATATCATATATAAATATATTATACCATGCTTTTCAACAAGAGATTACATGCAAAAAGTAAAACCAATGTTTTTTAAAGTAGCAAAGGGATCAAGCCACATTGATCCATAGAGAACACGCTAGCATATTTTATGATTTACAGTGACAATATACACATACACGCTTCAGTAAATATTTGCTAATTATTTTTTAGTGATTGGAATAACGTTATGGACAAAGCTTGAAAATAGTAAATATTATAATTAATATTACTAAACTAACTTAAAATGTTGACAGCTTGGTAATGTAAAATTATATTTAAATTTGACAGGAATTGAGAGACAAAACATAGCAATAAAAAAAGATGGAAAAAGGGATAGGGTGGTTAAATATTTATTCTATTTAGCCCCGGCTGGTGTGACTCAGTGGTTGAACGCTGGCCTGCAAATCAGGGGGTTGCCGGTTTGATTCCTGGTCTAGGGCACCTGCCTAGGGTGCAGGCTGGGTCCCTGGTAGGGGGCATGTGGGGTAGCAAGAACACATGGATGTTCCTCTGCTTCCCTTTCTCTCTCCCTCCCCCCCTCTAAAAAATAAATAAATAAAATCTTTAAAGAAATATTTATTCTATTTAGTGGGAAGTCCATGAAACATAATTTAAAGTAGATGAAATAAGAAATAGATATTCATGGAATTATTATTTAACACTTAACCTAACAAAATTAGAAGAATTACAATATTAGGTGAATAGGTGAGAATTATATCAATAAAATATCTTCATTGATAGTAAGCAATTCATTAAGTATGTAAAATAGTAAATAGCAATTTAGAAATTAGCAGTATAAATGCATTATTTGGTTTAATAGAAGAAACTATCATATCTTAAAATACAATGTATAAAAAATATTACTTTCTGGAAATGAAACTGGAGACAAAAATGCTGTTTTTTTGGTAATAAACTGTGTATTATATTATTTTTACAGTGTTTAGATATTATTATATACAATGAAAGGATTGTACTGCTTATCAAAATTATTAAAAACTTTAATACACAATTGAGAATTTTTGCTTGAGAAGTTTGCTACAAACTTTGATACACAATTGAGAATTTTTCTGAAGGAAATTATTCAGGATAATAAAAAAAGCTATATGCATGAAGTTTTATTACAGTGTATGTACAATATTTAAGTGTGGGAACAAACAACAATGGAAGGATAATATATGCAAATATTAAGATAAAGTACTATGAAGCCTGAAAAAATTTGAATTTATGACTATATAGTATTTTGAAGAAAAATATAAATGCATGTATTTGCTCATAATTATGAATTTAGAAATAATTAGCCTAAAAAGAGAAATAGCTGTTATGATGAGATAGTGGTTGATGTGTATTGTTGTTCTGTTTTTTATTTTACTTATTCATTTTTTGGCTTTCTAAAACTTTCAAGGAGTAAGTACCCTAAAGGGAAGACTCTAGTGACAGAATCAGGTAGAAAAACATAGATGAGAAACTGAATATCAAGAGCAGGGACCATGCTTGGGGCAGAGAATTGGAATTATTGAGAGTGGAAAGGGTGAAAGACACGAACAACCAAAGAACTGCAGAATTTCATCATAATAAAGGACAAACAGGCCATTATGCTTCCTCAAGATTGTGTTAATCATCAAGATGAGAAATAGAGTGAACATTCTCAACTCTCAGATAAGAAATAATCCTTGCAAAACCAGTGGCCCCACTAAGAAGCTTTCCATGCTAGGCAGGACCACAGATTCCTGAAAGTTACAGGAATGTCTATGTCTGAAAATTAGGCAGCATTTTCTCAGGGTCTTTTCATGCAAGTTCAGTTAACCTGCATCAATTATCCAAGGATGCTCACCAGTCAATTGTAATCCTACCCTTACTTGCTGTTGACCATGACTTGTGATACACACATTCTTTACCTACTTTTCCAATTGAATATGTAGCAAATTAACAATAAAACATGCAATAAAATCTATAAACAAAACCCATACTTGCACACACAATCAAACAGGGGTGAAGAGAGAGGAAATCATCAAAGAAGCAGGACAATGGCTGGTGGTAGAGTATAGTAAATCAAATTACACACTTTCTTTCTCAAAATCTGAAATAAAGATGGGAACCTTATCTCTTTTTCACACAGGCCAGTTGCCTCCACATTCCCTGGTGAAGTCAGCCATTTCTTCCATATTGCTATTTTATAGAAATAAATAAACCACCTCCAACCAAGAAACTAAAATAAAAATAAACTTTAAAATTTTCTGTTACTTTTCTCATAATATTGAATGTCTGAGATGAATTAAGAACTAATTCAGAATGCTTAGTTTTAGTAGTATTTCTGAGATTTTGTCAAACTTAACTCTTCTTTTGAAAAATAATCTTATTGATTATGCAATTACAGTTGTCTCAATTTTTCCCTTTTGCCACCCTCCACCCAGCAACCCCTCTACCCCGCCACTCCCTCAAGCAATACTCACACCTTTGTTCATGTCCATGGGTCATTCATTTAAGTTCTTTGGCTACTCCATTTCCTATACTGTCTTTTACATCCCTGTGATACTCTGTACCTTCCAATTTGTACTTCATAATCCCCTCACCTTTTCACCATCCATCCCATCTGGCAACCATTAAAACATTCTCCACATCTATGATTCTGTCTCTGTTCTTCTTGTTTGTTCAGTTTGTTTTTTAGAGTCAATTGTTGATATGTATTTATTGCCATTTTATTGTTTTGATCTTCTTTCCCTTAAATAAATTCCTTTAATATTTCATGTGATAATGGCTTGGTGATGGCGATGTCCTTTAGCTTTACCTTGTCCTGTAAGCACTTTATCTGCGCTTTGATTCTAAATGCCAGCTTTGCTGGATAGAGTAATCTTGGCTGTACGTCCCTGCTCTTCATGACTTCAAATATTTCTTGCCAATCCCTTGTAGCCTGCAGTTTCTTTTGAGAAATCAGCTGACAGTCTTATGGGAACTCCCCTACAGACAACTACTTGCTTTTCTCTTGTTGCTTTTAAAATTCTCTCTTTATCTTTAATCTTTGGCACTTTAATTATGGTGTGTATGGAGTGAGCCTCTTTGCATTCGTCTTGTTTGGGACTTTCTGTGCTTCCTGGACTTGCATGTCTATTTCCTTTGCCCAATTAGAGAAGGTTTCTTTCACTATTTTTTCAAATAGATTTCCCATTTCTTGCTCTTTCTCTTTTCCTTCTGGCACCCCTATGATGTGAATGTTGGTATACTTGAAGTTGTCCCAGAAAATCCTGGACTTCTGGTGAAGATGGAGACAAAGCTAAACATGGTTTGCCTCCTCATACAACCACATCAAAATTACAACTAAACCATAGAACAACCATCCATCAGAACTGTCAGAAATCCAGTTGAATGGAAATCTGGTAACTATGGAATTAAAGAGACAACTATCCAGACTGGTAGGAGGGGCAGAGACTAGAAGACAAAAAGACATGGGATGGCTGGTCCCACAGCCACATATCCAGGGAAAAAATCAGGATCGATATTTCAGGAGCAAGGGGTCCCTGCCCCACACCAGGGTCCCCAGCCCATGGTTCCAGTGCCAGAAAGATAAGTCCCCATAACTTCTGGCTGTCAAAATCAGCAGGGATTGAGTTGGTAGAACTGTTGGTTTCCCAAGCAGTTCCTTTTAAAGGGTCTGCACAAGGACTTACTCAGACTCAGTCTCTCTGAGCTCTAGCTCCAGGGGGCAGTGAGTGGGTAGCAGCTTGAAAGGCACCAATGGCATTTAGGGAGGAACCAAAGTGTAAGGCATCAGGGCAAGAGCTTGGGGATGGTTGTCTCCCAGATAGAATGGCAGACGGAGGCCGCTGTTCTTTTTGTGAGCTCTCTTAGCACAGAGCCACAGAGCTGGCAGTCAGGTGCCACATTTGAGACTCCATCAACCTGGCTCACACTGTTTGCCTTGCTCTGGTTATTCTCTGAGGCTCCATCCCACCCAGTTTACAGGCTCACCCAAGCTGTTAACAGCAGTTTTTCCAAATGAATGGCTTGTGCTTCAGATCTACCTAAATTCTCTCAAACAAACAACAGCTAGTCTCAGTTGAGCTCCCTCCATATCTCTTGCTAAGTGGCTCCAGGCCCAGGACTAGCAGCAGTCAGCTTTGGCTCACAGCTTAACTTCACCTGGGAACATCAAACCCCAGTACAAGTAACAGCCACATACAGATAGCTTTGTAGTTCATTTTGTGTGGCACGGGGCAGAACATATCTGGTGGTTGACCTTGGTCTGCATTACCCAGGGAACCCCAGAGCCTGCATACCCAGTGGACAGCTACAGACCATGTCAGAGCACCACCACCCTGTGCCTGCACACGGGATCGTCCATTGATGATGGAGGTCATAATAAGTTCCTACAGCTGACTGGCCTGGGTAAATCTATCCCACTGTCCTGCCAACAGCCATCAAGGCTCAACTACAAGAGGAGGGTGTGCTCAGCGTACACAGAGAGTACACTTCAAATACCTTGGGTGATAGGGGAGGTTGTGCCACCAGGCTCTAAGGAAACCTACTACATTAGGCCATACTACCTAAGACAAGGAGTCATAGCAGCTCTACCTAATGCATAGAAACAAACACAGGGAGGCTGCCAAAATTAGGAGATGAAAAAAACATGGCCCAAATAAAAGAACAGAACAAAACTCCAGAAAAAAGAACCAAACAAAATGGAGATAAGCAATCTGTCAGATGTAGCATTCAAAACACTTGTTAAAAGGCTGCTCATGGGACTTAGTAAGTGCCTCAACAGCATAAAAACGATCCAATCAGAAATGAAGGATACATTCATTGAAATAAAGAAAAATTTACAGGGAATCAACAATAATAGAGTGGATAAAGTTGAGAACCAAATCAATGACTCGGAACATAAGTAAGCAAAAAACAACCAATCAGAACAATAAGAAAAAAAGAAAATGAATCTAAACTTAATTCCTCTTAATAGCCAGGGACATGATCAAACTGAACATTTTCCCTGATTTTGAAGAAAAGAAGGGGAAATTATAGATTTTAGCTGAAAACAAAGTAGCATTTTTATTAAGCCAAAAGATAATTGTAACATCAATGGACAGCACATTAACTCAGAAATACAAATCACCTTCAGGACAAGCAGAAAGGCATAATGTTTGCATCTCTTGTAGCGCCTGCATTTCAGAGATAGCTCTTGGAAGGCTTTGCGACTCTCAGAGGTTTTGCTCGACCACTGGGGGCTGCCTCTGGGTTGGTGATGAAGGTGATTCCATAAAATGAATTAACCGTTTAAATTAAAACATGAAAAAGTTCATTTTACTTGCTCTTTATTAGAAACTGACATTCATAACCTATAGAAAAAATGTTCAAAGAAAATTTATAGCTTATAATGAATATCACTATCAATTTAAAGTTGTGACTTCTTTTCTCTAAATATTGCTTTTATTAATTATCACCTACAAACTCCTCCAGGCATTTTTCACAGATCCTGGCTCTCCATCTGTTTGGGTTCATCGTCTATCTGCTGGAAAGATAATAGAAGCAAGACACCCTACTACCACACTTCTATCAATGATTAAATAATTAAAAAATTCCAATTCTCTCAAAAAATGAAGAATCTTTCACTCTCGAAAGCTGTTATTATGTCATTCTCTTCAAATGTAAGTCCTGTTCTTCTTTTCCCTTTCTCATGCCAAAATGCAATTCGAATGAGAGATATCTCATTGATTTGTATTTTTATAGTGTTTGCTATGACAACGCTTAAACAACCTTAAACCAAACAAAATAAAAACCTCTTCTCTGTATCCAGTCTGTTTCTGTATTGTTTGTACATATTGTTCTTTGGATTTCACATATAAATGATATCATATAATATGTCTTTTTCTGACTGACATTTCACTGAGCATAATGTCCTCTAGGGCCATTCATGCTATCTCAAATAGCAAGATTTCATTCTCTTTTTTAAATAGTTGAGTAATAGCCCATTATATAAATATACTACAGCTTTTTTCATCCATTCGTCTATTGATGGGCACTGAGAGCTGCCAGAGAGGAGGGCAATTCTGGGTAAAAAAGGTGAAGTGATTAGTTCTGGCTGGTGTGGCTCAGCAGATTGAGTGCTGACCTGCCAACCCAAGGGTCACTGGTTTGATTCCCAGTCAGGGCACATGCCTGGGTTGTGGGCCAGGTCCCCAGAATGGGGAGTATGAGTACAACCATACATTGATGTTTCTCTCCCTCTCTTCCCCTCTGTCTAAAAATAAATAAATAAAATCTTTTTTATGAAAAAAATTAAAAAATAAAGTGATTAAAAATAAAAATTGGTAGTCACAAAATAGTCATGGGAATGTCAAGTACAGCTTAGGGAATATAGTCAATAATATTATAATAACTCTGTATGGCACCATGTGGAAAATATTCATATCAGATGAATACTTTGTAAAGTATGTGATTGTTTAACCATTATTCTGTGACAACTCAGATTTGCTGTGTATCTGAAACTAATACAAAATAATATTGAATGTAAACTGTAATTTCAAAAATAAATAAACAAATGAACAAACAAATATCTCTTTTATCCTGCGAAATAGGAACAAAATAAGATATGACCTTCAAGAGTTAAACAATTTATTTACAAAAAAAACCCAACAGTATTGCCAATGATTATTTCAAGTCACCGTTTATAATAACAAGAAGTAGAAACAGAGCATAAAAAAAGACCATCTGTACAGTATGGAACTATAAGTGTATCAGCATCTCACTATTGACAGGTACACAGTAAGTTATTTACTACAAGTTGAATGAAACATGTTAGTGGCCACAATCAGTCAGACTTTAAGAATAGATGCGCTGTCAGAATAATCTCTTTTTCCCCTAAAATAGAGCAACAGATAGGAGAGATCAAAGAAGTGCAGTAGGCAGACAGAATCTATCTTAACTTCAGAAAGGCTCCTGGTTCTGTCCTGAAAACTGTAAGATTAAACACCCAGAAAAATATGACCTTGACTGAAAAAATATTGAGGAGGCTAAACAACTGTTTGTTGGTTTTCAGTGGATTGTGTCATCTGAGTAGAAGGAATAAAAGATACCTTTAGCAACTGCTTCTTGACACAGTGATATTTATTACTGCTATCTGTAGCCTAGATCAATACTTTCAAAAAAAAAATGTCCTGGTTACTCTCTTGGAAATCTGGGGACAGGCAATTGTCCAATCTGACATTCACCATTGTATGTTTATCCACCATCCCATACCTTGTTGAAACCACACACATTTCTCTTTCTTACCTTTTATAGCCATGCTCTTTTTCACCATTTACCTTCTTTCAGGGAGAATTTAAACCATAAGTAAAGAGCATAAGAAAATGTCTTTAAGGCACCCCACTGTACAGTTCACAAATAATAAATGAAATATTACCACTGATTTCCAAAAATCTTAAGTATCGTGTGGGCGTATGTTTACAATTTAGCATTTGAGATGCCTCTACATGAGTTACTGATTCAGAATCTGAGTTGGAACCTGGGATTCTATACTTTCCACTAGTGCCTTCTTATAACTAGGTATATTTGGAAAACAGAGGTTTCAATAATGTAATCTAACACGCCCTTCAAGTTTTCAAATTAACATGCAAATAGAGATAGGATACAAGATTAGCAATTGATGCTTTACTGATTCCTCCCACTGAAGTAGCTGAAATTCAATTTGCAACATGATCTGCATTTGGGTTATGAGGACTAAAACAGAACATTCAAGGATGTTTACATAGGAGCATTGCACCATCAAGAGTTATATTTTTAAAAAATATTAATACAGCATTCAGAGAGATGGCATTAGTAACAGTTTAGTATAATATGAGAGCCTCAGTCATGGATGTACATATCACAGGGTATTTAATCAAATGATTAAAAGTCTGTGTCAAAGTTATTAATAAAGTGTACACAGAGGAAAGACTTAGTACTGGCTAACATATTCTTGGTTAACATTTTTGACTCTAAAGAATCCTGAAAACCATTTATATGGGCTCTTCCACTTTAGATCCGAAAATGGAGCTTGGATAAAGTTTAAGAAATAGAGGAAAACTAGACAATATGTATACAGACGAAGTATGAAGAGTTAGTAGGAAACAGCACCCTGGACTGACCACAGGCTACGAGGTGGTGTCCAATTCTTGTTGCAGCAAGAGACTGAGAGGCTGACTTACGGGCACAATTGTAACTTGTGCTCATTTTCAAGTTACGCTCAGCTGGAATCACTTTCTACATTAGAGGACTGTTCCTCCTTTCTTCTTCTCTTCCTCTCTCCCTTTACTTCCTGCATTAACTTGCTTGCAAGGATGGGAAATGAGAAACATAATTATCTCTCTAACCTCCTCAAAATCTTCAATGGCTGTATACTGCTGACAGAATAAAAATTAAACTCTTTTCCATTAAATGTTCTGGCATGACATCTGCCCATACGACAAAATCCTTCTCTGTTCTTCCCTAACTCAAACTTTACATTTGAGTAACTTGAAACTACTTGCAGGTCCCTGGTGTGCCTGGCTTTCACAACCTGGCGTGTACATGAATAAGGTCTCGGATGCTTTCTTCTTGTTTGTCCTCAAGGCACATGCTTGATCTTCACTCAAGTCTCGTCTCTTTATCAATTTCTAAGTTTTCTATCATGCCCAGCTCAAACATAAATATCACCAACTATATTAAATTTAATTTTCCATGTAACACATTTGCCGCATTTACTTGCATTTGTTCCAAAAACAGCTGTAAATGCATCATGGTTCCTCATTCAAACAATGATATGGTTGGTAACTGAGGCCTTGGCTTTACTACAGAATGCTACAGTGGGACATGACCTTAAATTCATTTTAACATAATTTCCTTAGATTATACAGAGTGTGTGTAAACATGCTGCCTAGGGTTGCCTTGGAACTGAACCGCAGATCTGAACTCTTCAAGGAGTTCAGATGTCTTGATTCGATTTTCCTCTAAGATCCCTGCAGCTACCAAAATGTTAGGAAAACAGACTGATTAAACCTTAATTCAGAATCATCTGTGAGAAACCTCACCTTAACCTTATGATCAACAACAGACAAAGTTAAAATATTCTGCTTTTATCTATGTTTTTCTGATGTTAATGAAAAGCTAATAAATGTTTAAAGAAAACGACCTGTTCTGATGTAAGATTTGTTTGTATATATTGTTCTTACTCTTCTTCCATGATTGTCCTAACTGCCCAAAACAGTAAAAATAAAAAAGCTTCAAATTCAAATGGAGAAGAGAAATGTAGGGAGAATCTAATGGCACCATTGTAGGCACGACGTAATGGCGAAAGACTAAACAGCATGCACTAAAAGCCATGTCTGAATGCATGCAGCTGAAGGCCTACTGAGTATCTCACACCCTGTTAGGAAAAAGAATGCGTCTCTAGAGTTCAACACGTCAAACAAGAACTTCCCCTCAAGCTAAGTATGTCTGCATAAACATTATTAATAAATGTGAAGTCAGTTTATAGATATTGATTGATTGATTGACTTCAGAAAGACAGAGGGAGGAAGAGAGAAAGAAAAATATTGATTTATTATTCCACTTACTTATGCATTCATTGGTTGATTCTTGTTTGTGCCCTGACTGGAGATCGACCTGCAACTTTGGCATATTGGGTCGATCCTCTAACAACTGAGTGGCCTGGCCAGGGTGAAATTATTTTATATGTCATTTGTTAAAAGTCTGTGATGAATCACATTCAGATTGAAAGATTTCAATAAACAACAAAATCTGACTCTCATCATCAAAGTTCTAATGATATCTTAAGTTGTTATCTTCATTCTATATTACCTTTTATTAAATCTGTTTATGTGGATATGGTGTTAGTATAGTCTCTAGGATCTCCCTTTAATCATGTTTGCTATATTATATATTATAATATATAATACATTATAAATATATATATTTATAATATATAGCTTATATATTATATATGATATATTAGCTATAGCTATATATAGCTTATATATTATATATATGACTCTCTCTCTCTCTATATATATATATAGAAGAGGTTTCTTGTAAAGAACTGTGAGGTATCTGTTATGTTTGCCTTATTTAATTTTTTAATTATTACCCAATAAAGAGATGTTAAAGAAGGCTATTATTATAGGAAACACAGGAGGACACTCCCTATAGTATCTTATTTCATAGATGCTGGAAGAATACAAGACACTCCTTGGTGAGAGGTATACAACTTTATTGCTTACAGCACAGCAAGCAGGAGCTCCATGGCAGCATTGGTTTTGCTTCTCCTCAAGTACCATCGCATGATGCAGAGAAGCCCTGGAGAATGTTACACATGCAGAGGGTTGACATCATAGGTAAGAAAATGTCAAATTTAGGGAACCACAATTATACAAGGAAGCTCCTAGCAAACCTGCCCAAACTTTGTCCAAGATGGAGGCATTGTATTTATTATCCTGGATAATAATTAAGTCAGTACTCGGCCCTGGCTGGTGTGGCTCAGTGGATTGAGCTCTGGTCTGCAAAACAAAAGGATGCTGATATGATTCCAGGTCAGGGCATATGCCTGGATTATGGGCCAGGTCTCCAGTTGGGGGTGTGAGAGAGGCAACCAATTGATGTTTCTCTCTCACATTTCTCTCCTTCTCTTTCTCCCTCCATTCCCTTCTCCCTAAAAATAAAAACTTCACAATAAATAAAGAAATCAGTACTCTGCCCTGGAGGGAGCCACTGACACTGTTGCATAGTTGTTTACTACACAAACCTTGAAAAGATAGTCCAGTACTAATAACCTTCTAAAACATAAAGCACCAGGCCCAGATACATTTACTGATGAATTATACCACTTAAAATGGTATTATTCCAATTCTTTACCATCAGAAGATAGAAGCAGAAAGGATACAGACCAATATTTTTCATGTACATAGACACATAAATCTTCAAAAAATATTCACAAATAGAATCCAATAATGCATACAAAAATTACACACCAAGACCAACTGGTATTTATTCCAGGCATAAAAAGCTGGTTCAACATTTTATTATCAATGTAATCAATAGGCTTAAAAAACACACGAGAATATCAGTAGATATACAAAATGCATTTGACAGAGTCCAACACCTACTCATGATAAAAACTGTCAATAAACTAGGAATATAGGAGAACTTCCTCACCTTGATAATGAATACCTACACAAAGCCTATAGCTAACATCATAATGAACTATTGAAAGTTCAAAGATTTCCCACTAAGAGCAGACACCAGGTAAGAAAATCCTCTGCCATTACTCCTTTCCAACATCATATTCAGAGTTATGGCTAATGAAATAAGAAAGAAAAGGAAATAAAAGGGATACAAATAGGGACACAACATATAAAACTGTCTTTGTTCACAAATGACATGATATTCTGTGTTGAAATATGTAAGTATCAACAAATAAACTCCTGGAACTATTAAATGATTATAACAAAGGTGAAGGATAAAAAGGTCAATAAATACCAGTAATCACTTTCTTATATACCAATAATGAACAAAGGGGATTTGAAATTAAAACACAATCCCATCTATATTAGCATCCAAAAAATTAAATACTTAAGTAGAAATCAAACAAAATATGTATAAGATAAATAGGAAACCTAAAAAAATATGACTAATGAAATTTTTAAAAATGAATAAATGAGAGATATTCTGTGTCATGGATTGGAACACTTAACATTTCCAAGATGTCCATTTTTCCCAACTTGATCTACATATAGAGTCAATGGAATAATAATTAATAACCCAACAAGTTGTTTGTGGAAAACAGCAAACTGTTTCTAATTTAGATGGAGAAGCAAAAGGCCCAAAATAGCCAACCCATTACCAAAGAAGAACAAAGTTATAAGACTGATACTACCCAACTTCAAGACTTACTATAGATGACAGTAATCAAGAAAGTATGGTATTGGCAAAAGAACAAATGAATAGGTCAACTGAACAAAATAGAGAGCCCCAAGACAGACCTATATAAAGAGAGTCAACTGATCTTTAACAAAGGAACAAAGGCAATGCAATGGCACAAAGATAGTCACTCCAAAATGGTGCTGAACCAACTAGACATCCATAAGCAAAAACCATATACCTAGGTACAGAAATTACAATGTTCAAAATAATTATCAAAATGGATCACAGACCTAAATGTAAAATGCAAAACTATAAAGGTATTAAAAGATAACATAAAAAACTAGATCACCTTAAGTGTGGCAATGTTGTTTTAGATATACAACACAAAAGTCATGATTTATGAGAGAAATGATAACATGAACATAATTAAAATTAAAAACTTCTGCTTTGTGAAAGACAATGTCAACAGAATGAGAAGTTGAACCACAGAATAAGAAGTAGTACTTAGCCCTGGCTGGTGTGGCTCAGTGGATTGAGTGTGGGCCTGTGAACCAAAGGGTCGTGGGTTCGATTCCCAGTCAGGGCACATGCCTGAGTTGCAGGCCAGGACCCAGGGTGGGAGGTGCACAAGAGGCAACCACACATGGATATTTTTCTTCCTCTTTTTCTCTCTCCCTACACCTCTCTCTAAAAATAAGTAAATAAAATATTTTTAAATAATACTTGAAAAAACACATTGGATAAAGACTGTTTTCCAAAACATAAACAAAATAATTCTTAGAACTCCTTAATAAGGAAACAAACAACCCAATTCAATAATAAGGTAAGAACTTTTACAGACAACTCATCAAAGAAGATATACAGATGGAAAGTAAACAAGTGGAAAGATGCTCCATGTCATATGTCATCAGAAAAATGCAAATGAAAACAATAAAATACCACTATATACCTATCAGAGTGGCTGGAATCCAGAACACTGACAACACCAAATGCAGATGAGAATGTGGAGCGACAGGAGCTCTCGTTCACTGGTGGTGTAAATGCAAAATAGCACAGCCACTCTGGAAAATAGTTTGCTGTTTCTTACAAAGCCAAACACACTCTTACTCTATGATCCAACGATCTTGCTCCTTGGTGTCTATCCAAAGGATCTGAACATGTTTGTCCACACAAATTCTGCACATGAATATTTATAGTAGCTTTATTCATAATTGTCAAAACTTGGAAACAACCAAGATGTTTTGCAGTAGGAGAATGGATAAATAAACTGTGGCCCAATCCAAACAATGGAACATTATTCATCACTAAAAAGAAATGAGTGATCAAGGCATGGAAAGCCATGGAGGGACATTAAGTGCATATTAGGAAATAAAGAAAATTCATTCTGGAATGGGTCCATATTGTATGATTACAATTAAAGATGTTGATAATGGGAGAAGCAATGCATGTGTGGAGGTGGGGGGCATATGGGAAATCTCTGTATCCTCTCTCCATTCTGCTATGAAACCAAAACTGTTTTAAAAAAAAGTAAAGTTTTAATACAAGATACTCCAGAAAAAAAGTGATTCAAGACATGTGGAAACATGGGACACCTCTGCGGAATATTCTCCCAAGTGTTCTATAAACCTCATCTTTGTTAGGGCCTCCTCAAACCATCAGGTAATAACTAAACAAAATTGTGCAAACACTGACTTCTCAAAACACCCAATTTTAGCTATAATCTCATTCCCCTCAGTGGTTGCTTGATTTTGTTTCCGGGTTCAGTTTCCCTAGAGGTAAAGACAAAAAGAAGCACATTATTGTGCAAATGATACAGTGGGATTATGTCAGTAAAACTTTTAAGAGTGTGAGGAAAGTAGATTGTGCAGGGGAAAAAAAAACGATAAAGATTCCATGAATGGCAAGACAAAGTCATCAGATTGGAAGGAAAGTGGCCAGCTTACTGTATGCACATATCCGCCAGCCTTTAGCTCTACGAATGTTCAGGGGAGCACAAAACCATGACACATTTCTGGTTAGTTTAGGTGATTCAATTTAACCAAGGTCGTTTCTCAGAATAAGGGTGCAGTGTCAAGCTACTGTCAGCCCACACCCACAGTAGCTGAGAGATGGGCACTTCAGCTCAGTAAAGAGGTGTAGGCAGGGCACTAACATAGTGAAATGGCTTTACATAAGGTAACAGGATGCTTCAGACATTTATTACAAAAGTAGCTTTAGCAATATGCAGGCATAATATACCCCAAATGAACATATATGGACATGTGCAAACATGTATTTAGTATGAAACAAAAATATTTTATGAAGCATTTGGAGTTAGAAGAGTGAATGACTTATCGTCATTATTTGCCTAGGGATTTTAGAGTTAATGCTTGATTTTTTTTTCTCACATATTCCCTGCAGCATGTTCTGGCAATAAAAACAGTTTCACATACATTAGCACTGCATCCAAGGTTGTGATAATTATTATTCAGAAGAATGTTGCAGCATATAAATATTTAAATTCCATACTAAGTATTTTAGTTCTGTGGCTTTTGGCAGTCTCTTTAAATTGATGCTCTTATAGTCTTCTTTGATTTTTCTTCTATTTTAAAAACACAATGGCAAATAATTATATTCATAAATTAATTCTGCTATTTGAGTTTTCTTTAAGCATCCAGCATCCTAACAGGTATTGGTGAGTCTTTATAAAGGAAACAGAAATACAAATTTAGGAATAATAAATGACTCCCTATTTAAAACAATAATTGTCTTTAAAGAAAGTAACTTTCTTTTTTAAAAACTTAGCCATGTTTTGTCAAAATTAATTACTATTTTTTTGTTTTTTTGTTTTTGTGGTTCTGGTTATTTTTTTCTGTCTGTTTCTTTTTTATTTTAGTCATTATTCAGAAAATTAAGTACTATTTTATATACATTTTTATACTGGGGTGCCTGTCAACACACAAATTCACAAAGTCGACATACAACTCCTTTAAATAGTCCTTTGATGATGCACAGGATGCTGAAGATCACAAGATTCAAAATATACCATGGGCAAAATATTTTTTAATCTCTGTATTATTTTTTAATTTTATTAATTTTATTGTGGTGTCATCTGTTAATAACATTACATAGCTTTCACATGTACAATTCTATAATACACCATCTGTATATTGCATTGTGTGCTCACCATCCAGAGTCAAGTCTTCCTTCTTCTCTCTCCAGCCCCTTTCCCTCTGTACACCACCATACTGTCATCTGTGTCTGTGAGTGTTTATTTGTTCATTTGTCTTGCTTATTTGTTTGTTGTTTTTGGTGTTATATCCTGCATATGGTGAAGTCATGTGGTCCTTGACTGTTTCTGCCTGAGTTATCTCAGCATGATATGCTCAGCTCCATCATGCTGTTGCAAATGGCAGTGTTTCATCTTTCCTTGTGGCTGAGTAGTGTTCCATTGTACATACATACCACATCTTCTTTATCTGTTCCTCTATGGATGAAGTATTGCCCCCTTTATCATTATAAAATATGATTATTGGTCTCTTATATAAGTATGGCTCCAAACTCTACTCTGTATGCTGTTTGCTTAGAGTCGCATTTACCACTCCTTTACTTCTGAGACTGTATTTATTCCTGTAGCTGAGATATGTCTCCTGAAGGCAGCATATGGTTGGGATTTGTGTTTTGATTCATTCTACTACTCTGTTCCTTCTTATTGGTGAATTCAGTCCATTTACATTTCCAGTGATTATTAATATATGAGAATTTCCAAAAGCCATTTTATCTTTCATTTATTTATTTATTTACTTATTTTTTATTTTTTGCTGGTAGCTCTGTGCCTCTGTTCTTTTCCCTTGTGTTTCTGTCTGTAGTTTAATAGTAGTCTATAATTTTTCCTTCTCTTTCCCCCTTTTTAATGTTATATGTCTCAGTTTTGGAAATTTTTTTGTCGTTATCATTAGGTTTATGCAAATGAAAGTTTAAGATGTACAGTAAGCCTTTTTCTTCTGAATGCATTTCATCTCCACTGCCCTGTGCAAAGTCAGGCCTTTACCCCACAGGCTTTTATGTTTTTATTGTCATAGGTTATCCTTTTTTATGTGGTGAGTTAATTTCCAAACTGCAGTAGCTACTGATTCCTTCTCTCACTTTTTAGTGGTTTACCGCCTTCAGCCTTTTGTTATATTTAAGTGTATAAATCCTGGCCTGACCAAGAATTCTAATTTCCTGTTTCTGTGTGTATGTTTGTCATCTCACTCATAGTTTTATAACCTGTGTCTTCCTGTTTCAGGTACAATAACATCCCTCAGTATTTCCTATAATGCAGGTCTTGTGGTGGTGAATTCTCTCAGCTTCTCAATAGCCAGAAAAGTTTTTATTTCTCCTTCAAATTTAAAGGATAACTTTGCTGGATATATTACTCTTGGTTGGTAATTTCTCTCTTTCAATAATTTCGTTTTTTGATTCCACTCTCTTCTAGCTTGTAGGGTTTCTGCTGAAAAATCTGATAATTATCGAATAAAGTTTCCTTTAGAGTTCAATGTCTTCTTTACCCTTGTTGCCCTGAGAATTCTCACTTTGTAATTAATTTTTGACAGTTTTAATATAATGCGCCCCAGAGAAGCCCTTTTTGGACTGAGATAATCAGTTCTGTTTGCTTCTTGGATTCAAAGATTCAGTGCTTTCCACAGGTTTGGAGAGTTCTCATTGATCATTCATTTAAATAGGCCATTTACTATCCTTCTCTTCTCCTTCTGGTATAGCTATTATTCCTTTATTACTCTTTCTGATGGAGTCAGTTCTTGCTGAAATTTTTCACTATTTTTTTACTCTCAAATATCTTTTCCACCTTTGCAATTTCAAGATTTCCATCTTTGATGTCACTAATTCCTTCTTCCATGTTCTAAGCTCCCTAGTTCTTTCTTCATCACTTTTACAGAGTTTTTTTTCTCTAGAATTTTCATTGGTTCTTTTTTTTTTTAGTTTCATTCTCTTTGGCTGAATACTGTTTCTTGATCATTGATTTTATTTCTGAATTCAATAAACTATCTTTCTATGTTTTCTTGAATCTGAGTTTTATTTTTTAGAACTGCGATCTTCAATTCTGTCACTTAAAGCACATATTTACATGTCTTTAAATTTATTTTTTAGATTTTTCATTATCTCAGCTACCATGTTACTTTAGTTACTCATGATATTTGATAGATTATTTCTCTGCCTAGGCATTATGGGAATGAAACATGCTTTTTAAAGGTTTTAGCACTTCTCTGTTTAGCAAGTTGATAAGAGGTCTTTCTTTTGTTTTCCAATAGGTGGCGATGAAACACAATATATTCTCTCACATGTAGGGCTTGGTGTTTGGGGATGTCTCTGGGTTGGACTTGCCCCAGCCATTGAAAATGCCCTGTATTTCCCAAGGAGGTGGGTGTCCCCTATGGGATAAAGTTGGCTTGGTCTCAGGGCACCACCCCCTCGGGCGGAATGCGGTGGGCGATGGAGCCCCAGGCCATGAGATCCCTGCAACGCCTCCGGCAACCTGATGCAGTCAACAGTGCTGTGCTCTCTGTGCTGTCCCAAGTGCCTCCATGGGGTCTGTTGCAAGGGTGGGGCCAGGTGCAATAGGAGAGGCCAGTTCATGCATTTTGGGCTTTGTTTTTCTCCCTGTGATGGCAATTACCAGACCCCAGCAGCCACAGCTCTATCTCCGCCCGGGTCACTGCGATCAGCTGCCCTGTGAACCTGCTGCTCAGGGAGTATGCTTCTGCTTCTCCTGTGCTCAGGCCTGCGGATCCCACATTCGGTACCCCAGCCCTCACTGCCGCTGCTTCTGCTGGGATCTGCTGCCAGCTCCGGGAGAGTGAGGGGAGGAGGCCTCGCTTCTGTGCTTTTGTTTCCTGTGCAGTAACGGTGGCTGTTTGACCACAGCTGCTGCGCCTCTGTGTTCTGTCTCTTCCCCTTTAACTGAGCTCAGCTGTAGTATGTGCTGACCACTCCGAGAATGTTGATTCTACCTCTCTGCTCTCGAGGGCCGAAGAGTATGTACACTGGAACTTGAATCCACTCCTGCTACCCAAAACTTTATGTGTTGTGCCTTAAATGACACATGTTTGAAGATTTCTAGTGCAAGGGGCTGGGAATAGAGTTCTAAAAATAAATGTTAAATTAACCAAATCGTTAGCTACTTATACATCTTCATTTGTCACTATTAACACATAATTTGTTATTCCTAAAGAGAGGTTCTCAAATAAATGTGAAAAAAACTGGGTAAAAAAACCTAACCTGTCACTTACTGAAATGTGAACTTAAGGACCTGTTGTTTTTTTATTGTTGTTGATGGGTTTATACATCTAATTTTTCATTCAAAGAAAGTAAAATCAGAAGGAAAACTGAGCCACAAGACCATTACTAAGTTGTACGGAGAATCATTATGGAATTATTTTAAAATTGTCAAAGAACCTGATGAACAAAAAATTCAAGTCATTAAAAAATAGTTATAGCAAATTACATTTCCTTGTTTTGTACTTCCTTGATTAGTTGGATATGTAAAAATAAAAGATCTGCCTGGACTATAATAAGAATAACTTTGAAATTTTATCATCTTGCAGGGTACAATACTTTATTTGAATATACATGTAACAGGATATTGTTAAAATATATATTTTCACTCACATTCGTATTTATAAATATGAGCAACAATTCACTCTTCTTGAAATGACTCTTATTGCAAGCATAGGCACAAAATAATTAACCACTTCTGTTTTTGTTCCTCGGCACCACCTACTACTGGTGTCAGTCACTACCTCCATGAACATAGTCAAGGTCCAAGCTTCTCAGCAGTGCTTCAGATTCCATACTGTATAATCTCCTGGACCACAACATATCTTTACATTTACCAATCAAATAGATTCCAAAGTTCCGACATGAGGGTGTTGAATACTAATGTTCTTTAATGAAAAGTGCACATTTCCTCATAATGGGTATTTCTGGCTTGTCTCGGCAGTTCCCAGAGCACTCTCTTCCCTGTGAAAGTGCTGCCGTCCACAAAGACAGACCTCCACCATTTGTAATTCTATTGAATGACCCTGACTCTCCTGGATACAATGCATCAGAACAGTATGGCTCTACGGCATGAGCTCCCACAACTACTTCTCCGAGTCATCCTGTCAATCTTTCCATCCCAGACTTTGCCACCAGGACTAGAGTGGGAATGACTTTCAATATGAAGACTGCATCTAAAACATATGACATTCTAAAGGTGGCATTTTAGCAATTCATAAGTTTCTAGCTTTAGCTGGTGATACCCATAACCTGAGCTAATCAGCACTTCAAAGTTATTTCCAACTAAATCCAACATAGGCATCTGTGCTAGTTTAAACCATATGTGTGGAATTACTTCTGGATTATGTTTTCTTATGCGTGGTTTAAATCCAAAAGCTATTATACGAGTATTCTCTATACAAAAATGATTCTGATCAACTCTCAGCACTTATAAATCCCACACAGTTGGGAGAGAAAAGTGGATGTTGTATGAAAGATTCAAATGACAACAGCTGCAGAGAAGCTGTACATCTGGTACATTCTAACTCCCGTTATAACCACACAGTGTAAGTGACAATTGCTTTCCATAATCCTGTGATTGTGTTCTGCACAATTGGAATCATTTCCCATAACTTCTGGACCTCCTACAGACATCTTTGTCCCAAATTTCATCTGTCATTGCATTACATCATGGTGTTGTAGCAGCAGGATGCCACAGCCATATAAGTTGGTATTTTATGTGCTACCTCTGTATGCATTTAATATTGATAAAAAGAAAATCACTCATAACAGTAATGGGGTGAGGCAGGTGAATAAGAATTATCGGGAGGTTTAGCAGCTACACTCAATTCTATAAGTGGCAATATTTTTCCTTGTTACTTTCAATCTAACCAATATTTATATTGTTTATGTTGCGGAAGAAAGCAAAAAGGTTATCCCTGTATTCAAGGAGACAAAAATTACACATGAAACATTTAAATAGAATGCAGACAGTCCTTCTGTGAGATTGGGTACAAATTTTAAGTTTTATGAATGTTTTGAAATGATGTAATTTAGGGCATTTACAAGGTAAATTCACCTGTCTTTATGGTGGCATTATATTCACCAGTCACAACAGCTACACTTATTGAGCACTTGCCATTTACCAGACACTACACTATTTAACTATTTACCAGACACTACACTATTTAACACTAAATCAACTATTTAATTGGTCTGACTACAGTGTGAGTCATTTAGTATTTATTGTGAGACCATCAGATCCCAAATGAAAACACAGAATTTGGGGAGGTTACACGGGTCTCAGTATTCCTTTCACTAAATATGGATGAGACTCAAGCCCAAGATTCTGTGACTCCAGATTTCATTTTCTTAAGCTTTTCACCGTTCTGCCTACTCAGATGCTCATGAGCACAGTGTGGTGTTTTTCCAACATTATTAAGATATAATTGACACATAACATTGTGCAACCGTAAGGTGTACAGCATGTTGATTTGAATCTCATATATTGCAATATGATTACCACCAGGGTGTTAGCTAACACCTCCATCATGTCACATAATCACCATTTCCTTTTTGTGATGAAAACATTTAAGATCAATGCTCCCAGAAGTTTTGAGTATACAGTGCAGTACTGTTATCTGTAGTTGCAATGCTGTGCGTTAGAGCCCTAGGACTGACACCTGCAAGTCTCTGCCCTCTGACCATCAGCTTTCCACTTTCCCCACCACCAGCTCCTGGTAATCCCATTTTATTCTCTGACCCTATAAAATCAGGCTTTTTCAAAGTCTGTTTTTTCTTTAATTTCTCAATATTTATAGACAAATTTGGCAAGTCAGAGGACATCTGCAATGTGTGGAGAAAGTTTTGGTTTTCATGACTGGTGGAGGAGCTGTTACTGGCAAGAGATGTGGATAATCATCCTACACTGTACAGAAGAGCTCCTTACATCAAATACTCATCCTGCCCAAAATATCTACAGTGCCGAGGAGACCTTGGTGAGATAATTCTTCATTGTAGAGAGCTGTCTTGTGTACTTCAGTTGGGTAAACAATACCTTGGGCTCTACACATCAGACTGCATTACTATCCCCTTCTCCAGTTATGATAACCACATCATCTGCAGATATTAACAAATGTCTTCTAATTGAAAACAGGATTTATATCCTTGCTTGAGATCCACTGTGTGTAATACTTAGCTTACAGTTAAATGAGGAAGACAGAGAAGTAGCCTTCCCAGATAAGCTATTTCATGGAGTTAAAACAGAGAAACAAATTCGGTTTCCTTAGAAGATGGGGGAACAGCAAATTAATTTTACCTGGGTCAGTTCACAGAGTCATCCTCATGCTGTGACTGTGAAATGGGTTTTCAGGATAATAGTAGTCAAAGAGAAAAAAGGAAGTCCACTCAATTCAAAGGGAGAAGCTTGTACAAGGTATAGCAGTAGATTCAAAAGGTGCTGGGAAAGCAAGAGGTGAGAACATGTTCATGTGGCTCATCAATAAGTTGAGAAGAGGTGAGATGGTTAATTCCATGTGTCCACTTGATTGGACCACAAGGTACCCAGGCATTGGGCTGAACGTTATTTTAGGTGTTGGTGAGGGTGTTTCTGAATACGGTTAACATTTGAATCAGAAGATTGCCCTCCCTAATGTGGATGGGACTCCTCTAATCAACTGAAAACCTGAACAGAAAAAAAAAACATTGTTCTTTTGAACAAAACATTGGCTTTTCCTGTGTTTAGCCTGAGGGCTTTTAAAATGGAGTTTTTATCATTAGGTCTCTTGGTTCACAGGCATTCAGATTCAGATTGGTGATACACCTTGGCTGTCAGCCTTAATCACATACTGAGGTGAACCAATTCCTTGTAATGATAAACTCTTCTTACTTCTCTCTCTCACTCTCTCTCTCCCTTTCACTGCACACATACACACACATACACACACGATACACAGTAGATTCTTGAACAACACAGGGTTAGGGGTTGTAATCCCTTACCACAGTTAAAAATTTGTGTATAACTTTTCACTCCCCCCAAACTTAATAATAATAGCTTACTATTGATCAGAAGACTTACTGGTAACATAAGTAGTCTAATTAGTACATATTTTTGTTATATGCATGTAGTATATTACTATAGTCTTATAATAAAGTAAGCTAAATAAAAGATATTTTATTAAGAGAATCATAAGGAAGCAAAACTACAGTTAGCAATATTTATTGAAATAAATCCACGCATAAGTGGACCTGTTCAGTTCAAACACCTGTTGTTCAAGCATGGATTGTGTAGTTGGATACATATAGATGTCTAGAAAGACAGGTATCTGTGTGTGTGTATCCTTGCATCCCACCGATTTTATTTCTCTGGAGAATTGTACCTAATAAAGCAAATGAGAGGTAAAGCTTGTTATTTTTCCATGTGTTCTTTACCAAGATGAGAGATTTCGATATCAGATTACATATGCTAGTTCAGGAGCTTACAGTTTCAAAGAAAAGGGTTTTGTTGACAGTGTGGAGTGCAGCCAGCTTGGGATAGGCTGGTGGACAAATAAAAGGTCCTATTGCTGTAGACGAGGCAAAAAATGATAAGGATCGGTCTGGGTTATTAATTATAGAATTAAGAGGGAACAACACATAGGAGGATCTGAAAAAGAGAAATAAAGAGTAATATTGGGAGCACAGAAACTCCTCTCCATTGAATAATGTATCATATATTTACTCTTTTTAAAATAACTTTTTTAATGTAAATATAGTTGACATAAAATATTCTATTAGTTTTATGTATACAAACCAGTGATTAGACATTGTATAACTTACTAAGTGATGACCCCAATAAACCTAGTACCCATCGGACACCATACATAGTTATTACAATATAATAGTAATACCTGATGGGCACTTAGGTTGTTTCTGTACCTTCCCTATTGTAAATAATTCTACAATGAACATATGGACATACGAAGGCAGTCTAGAAAAAAAGGCCAGCCATTGTTAATGTAAAGAGAATAGTTTGTGTAACATTGATGTAACCTGGCAGCCAAGGAGAGTGGACTGGAGTGAGCATGCATAAACAATGATCGCTTCACTGTACTAGTCAGTAGGGGCGTTAGATGCTGTTTGGTGAGCATGTGTACTGTGTGGCTGTTGCATTCAAAATGACAGTGAGTAGAGCAACGAATCTACATCAAATTTTGTGTTAAGCTTGAACATTCCTCTATGGAAACTACTCAGATGATTCCGAAGGCTTTAGCTATGGGCAGCTAGTGATTGGCAGCTTCATCATGACCATACACCTGCTCATGCATCAAATCTCATACAGTATTTTTTTGCAAAATATCAAATCACCTAGGTGACTCAGCCTGGTCCAGATTTGGCACTCTGTAATTTCTGGCTTTCTCAAAACTAAAATCACCTTTGAAAGGGAAGAGACTTCAGACCATTGATGAGATTCAGGAAAGTAAAATGGAGTAGCTGATGGCAATCAGGAGAACTACGTGAGGTTCCAAGGTGCCTACTTTGAAGTGGACTGAGGTGTCATTTTCCTTTGTACAATGTTTCTTGTACCTTGTATCTTTCTCAATAAATGTCTCTATATTTTATAATAATACATGGCCAGATACCTTCTGGATAGACCCTGTATGTCTTTCAATTTAGTGTTTTGGGTATTTTAGGTAAAAATCCAGAAGTGGAATAGCTGGGTCTTTCTTTGTCTCTTGTTCTATAGACTTTGCTTTAAATTCTATTTTGTCTGGTATAAATATTGCTACCCCAGCTTCTTTGTTTGTTTCTATTTTCATGAAATATCTTTTTCCATCACTTTACTTTCAGTCAGTGTGTGTGTGTGTTTTGATCTGAAATGAGTCTTCTGTAGACAACATATATAAGGGTCTTGTATACATGATTCCCATCAGAAAAAGCAAAAACAAAAAAGAATCCAAAAGATGGGGATAGTCCAAGGAGCCTCTAGGACAACTTCAATTGTACTAACATTCACATTGTAGGGGTAGCAGAAGGTGAAGAGAGAGAGTAAGAAATTGAAAAACCTTTGTGAAAAAATCATGATGAAAAACTTTCCTAACCTGATGAAGGATATAGACATACAAATCTAGAAAGCACATAGAATGCCAAACAAAATCATCCCAAAGAGGCCTACACCACAACACATCATAATTAAAATGCCACAGGTTAAAGATAAAGAGAAAATCTTAAAAACAGTAAGAGAAAAACAGTTACCTACAAGGGAGCTCCCATAAGACTGTCAGCTCATTTCACAACAGAAACTTTGCAGTCCAGAAGGGACTGTCAAGAAATATTCAAAGTAAATAAAAGCAAGGACCTATAACCAAGGTTACTCTACTCAGCAAAGCTATCATTTGAAGGACAGATAAAGAGCTTCCTCGACAATAAAATGTTACAGGAGTTCATCACCACCAAACAGTATTATAAGAAATGTTAAAGGGTTTTCTTTAAGAAGGAGAAGTAAAATAAATTAAAAATATAAATAATAAAATGGTAATAAATACATATCTGTTAACAATTACTTTTAATGCAAATAAATGAAATGCTTCAATAAAACACATATTGAGACTGAATGGATCACAGGATTTACTCTTTGTGTTACAATTTGGATGTTTGATTCATGAGGACATATTTTTATTCTTTTTCATTTTCCAAGTTTAACAAAGATATATTCAAAAAGTTAACAAAGTCTACTGTATGCACTTAAATCCTTCCAGACAGTTTCTAAACCATGCAAGTAAAAGATTATATAAATACATTAAAAAAAATCACCCTTCCCACATTTTTCTGTCTACATAATTAGTTTAAATATGCTCTCCTACCCCCAATTATGTACACAGATTGTTTCTTACATAAAGAAACCAGCTACAGTTAATTTAAGTATTTCAAAGAACTGTTCTGAGGGTGGCATATTTTTTCCCTGAAAAAATGCATTATGCAACTTTAATAACTAGAGAGATTATCAGGCCCACTTTATCTGTGTCTCTCTCCATTAACAGTAGAACACATGTCTACGCAGAAAACAATCACCATGAGCAAGTGAGCAATAAGGTCTTCTTTTTCTCTGTATTTTAACTGAGTTAACTGAGTGAGTCCAATAAAACCTTTGAGGCAATCATTCCTGAATTATTATATGCTCCCAACTACACCCTGGAGACCCATGCATTGACAGAAATACTGGTCGCTGTGGAGCACTTAACTTAATTGGACCAGTGTTATGAGCTAACAATGAGCTTTAGTATGACGGAGATTGTTTTGGCAATTCAGAAAATCTAAGATTTTCACTAATGGGGAAGTAAATAACTGAACCACGCTCCTCATGGTCTTTCAGATAGCTCCAGGAAAAAATGCAAATTAAGTCTTCCTTAGCCATTCCCACCTAGCCTCCTATCAAACTCCTCTTGGTGGAAAAGACTTGAAATGCTCTATTTACAAATGTGCATAATTGGAATTCAGTGAGTTACCTCTTTAACTATAATGTTTTTAAAGCTTATTTGTAGTTGTAAAATAAAGGGTTCTGTTTAGTTTAAAAGACTCAGATGTTTAAAAGCAAGTAAGTTAAACATGTAGCTCTCACGGAAGTCGTCTATTCTCCCCCATCACCTCAGCTTCTGGTCTCTTTTTAGGCATACGACTAAATAGCAGTGTATCATTTTAAGGCAAAGATGGACAGTGATAGAATGCTGTTAAAGAACAGAGATAGAAAAAAAGTGAAGGAGGTAACTGGATATTGCAGAGCTGTTAGTGCTTCTGGGCAGTTAGGTAGAAGCCCCACCTGTGGCCTACCTTCACGGATCACCTTCATCTTTCACTGCGCAAGTGTCACTGAAGTTGGGATTTGCTGTGTTTTGGGATTGGTTCATTGACCCTCCATCACAGAGCAGGCGTACTATGTTACTGAAATATGTATTTTTCACTGTATGATTTCTCCTGAATTGCAAATTCTCATAAATCACATTTAAAAAGGCAGGTTACTTATGAAAAATGAACTAATATGTTTTTCTTCCTGAAATCATGTGAGGGTATAAATGTTTAATAAGTTTTATAACAACATAATAAGTTATTCTAATAGAGAGTACAAGTGTACCTTAATAATATATGAAAGGAACATGTATTTTTGTAGGAAAACATATTTTTATCCTTAAGACAGAAATAAAAACAGAAAAATGGGAAAAAACATTGCAGAAGTTTATAGATACTTTTTACTACATTTCTAAATTAGTGTTAATCAGAAGACTATTTTCTTTATAATGAATAATGAAAAAAAATTTTCCTACACTGTAGGAATACAACATTCTCCATTAAAATATTATTGGTAGTGATAAGCTGTTCAGTGAGACTATGACTTACATTCACATAAAATTTCCTTTAAGAATTATTCTGAAACTTTGCTTCACAAAAGTTCACACTGCCATATAACATTTTCCTAATAATTCCAAGAGTACATACTATGGGGGTATCCACAAATTACAGCAATTGAGTCTAGAATCGTGCAACCACCATTTCATTTAAATACACTTCTGAGTAAATACTGATGTTTCAATAGTTTATTTGAATCTTTTGGCTCATTTCTTATAAAATTTAGTGCATCACCACACTTTCCCATGCAGCTATTTTTTATTTGTTCTGAGACCCCATATTTGCTGGTGAAAATAGGACGTTTATGTCTCTTGGTAATTGGGTCATTAATATGGCACTTACCTATATGTACCTGTAGGTACAATTGAGGGGCTTGCTTCATAATATGTGTGTGATATACTGAAAAACTTCCCAGACAAGAACTTACACAAAACAAAACAACAACGACAACAACTAGCACAGGTAGTTAGATCCAGTATCAATGGCTTAGACCTCACAGAGAACATGAGTCTTCACACAAAGTGTTGTCTGCCTCTCAGAGATACTCACAGCCTACCTCCATAAAATGCCAAAGGATCCTAGAGACAGAAAAAAAAAAATATATATATATATATATATAAACTTAATCAGAAATAACCATTTCAAGTCTATTAAAAACTGTTAGAGCTAATGATTCAGTAAATTTTGAGGATACACAAAAATCTTATGTGTTTCTATATGTTAATAACAAATTATCAGGAAAAGAAATTAAGAAAACAACCCCATATACAAATGCATCAAAAAGAATGAAATACCTGGAAATAAATTTAACCAAGATGAAAGTCTTATTCTCTGAAGACATTGATGGGAGAAATTGAAGACAACATACCAAATAGCAAGTTATTTCATACTTATGGGTTGGAAAAATCAATATTGTTAAAATGTCCACACTACCAAAATCAATCTATAGATTGATTTGAATAGGTTCAAAGCAATCCTTATCAAATTTCCAATGGCATTTTTCAAAGAAATAAAACAAATAATCCTAAAGTTCATGTGGAACTATGAAAAAAACAAATTGCTAAAGAAACTTGACAAAGAAGAGCAAAGCAAGAGACATACTGCTCCATGATTCCAAGTGATATTACCAAACTATAGTCATTAAAACAGTATGGTAGTGGCATAAAAACAGACACAAGGCAAGGGGGCAGAATAGAGAGCCCAGAAATAAACTCACACATGTATGGTCAGTTAATTTATGGCAAAGGTGCCAACAAAATATAATGGACAAAGGACAAATCTGTTCAATCAATGGTGTTGGGAAAACTGGGCAGCCACATGTAAAAAATAATAAGAAACTCAACCACTATCTTATACCATACACAAAAATTAACTCTAAGTGGATTAAAGACTTTAGACCTGAAAATATAAAACTTCCATAAAGCACAGGCAATAAACTTCTTGACATAGGACTTGGTGATGATTTTTTTGAATCTCACATCAAAAGCAAAAGGAACAAAAGCAAAAATTAATAAATGGGGCTATATTATATTTAAAATCTTCTGTACAGAAAAGAAAACCACCAACAAAGTGAAAAGGCAACCTCCGGATTGGGAGAAAATACTTGTAAATCATGTATCCAATAAAAGGTCAGTACTTAAAATATAAAAGAAAACTTACAAAAGTCAATAGCAACCCCCCAAAACAATCCAATTAAAAAATGGCAACAGGTCTGAAAAGACATTTTTCCAAAGAAAAAAATACCAAAAACCAGCAGTTACATGGAGAGATGCTCAGTAATATTAATTATCAGGAAAATTTAAAACAAAACCACAATGACATAGCATCTCATAATGGTTAGTTAGTATAGGTATTATCAAAAAAGTGTGGAGAAAAGGAAACCTTTCTGGACTGACATGGGCAATGTAAATTGTGCAACCACTGTTGAAAACATTATGGAGTTTCCTCCAAATATTTTTTTAAAAAATAGCTCTTTCATATGACCTCAATTCTTCCTGTAGCTATTTATCCAAAGGAAACAAAGACACTAACTTGAAAAGATGCATGCACTCCCGTATTCATTGCAGCATTATTTACAATAGCGAAGGCGTGGGGGAAAAACTCATGTCCATTGATGGATCACTTAATAAAAATGTGATCTAAATGTAATTTTAATTATTCAGTGATATAAAAAGAATAAAATCTTGCCATTTGCAACAGTGTGGATGGACCTCAAGGACATTATGCTAAGTGAAATTGGGTCAAAGACAAATACCATATGATCTCCCTTATACATCAAATAGAAACACATATGCTTTTCTTTAGAAAGCTATATTGAGGCAAATATGAGAAAATATTAAGAAGTTTGTGGAGGCACAATGGTAATGTTGCATTACTACCATTTCTTTTTGTGTATTTGCTGCATAGGAAGGGATGGAAAGATGGTCTGAAGGCTGTACTGATAATTACAGAGGGAGAAAAAATAATCTGGACAGATCATCAAACATCCCTCAGAGTGAGAAGAAAGAGTTCCCAATAATTCAAAAACATACATCAGAAAGCCTTGTAAGTTCTTTGAGAGCTAAGGAAACCAGGTAATCAAGGTATGTGGTAAAACATTCAAAAGAAAGGAATTGATATTTGTCACATGGTTATTATGTGGTTGTTACTATCTCACACAATATCTTATTCAATACTCAAAACAGCTCAGCAGGGCACATACTGTATAGCTTTGGAATAATCACACAGGGGAGCAAATCGGAGCTCAGAGAGGGAGCCCATGGGAAGTACACGAAGGAAGCAGAATTTTAGTCTATGTCTTTCTTACTCAAACCGGAGAGCTGTGCCCTGGGTGCTTCCAAGGAGGAGGGAGCACAGAGTGAGGAGGCTGGTGGACACAGCATTTCTCTCTCACAACCCTTTGCATTTACCATAAATAACTGAGGGATTCACAGAGTTCTAGCAGTGGCATGAATCAATTCTCATAAATTATTCTGACTGTAAATCAGAAATCTTAAGAAGCATGAAGTCACACAGTGGTTAAGTAATTTTCCCTTGATTATAACATTGGTTACAATATTTGGAATATAATTGTGCCATTTTATTTTTTTAAAGACAAAATAATTGCGCTGATCACATCAGCCTTTCAAGGGAACCTTGAAATATTTTTTCTCTTTGAATCATAATTCACTTCATTTTAATATTTTTTAAAGAAACAGCTGTTTTACTAGAGCTCTCTAAGACACTGTAAGATGAGGGATATTTCCTTAAAGAACATTCAGCAAAAAGTCAGAAAATATTCATCCCTGGCAAACATGAAGACTCCTCCTGTTGAGGATGGTAGGCAGGGATGGTGATGGGAAGCAGTGATACCGGCTTATGTGAGAGCATGGCACTTGGAAAATGGGAAAAATACAGCGGGGGTGTATGGAAGGCACAACATGGTAGCTGGTAATCTATGTTCAGGGTTTTACAGGAAACGCATCTGAGGGATGTCTTAAAATATTGGGAGAATATTTTCTTTAAAATCAGAGAAAGTCCTTATTTCAAATGTGTATCACTCAGTGCATTAAGTTGTGTACCTTCAAACTGATAAGGAAAAGGAAAAACAGACGCATTTATAGGTAGGGTAATAAACAATGATTGTGTTTTGAACCAAAAAAATTCCAAAAACATCTAATACTTTATAATATACGGCAACTGATTTTGTAGGACGTTAACATAAAAGAGTTAATTTGTAATTAAACGCACATCTTCCTTTTTACAACTTATGATTTCGAGAACGAGAGAAGGATGCAGAGTTCTGTAACTTTCAGCACGCTTTATATTTTCCTCCGAAGTTTGTTTGTTTTCCTACTCCCTTTTCACACAGGGCGTTAGAGACTGGTTACTCTGCGGTCAGTTCGATCACATAAAGATCAAATCAGCAGCAGTGCCCGACAGTCTGAGTTGCCCCATTGTGCCTTTCCTTCAGAATGGTCTACAGCACAGATCTCCCGCCCTTTGCACTTCCCTCACACATAAACTAATTACTAAAATCCTGTTGCATGCCAAATATGTATGTTTTTTTGCCAATATTACAGAAAAATAGGAATGCTTTTGATTCACTCACACCAGACACATGTGGTTATATTGGCTGTTGTCATTTAAAAAAAAAAATTGTATCAGTGCATTTAAACCAAACTAAGGACTTCTGGGAAACAAAATCTCAACAATTGAGAAAATGTTCTGGCTGATGGCATTTTGTTTTTATTGGACAACCTAAGGGAAAAGAGGTCAGTACCCTTGGACTAAACAGACAACTGTTACATGTTTTAAGAACTCTTGCTCCACACTGGTCGAAAACCTCCAGTGTAAAGGGATAAAATCTATTCCGCCGTCTCTGAGAAACTGTGCAACTTCCCCGTGCGAGCCTTACAAAGGCAATGGAATCACTGACATAACCTATTCTGCCTCAGCCAGGTGCGACAAGGCTTTGCATTGTGTCCTCACTCTTCTCTCTTATTTTGTACGATTTGGACATTTTAATTCTCCATTCATTTTCCACTTGGAAGGGAGGAAAACTAACTATTGCTGAACCCTGGGTTTACTTCCATTTTCACTGGAGACATTTTCAGTTAGATCTCTGCCCTTCCCTTCCTATCGTTTACTGTCAAGGATCCTTCCAAACTCCAGGTTACCTTTTTCATGGAGCGTGTGTAAAGGACCTAGTATTTGTTCCCTGTCCATGAAAAGATGAGTATATGACCAGTAGATCAACACAGAAGGACACAGACCCAGTTTCGCAGGTGATTAATACAAAACAGCTAACTGCTGAGAGTCTATGAGAAACAAATCGCAAAATGAACGTGATTGCAGTAGTTACCCCATCAACCCAAGATCTTAGCAATCTAGGAAGAAGTTGGTATTGATTTTCAAGATATTTTCATCTCTGAGTTACTTGACAGAATGTGCAAAGAATCTATGTCACATAGGTTTTTTTTTATTTTTTGAAGTTAGAAGCTTACACACAAGACTACAAAGTTTTTATTATGTTTTGTTGTTTGCCTGCTTACTGCTTTTTTTATTATTGTTGTTCAGTTACAGTTGCCCCGCCTTTCCCCCCCCCCCCCGTTCCTGTCCCCTGTGCCCCCATGCCCCACAGTCATCCCCACCCCATTGGCTGACCCAGGAGGCCTCTATTCCTGCCCCTGGACTTGCTTATTGTTTTTTTGTTTTTTTTTTAACGAGGGGTCCATGTTGTTCTGTCACAACTTTTACAGTCTACAGCTGGAAGCAGACTTACTGTCAGCATGGTCTGCATTTCCTAAGTTTTCCGGTTTAATTCAACAACCATACATTTTAGCAGATTTGTCCTACTTTTATCTCTAGGGGCTCACTTAATGCGTTGGACAAAAGGTAATGCTTTATTCAGCAGGAGAACATTGTTTATTTAGAGTTTGTGAAAGATGACCGAAAATCATGTAGTTTTTCAGGAAATAGTCTTTCTGTAACACACTTTAGGGAGGAGATATGATACATTATTTTATTTAGGCTCACAACCAAATTAAATATGTCCATTTTAAAAGTATCCATTAATTTCCATAATATAGGAACATCTAATCAGATTAATTTATAGTTAAAAATGACTAAATGACCTAGCCAACCTCTTATGAAACATATAATACTGAGTTAATGACAATCATCAGTTTCACTCAGCATCCTGTGTTTCCCTGGTGTTTACTTATAAATATTAGGACCTTTATAACACCACCAGCAAGATGGATTACTTTATCTGTTTTGCATTTTTTTAAATTCAAGTTGAATAAAATATCTGTTTAGAAAAGTTGGGATAAAAATTATACTCTTAAATATTTTTAACTTTCTTTATTTTTTCCTGGGATTAAAATCTATTCCAAAACTAAGTCTCAAATAGGCATTTTTTATTTTTAACATTTCTAGTTTATTTTTCACCCTTTTACTTCAAGTGAATGAAAACTCCATTATTATGCTGTGACAAGTAATTTTAAACCACAAAGATATGACTTATATCTTTGTTATTTCATGGTATCCCATTTTTCTTGATGTACTATCTTCTTAATTACCAGTTCTCTACTGCAGTAAAATTCATGTTAATATGGGGTGAGTAGCTTAAACATGAACAACTATTTACCATTAAGTTCTCCTCAAAAATATTTACCTACATGGAAGTCACTACTCATTAATCTACATGGGTTTCTGATGTTATAAATTTTACAAACTAAAAAAGCAAGATGTAGTGAAAAGTTTTAAGCAGTTGTCATTTGAGAAATGGAAAATGAGGAGTATTAGGTGCTCAGTTAGGTAATTTTACAACAGGGGACAGTTGTAGATTTTGAGAAATTTTTGAAGATTTTTATGCAAGTCTCTTTTGAATCAAATTCTCTACTATGCAATAACTAAAATATTTCTATAAAAGACAAATAGTTTTTGTCTGAGCTGTTAAACAGTATATCTACTCTGTGGGAGAATGATAATCACAATTAACTGTAGCTTTTCTTAAAATATACTTCATTCATAAGACATCATAGAAGCAAATCAAGGACTGATAACATGAATGTCATAACCACAAAGAGTCATGTTTTTAAACTGATTCAGTGACCATGCTTAATTTCATTCTATGACAAAATAAAATCAAATCCCATATGTACAATAACCACAGTTACAAATAATTTAATAAGGGCAGGAAAACATTTGCTATTTATAATAGCCAAAGTGAATTTTGCTTTCACCTAGGATGATAAAAGCAAGAAAATGTTGTCCTACCATAACAATGAGAAAAAATAAGATAAATTTTATAAGCAATTTTTTTTTTAAGAATGATCACAAAACAGAGGTGTCAGGGCAACTAGGAAGTCTGAAATTCAACATAGGAGTCAAGATGCTCTCAAGAAGAGACAGAATATGGTAAAACACTGAAGGAAAAATGGGCTGCCCAATAATCATGTTTAAAAAATAATGGGGACAATATGTATGTGGAGGATTTCAGCATAGAATATCTGTGTGTGTGTGTGTGTGTGTATACCCCATGTGTATATATTTTAGACATACATAATCAAATTATATTTGATTATATATACACATACAATTCTTTCAATTATTTAATCAGTTGAAGACCACATGTCCAAGAAGAGAATTTGTGAATAATAAATCAATAAAAAAATACCTAAATGTAACTTTCCCCCCAAAAGCAAGCCAAATAAAAACAAAACATCTAATGACTGCAGGACAAAATAAAAAGATCTACTGTACATGTAATTAATGTTTCAAACTATAAGTAAAGAAAAAAATATATAGTGCATTTGAAGAGATGCTGAGTAGTCAATTAATTTCTGAAAATTCAGAAGGTATTAACCACAAATTTTAAAATTTTAGAGAATTTCAAGTAAAATGCAAAAACAAAATACACATTTATATACACATGTGGGAAAAATCATTTTCAAACAAAATGCAAAATGCAACTAAAATACAAAATGCAAATAAAATGGAAAAATCATTTTCAAACAAAATGCAAAAACAAAATATACATTTATATATGCACATGTGGGAAAATCACTTTCAAATCATCATATCGAAAGTAGTGAAAACTAAAGATAATCATAAAATTTCTAAAATAGTCCTGAGTAAAATAACACAACACATGCAGAGAAAAGACAAAATTATAGCATAAACTATGCAAGACAGAAGATTATAGTTATATTTTTAAAGCAATGAAAGAAATTAGGTGGAAGCTACACTCACCTCCTCCCAGGATCACACTGAAATTACAACAAAAGTTTAGAAAAATCACCCTGAGTAAGCTACTGAAGACTAGCTGGAGAGAAGCCTTATAACCAAAGACGTACAGAAGCAGCCACACTGAGACTGGTAGAAAGTGCAGAGGCATGAGTTTGTTGGCTGGGCTCAAACAAGCAGCTGCTGAAATTCTGAAGGGTTATCTCAGCTGCAGGGTCAGTAACAGGGTCCCCCTGATAAGTGTGGGGTCTACGCACCAAGCACCCAAACCCTCACCTTCATTAAGACCCCCACCCACCACCCCTGGTCTGCTGGAGTCCAGGGCCGCCCAGGAGAGCAGCTCAAATCCTTTCTCGCTGTGAGGAGGGATGGGTGCCCCAGCAGGGAGGAGTTGTCCCCCTCTGTAGGGGAAAAGGAACTCTAGGTCTCTGGTGATTCCTGGGAAAAGGCTCACCCTTCTGTAGTTGCACTCAGCTCAAGACTGATAAAATTTGCTTAAATAAAAACTGGAACCTGAGGCGGAGAGGGGTGCTTTGTTGCTAAGGAGCACATGCATGACACGGCCACCAATTGTGACTTGTTTGACTCCCACTCAGTGTGCAGTACCGGTGCCCCACTTGCCTGGGTGGCTCATCGTGCCGAGAACCTCTGTCACATCGCGCTGCATGTCTGAGCCCCACAGCTCCTTTCAGATGACAGCTGTGTGGCTGCTGGTCCACGCAGCTCAACCTCTGGAGTTGGCCCTGGACCCTGTCCTGCTGACCCTACCCCCCTGGGGCTCACCAAGCCCTGGTCTTCAGATCAGCAAACCCTTCACTTGAGTCTTCATAAATCTCTGAAGCCTTTGAACCATCATTGTTCCAAAAGAAAGCCTCAGCTATACCTCCAGTGGCCCCTGAGGAAACAAAGCCTTCTCCAACCCCTCAGGAGGTCCCAGCTCATCAACCAGAACCCCCTGAGACTAGAGAAACATCTTCAACCCAGGAGGAGGCTTCAGCTCAGGCTGGTGTGTCCCCTGAGTCGTTGAAATCTTTTTTAGTTTACCAAGGACTTCAGATCAGCATCCAATCCTCCCTGAAAATGTTGAATCTTCAGTCCAGCAGAAGAGATCAGCTCAGTACAATAGACTCTTGACAGTGTAGACCCTCCTCCAGTCCAGCAGAAAGGTCCAACTCAGCCTCCAAATTCCTCTATGGATATTGTAGCTCACCCTCCAGTACATCATGAGGTGACAGTCTCACCTCTAGCTTCAGGAAAACTCAGCATCCATTGCTGCCTAATATGCATGTGGATCTTGGGGTTTTGATAACACTGGAGGACCTTAAGGAGATTAAGGCACCTGCAACTGTGAAGGACATTTCAGCTAATCCTGCAAAATCCACTGAAGTGGTCAAACCTCCAATGCAGCAGCATGTCCCTCCAAAGCCCCTGAGAAGTTAGAAGCATGTCCATCTCAGCAGGAGACCCCAGCTCAACCTGCTTTGGAGGCTGAACACACTACAGCCTTGCGGCAGACTACAGCTCTTCCAAAGCACCGTGAGGGGACACTTCCACATCCAGAGCCTGTTCAGGCTCCTCAGCCAACCTTGACTAAAGTCACAGTTCAACCTTTGGACCTGGAAGTTATCAGAACTCAGCAACCGCAGTCATCTAAGACAGATCCTCCAAGGACTGAACAGAGGCCACGGTGAATATATGTGAGCTCTGTACCTGCAATAATGAGATGCTGTCATGTATTGGTCTCAGCCCAAAACAGAGGCTCTGCAGATCCCTGTACCAGAGCCCAACACCTGCCACGGCACCTACACCTCCTTACATTTCCAAGGAAACTCTATTTCTTACATTGATGAAGATACATGGAAGTCACGCCATGGGGCTGAGAAGCTAATCTCAGTGAAAATAACTCGAGAGAATTAATAATGATTTTTTGAAGGCCTGCTCTCCCTCCAGTATTTAATTCTCAATCGTAATCCTCTGACAACTGTAGAAGATTCATACCATTCTAAATTGCCAGCATTAAAGTATGTAGACATGGAAGCAACACAAATGTCACAACAGTTAAGAGCATCCCTGCAATGAGCCCTCAACTGGAAAAACTGATCCTACCTAGCCGTTTGGCTTGCTAGTAACATCGAGGCTGTCAGCAAGACAGCGCAATACTGCGTTGTGACATCGAATGTCTGACAAACACAGGTTGTGGTGAAGAACTCTATTAGGGCATGTGGAATGCTCTCTCATGAAAACATTACAAGGTTGGAATAAGAATGCCAGCCCTGAGCTGACTACTGAGCCAGAGAGGGCATCCTAGGGCCAAAAGGGCCACAGCTTGTCAGCTTTCACGAACCTCCTGATGAAGCTTCTCAGTGGACAGCAAGATGTAAAGGTTTCCAAGCCAGAGTGGGATACAGAGTAATGGGAGATGAGATTTCAGAAGCCCCGGTGAACAGAAGAGCGGGAGTCACGTGAGCTCACCCACGAAGTGCCAGGATATAAGTGTACGAACACATCCATCACGGCAGTACCTGTAATTATGTAGCAATGATTTTTTTATTGTAAATATCTGTCTTTTTGTGATCTGTCACAGAACAGCATCAGAGGAAGGCAAAGAAGGACGCTCCAGAGCACTTTGACATCGCCACGCCATCAGGAGTATGCATATCAAAATAACCACCAGGCATCTGAAGGATGTCACTTTACAGAAGCGCTGTGTGCCACTCCATCATTACATTGCTGGAGTTGGATTTCTCTCCATTCTTCGGCCTAAGAGATGCTCACTGGGATGTGAGACGGTGGAGGGCGGCTCCCGCAGAAGGTGACCCTTTGCCTTTGGGATATGCATTGGCCCGTCAATGCCACACACTTTAAAATGTGGCGCAGAAGCTACACGACAAGGATTCTTTTGATGAGGATGGGCTTTTGAACACAATGGAGAAGGGAGAAGCCTCCACCTCCAGGCCAGGATTGCTAGGTCAGACCCCGCAGCTGAAGAGACAGGTGAAGAAAGGGAATCAGCACACCACCTCCCAGTGAACCCCAACCTCACGCTGCATGCAAATTGTATTTGGAAATGTTGGCTCAGTATTGCTGATAAAATGCATATTTTCTTCCTATTATACATAGATAAAAAGAAATGATGATGTCTGAATATAATGAAAGTTAGTTAAATACAATAATGACTTACCATATTCACTGATATTAACTGAATAAAACTCATTATTGGCTACTGAGATTCAAAGGGTGAACATAAATCATCACACTAATATCTACTGCCCATGAGTAACTGGATTATATCAGTGAGATTTACTTTACATTATACATTCAATTTCATTCCTGTGTTTCCTAAACATGTTTTTTTATTATTGTAGGTTTATGTAGACTTTTTCAAAAGGTTAGACTGATAGATATGTATTAATGTTTCTATATTACAGTTCAATTTCAGAATATTCAAAAACCAAAATTTTATTCCAGGTAACATTAGAAGTGTGTCTAATCTTAATCAGAAAGCTTCAAGTTAGTCATCAGTAAATATGACGTTAGATTTTGTATATATTCATCATCAAATGGAGGAATTTGCTCTCCATTGTGAGTTTCCTGTTTCATCACAACGGAAAAATGTTCTTTTTTGCATTTGTTGATATGATCATATAATTTTTTCATGTGGTGCTTCGCATTTATTGATTTTCAAATATTGATCCAGCCTTGCATACGTGGGATAAATGTCACTTTTATGGTGAACAATTATTTCTATATATTGTGGGATTCTTTTTATGAATATTTTATTGAAAATCTTTGCATGTATTTTTACATAAGAGATATATCAGTCTGTAGTTTTCTTAAAATATCTGTCAGGTTTTGGTATCAGGGCAAAATGGGGCTCAGAGGATAGGCTAGGAAGTGTTCCCTCTGCTTCTATTCTCTGAAAGAGATTGAAGAAAACTGGCGTGAATGTTTTTAACTGTGTGGTAGATTTACCAGTAAACCCATCTAGACCTCGTTTATAACTCTATTTGTATTTGCATTTTGAATGCAAAATAACAATTGTTGCTACGAACTTCCAAAAGGTCGAATGAAACACTGTGAAGAAAATAGTGCCAAATGAAGAATGCACCTTCCTATGGATGACCCCCTGAGTCCTTCTTCCTCCATTCACTCCCCACATCCAAGTCTTAATTTCCTCTTGTGGGGTTCAATAGCAAATTGTTTCTTTATATATTTTTCATTTTTCAAATGTTTTTTTCTGTAATAGTTGAATATTTGTGCTAAGGATGAAATGCACTATGTTTTAAATAATTTATCAATGTTCACTTAGGAGCAGGGTTATCCAGCAGAAAATAAGATTCAAGTTGATACTAATATATGATTGATCAATAATATCTGGGTAAGAGTTTAATGGTTTAAATAATCAAACATTGAAAATGAAAATAGTAAAAATTATCTTATACTGTCATATTTTCAACCAATTCAAATGATATTTTTAACTTTTTTCTCTAACTTTGAGAATTAAGAATCTGCAGTAACACCTACATTAAATAAAATATATCTTCCATGAAATTATGGAGAGTGAAATATCTACCATCCACTTCTAAAAAAGTAGTGAAATCAGAGTTATCCAGCATCTCGTACATTCTTACATTTCTCAGAACAGTAATCTCCCAACGTTTTTAATAATCCATGTCTACAGTAAGTCACTGGAACATGCACTTGAGATTCCATTTATTTATTTATTTTGCTTTAATACAATATTAAAAATACCAATTACCGATAGGAGAAATCACAAGTGCTGATTATAACTTGAATATCCTTTTGCACCCTAATTAGGTGAGCTGCATTGGTACTCCTGGCAAGTCCCGAAGCCACTTTATAGACCACTTCTCCAGGAAACTTTATTACCTATAAGATGATGTGAATCATTTGTGCTTAAAGGAAACACAATCTTATAACCTCTTGGAACATTATTTAATTTCTCATGGAGCACTTCTTCTGCGAGCAGTTTCATTTTTTAAAAATAAACGCAGTGATTGTAAACTCGTTTATTAAAAGTAAGCAACTCTATTTTCTTTGTTTTGGAATATAATATTGAATAAAAGTGAAAGTGATAAAATTTTAAGCAGGACTTTTAAAAAAATTATTTATTTATTTTCAAAGAGGGGGTAAGCAAGAGATAAAGAAAGGGAGAGAAACATCAATGTGTCATTGTTTCTCATTTGTCTCCTACTGGGGACCTGACCCACAACCCAGGTATGTGCCCTGACTGGGAATTGAACTGGCCACCCTTTGGTTCACATGACAGTACTCAATCCACTGAGCCACACCAGCCAGGGTTAAGCAGGACTTTCAGTACGAACCATAATCTCAATGTAATAAAGTACCACAAATTAAATATATATGTATATAAATATAAGTTGTGTACATATATTAAAAATTTATATATAAATCTTTGAGCTATAAGAAATACCCTATTAAAATCTGAAGTAGATTATCCTTTGGCCTAGATTAATTTATTATTTTAATCTTTAATTTACTGATTTACAAAGCTCTGTATTTTAAGATTTTCTTTTTTTCAATAAAAATATAGTATGAAGAATTTTCTTTGAAATAAAAAAAACATTATTTTGTTGGTAGGGAAGAAAACTCATTTTATTCCTAAAGTACTATAACATCATGTTTTCAATAAATATGATACAGCTTTTAAAAGCTTTGTGAATCCCTAAAGTACTCTTTAATGGTTTTATTTTTTATAAGATAGATTATAATAGTACCTAAACAATAGATTTGTTCTGAGTATTGAGAAACAAATATATGTATTTTCATAAACAATTTCAAATACACACAGTTATATAAGAACTGCACTGTTTTAAGTGATTGAGTTTGACTGTTCTGAAATTGTTTGACACTTCACAATCCTATTACAGTCGATATGCCTATCTTCTGTTTTCATTCGAGCCAGTGTTGACTCGCTCCTATTCAATGTCTCTCCCTATCATTTTCCATTCATAATGGGATTTCGAAGCCTTGTCTTCTCCTTTCTCCACTGGTATCTACCTCCAAAATGCTAGTTTAAATCATTCTATTCAATATTCTTCTTCATGATGTCTTTGAATTCAGACATTCTTTCTTATTTTAAAATTCTGAGGTTCTCATTGCAGGCAGTTAGGAGAATACTTTCATATACTACAGCCTAAACTTCAAGAATAAAATACCTTCAGGAATTCCATAGACTGGCCTACTTAACAACAACAACAACAACAACAGAAAAACACATAGGAAAGGAAGGTAATAAGGTTGGGGTGGCTGAGGAAATTCCACCTCTCAGCTCAGTTTGGGGAACTACTTTTTAGTAGGTCTGCTTTTTGCTTAAATTGAAGATGACTGAGAGGAGGTAGAGTGGTTTCTTTAGTGTCAGTGTTGGGCACTGGAATTTGATTCATTAAGAAATATCCCATAATATATCTGATGTTTTGTAATCCATGAAACAGAAAAAAGTCCAGACATCAGAATGTGTTCATATTTATTCAGCCCCAACACTGAACATCATTTATTTTATATGATAATAAAACATCATTTATTTTATATGATAATAAAACTCCGGCATATATACATTAAAAAAAATGGAAGGGTTCTGTGGGACTTGTGAAAAAGTGAGAATTATAGAGATTTTTACAACTTAAATTAGTCATGAATTTAATTTCGAAGACTATCCAAGTCAGGTTAGACTCTGCTGTTTGACCAAATATTACATGTGTCAAGGCATTTTAAATGTCTGTTTTATAACATGTTTTAGATTGGATTTAAAATATTTTAACATTATCAAATAAAATATTTTAAAGAACACATACTTAATGTGCAAGCTCATTCAAGTAAATAGTAAAATTTGTCCCATCACGTACAGAATTTATTATGAGCAGGATATGTAAAAGCAGAAAGGCATAAACTAGTAGCCTGATTTTAAAGCCGAAGCTTAACTTTCTTCAGGCATATTTCAATTTTTAGGTTTTAGAAGTGATTACACCTTATTTTGTGCATGTAAAATACTCTTCCTCCAAAAAATGCTTAGAATATAGGTAATAGTTGAGAAGAATAAACACATAATAGGGATTAAAAGCCTTCCTGTTTTTTTACTGGTTTTACAGCAGTAAGTTATAATTAGGATATGAAGATAGCAATGGCTAGATGAATTAACTCGTAGTTAAAAAATAACAACTAACCTCAAGGTAAGGCAATGTGTATGCACCTCACTGACAAATTTACTGAAGCTCATTTATGTTTTTAGTTGAAAGTACACCAACTATAAATAAGTCCCCTCCAACAAAGACTGGAACCTGGCCCTAGTGGAAGACAACAAGCACTCTCGTTTGTGCCACACCTTCCTTCATCTCCTCACTTCAATCTCCTTCACTGTGGTTACTGTAGAGCCCTTAGCAATGACCTCTAAAGTCTGCTGCAGTCTCTGGATAACACCTGATGGCCAGAAGTTGTCCAGGCAGTGAAGTTGTCCAGTGTGAAGCAAGAAGCTGCCCTCCCAGGTCCCATGCTCTGTGCCATTGGAATGGTAATGAGTGTTACAGAGCTCTTTGTTCCTAAGGCCTGCTTTTCCTCCTGTGCAAAATGTATGAGCCACTGTCCTGGCTCTGGGAGTGGAGGCAGAGACCTATTTCTTTTGGAGTGATGCTTCTAGGATAAAAGTGAGACAGTGGAAAGGGTCCGTAGTCTCTTGTCTTCTTGGCTTACTTCCCTGAATGGGAACCTTTGCCCCATGAATGAGCAAGCTGCTGTGATGGCAACCAGGTGCCTGCCAAAACCTGGAGAAGACCCTTAGCTCCTCAAGTGGGGACTGGGTAGAAGGAATCCTATAAGCTCTTGGTTACACTCACTTATAATTTACTTTCTGCAACACATGTAGTGGTGTGCGATGAGAAATGCTAGCAGTTTGACACTTCCATCAAGATACTATAGCTTTAAACTGGAACTGGGCAGAGAAGGAGCCCCGTGACCTTGGCTGCACCCACCCAGAATTGCGCTTCCTTCATGCTTAGTAGGGGGGGGAGGTAAGAGCAGGAACATGCTGTGGTTTTAATGCCTGTCTCCTTACTGAGTTTTAGTAGATGATTTTAAAATACAAGTGTGTTTTTTAAACTTTTTGTATGTTTTTGATAAAGTTTCAGAAATTTTCTATGGTTGCATTTTCAAAATACTTTTTAACAATTATGTTTGTTTCATTGGGGAGCAGGCCGCTGTAGCTCTTCATAAAACTATTTAGAAAGTGTAACTTCCCTGTGAAAACTTTCCTTCATGACGAAGTTATAATAAACATATGAAAGCTGTATTATACTTCTCTGATAAAAATACACATGCAAAAATGTTATGTACCTTTTAAAATATTTTGCATAAACTGTTTTATAGAGAGTTAAACTTTTTATTATTCTCTAAAAATTGAAAATATTTGTTCCATAGTCTATTTTAATTTTAATCCTTATTATTTTGCTCCTTAACATATTTCAATTTCTTTTTCCTGGATAATTCCAGAAAAATAGAAAGAATCCCCAAGTTCATACGACATGGAGTGAAAAGTCAATATTCAGTTCCCATGATGTGGAAAATGAAATAAGTCATTTTTTGTTGTTATGGTCTAATAATATAAATCAAATTAATATGATTAATAAGAAATAAGCAAAATAATCAAATTTTTTTACCAGATTCCAGTAGAGATCACTTTATTTTCTGAAGAAATTTGCAACTATATCACCTGTGATGGGACCAATTTGGATTCACTGATGTGAAATTAAAAAATTTAAGCTAAACACATTAGAACAAATAGTCACTACTAAAAGGGAAGAACAAAGAAAAACAAACAAAAAAAAAAACACCTTCATCCAAACTTCTTTTGCTGACAAGCAAAGCCTCCCAAAACTAAAGCCGCCATAATTGTTCTTTCCTGGAGGTTTATAGTCAGAAAGAAAAGGAACCCCTCACACTCACCGGGAAGATAGCTTACATAAACAAAAGATTATTGAAATTTTCCTTATCTTCCACTTGTCTTCCTACTGTTTCTCATTAGTTTCCCACCATCTGCTTTTTTTTTTGAAGTTTCACCTCCCCTTCTTATCACAGTCATACATAAACACTTCGGATGTATGGGAACCTTTTTCTTTATGGTCTCCCATGTACATGAATAAACATTGGCTTTTTCCCTGTTAATTTGTCTTTTATCAATTTATCCACAGGCCCAAATCACTAAACCTAAGTTGGCAGAGGGAAAAGTGAATTTTTCTTCCAACACCTGCTTTGGAAACCATATTACTAGATCATGATAACCATGTTTCAATTTGGATCCTCCAGATATGTGTAATCAAAGTCACAGTTAAAGTAGGAGAAATATGAGAAAGTAATTTGATCTGGAACTGAAAATCAGTCACTGATAGAATAGGATAGTGATTCTTTAACAGTTACGTGCACTTGATAATGACTCAAGGTGTTTTTAAAAAAGAGTAAGATTAAAAAGTAAATCAAGTGTTAAAGGACAAACTAATGATCTGAAGTGAAATATGTAGAAAGATCAACTTGTGCTTCAAATTAAAGCCAAGTTAATCAAATAACATAAAACAAAACCCCTCACTGAAATTTTGTCACACAAAATATGATGCAATTTTTAAAAGTTTGGTAACAACATCTAAAGTTACATTGGAAATTTTGGGGAATTTTGATGCCCTCCCCATATTTCTGTGAATTTCTATGGTCATGTTTTCATGATAAATATTTATTGCAAATCCTTCTTTTGTTGAATTAGTTCAGTTTACTATATATAGTATAATTCTTTCTATGTTGCCCCTATACTGTAACATAATCTGGCAAAGGACTGGATCACTTGGCCTAATTTTTTAAATTTTATTTATTTATCTTTAGAGGCGAAGGGAAGGAAAGAGGGAGAGAAATATCAATGTGTGGTTGCTTCTCATGCGTCCCCTGCTGGGAACTGGCCTGCAACCCAGGCATGTGCCCTGACTGGGAATCGAACCTTGATCCTTTGGTTTGCAGGCCCGCACTCAATCCACTACGCTACACCAGCCAGGGATTGGCCTAATTTTTAAAACCACCACAATCATGAGTGAAGCCACATGTGTGACATAAATAAAATTTTGGAGTGACAGAAGTTTATATCACATCATTTCAAACAGCTTAAAAATATATAATGATAACATGTGTGCCTAAAATTTACCTAACGGTCCCCATTAGCTCCCATTTTCACGTTCCATGCCCCATGTGCTTCAGTTTTTCGTGAACAAGCTTCCTCTTCCCTCTTCACATCTTGACCTTCATAACATGAAAAGAATTTCAGTGCTTTTTGTCATTATGCTCTCTGTTATTTAACTCCTATGGCATATCAATGCATGTTTCTAAACCAAAGTAAATGCCATATGGGAAGAATTCTGTCATCAAGGGCCAACTGTACGTAGGTGCGTATATTTGTGTGCATGTACAGACAGGTTTTTGCATCGGTAATATTTTTAAATTAAGACTTTAAAGTAATGTTGCAAATATTACACTGGTAGTATTTTAAATTAAGATTTCAAAGTAACTGTGCACACATAACCTTTAAAGGTCTTCTAATGTGAGCAATATCTATTCTACTGTGTTATGCCCAAGCTTGTCTATGCATTCCTTCATGCTCAGCCTTCTTCAGCATTTTACCAATTTACTGAAAGTAGTTTGCTATCTAAAATACTTTATCATGGACCATGCTGTTTCCTGAGTTATGTCTTCTGCCCAATTTTATGCTTATAAAAACTCAACTCGTCTTTGACACAATATCAAAATATACCAATATTTATGAATGATTCTGCTTTGTGTAATAAAATCTTTTTCAGTTCTAAGTCAAAAAGGAAATATTTAAGACACAAAAGTCTTTCAGAGTGGAATAGCTTCCCTGGATCTAAAGATATGATGTGGTATAAATGGCCTCACCTTTGCTGGAAAAAAAGTAGAAATTAAACAAATAGCTTTGGCACTTTAATCAGTCAGACTGAAGATAGTTCATAAGACTGGTGTGTGTGTGTGTGTGTGTGTGTGTGTGTGTGTGTGTGTTTACTACATTCTTGATATATAGCACAAGGGGCAGACTTCTGTGATTCACTCCTGTTCGATTAAAGAAATGGGAATTATTAAAACACTGAATTCTTTTTCATGGGCTGTCATCAATTACTTACAGTGAAACCTGTGAAATTTAGACCTGAGAGACTGCTGTATTCATTAAGTTAGGTAATTCCCACCGTTGGGGGCAAGAAATAATAACATTGTTTCATCTCACATTCTTCCTTTATATCACTAGGCACGTACTTTGAACACTTTGAGAAGAGAGAAATCAGTTCCATTTATTTTACCCAAAACAAATGGTTGTTCCAATAAAAAAATAACTGCTTTCTTTCTGTGTAAAACATAACTTAAGTTTAGTCTCCCTATAGTATTGATTGCCCTAAAATACTTTTCTCTGCTTCTTCATCTGGATTACACCACATCTTGATAATAATGGTGTTGTAGTCAGTTTTTGTACCTTATTGTATGTCACATTCAACATAAGCAATATAAAATGGCTATTTAATTAATTTAAAAAGTCAAGATTAGAGCTGATGGGGAAACATGAGAAAAAATTAAGATTTTGAGAATTTGATGTCAGGAAATTTTCTCTTATGGGTGTAATGAGGCTCCCTAAAAATGTCGATATTTAATCTTCTATGTGTGTCAGAGAAATGTCAGAGATGAGTTATTTGATTCGTAACAATAAAATTTTGTCTGAAGTTCTGATTAGCTTACAAAGTTACCTATAAATTTGATATGGTTTAATGCATTTTATGTTTCTTCACTGGTAGCAACTGAAATATTTTCACAAAAATAATGTATTTTTTGTGTTTAATCTCTCTCACTTGAAGAGGATGGTTAATTTCAACACCATTTTACTGCGTCCTGTGAGCCATGTAGCATGAATGAAAACTGAAATCATCTGTCTTGATATCACCGTAACATAGTCAGTGAGTACATTTTGCAGCTCAAATTACCTTGGAACTGCTTTAAGCATAAAAAAGATACCCAGTACCCTAAGGTAAGTTTTGGTTCATCGTAGGAGATCCACAGTGGGCATAAGTGAATTTTCCTATGATTGTGACGCAGTAGCTCCTCATGTCCTCGGTAGATGCGTGCGCAGGTGTGTGTAATTTGCCCATTTACTACTCATAGGTTTGCACAGAATAATTCATACTGCAGTCATATTTTGATAGTTCCTCTTAACCTTTAGTGTAATCTAAACTGGTCCCCCCTTACAATCTCTCATTCAATTTTATTACTATTTATGTTTTCTTTACAATTTGAATTTTTCTCATATTTAAATAATTTTAGAATGTTTTTACCAGTTCAGTTTATGTTTCATGGAGAATATATTATTTACATAATGTCATCATGTTATAGAATCTCAGATTTATTTGCCATACAAATAAATATCTAAATGACTGTATTGATCATTTGTTCTCCTTTATAATGCAGTAATCCTACATTTAGGAGTTCGGGGTTTAGCTTTTTTTCCTCTCCAAACAATGCAAGATGTCATGAAATAAATTTTACATTTAGCATATTTATTTTGTTGTACTTGTTTTCTCATGTTAAGTGTTACAGATCTGTTTTTGTGCAACAACAAATTAATTAGTCTAAAATTTCTATATTAAACCAATCCATATGTTACAATGAAAATTACAACTAATTTATATTTGTTGACAAACTTAGAAAAAACATTAGTGACGAATAAAGTGAAAATGTGTTTACCTAATTAGTGCACAAAGACAAAATGCTTGACCATTTGAGGTTGTTTTGTAATTGTAAAAATTGATTTAATGAAGATATGTTCTTTTCTTTTTTTATTTTAAAAATATGCTAGGCCTAATTTTTCTCAAAATTGCTTTATTTGTAATCTATGAGGACCCTCTTCTAAAAATATAAAATCTTGGTACTGTGGTAGGCCTACTGAATATAATTCTCACAGGAATGGCATGAGAATATGACCACTTGTAGAAATTTGTATAAGGCAAATTTGATACAAATTCTAACATACAACAATTTAAGTGCTTCTCTTCCCCCACATATACTCACAAAGAAATACACATGTGACAAAAATAAAATCGGAAAGAAAAATTAGGGTAATTGCACAGTGTAGA
>CM052548.1:14807867-14830323 GCA_028533065.1 Trachops cirrhosus | reverse complement strand
TTTAATGTAATGTATTAATCAGTGTTTAAAAATCATGTATCTAATTATAATAAATGTAGAAAACATTATACAAATGTTATAAAATGGCATATATTAATATTGCATGTTTAATTTTCAAAAGTCACATTTCACCTTTTTGGCTTGAATCTGACCTTATTTTGTAGTATTTGATAGTAGTAATCTGACTCTATTAAGAATTAAGTTCATGCAATTATTTTTGTGATTTTGGATACTACATGAATATATGTGGTTCATTATTATGGAATTTAATTTAATTTGCCCATATTTTATAAGTATAGCATTTGTTTAAGGATAAAATATACTGCATAAATTACAGCTTATTCTAATTGATTCTACCTTCACTTCCCCTCATGTTCTCTTTCCAAGGTCCAAGAGAAAAGAAACATTCTTTCCTTTTCCCTTTTTTTTCTGTGTAGGACTCCAATTAGAATTATATTCTACATGAATATGTAGTGTCCAGTCTTCTGAAACTCTATTAGGCGAATGAGCTTCCAGTCAACAAAACATATTTATTTAAGCTTGGGTAATGTGTACTGTCTGCTCAAAAAAGAGAAGGTGAAGAGCATGTTTTAAGATGTGTTTTCGCATTAGGTAATGAGCTTCTCACACTTCAGTTGTAATTCCAAAGCGCAGATGTCACAGAGCTCTTTAGCTGTAAGTGATCATATATAAACAGAACTGATATATAAAAAACTGCAAATATTTAATGTATCTAATTTGATGAGTTTGGAAATAAGCATATATGCATGATAGTGTCACCACAATTGAGGTAATAATCATATCCATAGCCTTCAAAAGTTTTACAGCTTTATTGAGGTATAACTGATAGGCAAAGAACAGCAAATACTCAATGTACCTAATCTGATGAGTTTAGGCATATGCATGTACCGATGATACCATCACCACAATTGAAGTTATAATCATATCCATCCTTTCCAAAGTTTCCTTTTCAGTCTCTTTTTGGTTTGTTTCATTTTTCATTTCAGTTTTTGGTGGTAAGAACACAACATAAGATCTACTTTCTTAGCAAATTTTTGAGTGCACAACAATCATATTCTTAACTGCAGACACAATGTTGTAATGCAGATATCTTTGATTTATTCATCCTGTATAATTATAATTTTGCATTGAAAACATAGCCTGTGGAATGAGAGAAAATACATGCAAACCATGTATCTGATAGGTATTTCCAACATAAGGAATTCCTACAATTCAATAGTAAAATAAAGGAATAAAACAATTTTAAAAAATGGTAAAGGACTTGAACAGACATTTCTCCAAAAAAAGACATGCAAATGACCAAGATGTATAGGAAAAGATTCTCAACTTCCCCACTGGGGAAATGCTAATCCAAACCACAATGAAATAATCACCTCACACCTGTTAGAATGGCTATTACCTAAAACACGAAAGGTAGCAAGTATTGGTGACTATGTGGAGAAATTGGAATCCTTGTACTCTGTTGACAAGTTTTCAGTGCTATGTGTTTTGGGTAGAGTTATAGTTAATATAATCGCTACCATCATGATACAAAAAAACTTGGCTATTTCCATATTCACTCTTCTCCAGCATTTGTGGTAGCTCTTAAAGGGCTTCCTTACTGGTGCAAACAAAACAGTCCATTAGCAGCAGATGGCAGGCAACATCACTTCTCTATGACACGCCCCCTGTCTGCTAAACTGCTGGTGAACATTGCATTCACTTTCCGCACATGAAGATGCTGACATTCCCCTAAAAACAAGCAAACAAACAAACACACCCTAAATCTGGATTCTCTCATCATATAGAGTATTTCCAGGTTAATTTTGGAAGCAAAGAGGATTACCATTTTAATGCATAACCTCTGAATTAGTAATGCTTGCATCAGAGTTCATATCTCAAACACCTCCTTATAGCATTTTTAGAAAATTCTAAACCCTCTCATCTACTAATCTGGACAGTGAACTAAGCTGTGAGACCTAACACTGATGGATGTCATTTTACAGACACCCTTCTCCTCTGTTCATATCATGTCCCCTGTTTTATTCCTTAACACTATTTTATTACAAGGGAAAAATTAAACATAGCATGGGCATTCATTGATAAGGACTGGGACCCAGTGTGAAGCTGTAATAGGAGCAAAAGAAGTATATATCATTGATTATTTCCTTCAAATGATATGCTTTACTTCTCATATTTTAGCAGAAAGCTTACAGAGAAACAAAGTAGAATTCAATTATGATCATATTTTAATTCGATGAACAAATGTTAAGAAGACAGGGAAGGAGAAAGAAGGAGAATGATCACTCCACAATAAAACCCTTGTTGCTACCGCAGCCAGGGACAAGTGATGTGTGAGATGTGAACTGAAATGGCTTTTCGTTTGTTTTGTCAAAAGCCATTCTCTTTTCCCATTCATATAGACTCAGTTACAATCTCTGTGTGTACTGATATATGTTACATTCACAATGTAGCCTATAAAAGCAAATTAACTACTTCATGCAGTAATGAAGTCCAAAAAAGTGGTGTATTTCAACAACGAATTAAAAACTCGCTGCTTAAAACATTTTAAAGATTTTTTAATGTATTTCTTTCTTGGTGTTCTCAAGGAAACTGAAGAGTATAAATGACTTTCACTGTTGGTGCTGATTTTGCTTTTCACCACATAATAACTTAACTGCATAAAAACAACAGATGAGGCATAAGCATAGCTAAAGAGGTGAAAGACTTGAATGCTGAAAACTGTACATTTTGATGAAAGAAATTAAAGAAGAGACACAAAAAAAGTGAAATGGAAAGATATACATGTTCATGGAATGAAAGACTCAGTATTGTTAAAAATGTTCATACTGCCCAAAACAATACAGAGTCAATGGCAGAAGATTCGTGTCCCCTGATTTCAAAATATATTACAAAGCTTCTGTAATCAGAATGATATAAAGGAGCCTAAGAACAACCACGTAGAACAATGAAACAGTTTGGCACCCAAAATAAAGCCATGCATAAGCAGTCATCTGAATTTCGACCAAGATGCCAAGAACACACAATGGGGAAAGCGTAGTCTTTTCAACAAATGCTGTTAGGAAAATTGGATATCTACTCGCAAAATAGTGTAATTGGATCCTTACACCACACACAAAAATCAATTCAAAATGCATTAAAAACTTAAAAGGTAGACCTGAAACTATAAAACTACTAGGAAAAAGAAAACAGGAAAACCTTTATGACATCGGTCCAGGCAATGATTTCATCATGGCTGTGTTATCAAATACAGAGACAACAAAAACACAGATAAACAGGTGGGACTACACAAAACAAACAAAAAGTTTCTGTGCAGTGAATGAAACCATCACGAGAATGAAAAGGAAACTTGCTGAATAAGGAAAATATTTGCAAACAATGTGACTAAAGGTTAATTTGAAAAATATTTTTAAAAATCTATCTCAAAAAACTAATCCATAGCCAAAAAAAAAATAAAGCAAAATAAACCATGCTGAAATACTGATTTTAAACATGAGCTAAGGACTTGAATAGTCATTTCTCCAAAAAAAGACAAGCAAATGGTCAACAGGTATCTAAAAAAGGTGCTCAGCATCACTAATCATTAGGATGCCCCCCCCAAAAAGCCACAATGATTCTTAATATCACATTGGTCAATGAATAAATCTCAGAATTTTTTTTTAAATTTGAACTAAATGAAAATAAAAACACAACTTATCAGAATTTGTGGGAAGCAGTAAAAGCAATACTGAAAACAAATTTTATAGCACTGAATGTAATGCATAGAAAAAATTAAATCAATAATCTATGTTTGTGCCATTATAAAACTAAAAACATAGGAATAAATTAAATCCAAAGTAAGCAAAAGAAAATAATAATTAGAGCAGCAATCAATAAAACTGAAAATAGGAAACTACTAGAGAAAATCAATCAAATCAAAGGTTGGTGATGTGAAAAGATCAATAAAGTATTTAGATAAGCTACTGTGGCTACCTAAGTAATAAAGCAAAAGTACACAACTTACTAATGCCAGAAAGCAATAAAGGGGCATCACTACAGACCCTAAGAACATTAAAATACTATGAATGACTCTATGACCACACATTTTATATAACCTAGATAAAATAGACCAATTTCACCAGAGTCACAACTTGCCAAAATTTACACAATAAAAATTAGAAAATATAAATAAGCTTATAGTTATTAAAGAAATTTTTCAATAATTAATAATCTTCCAAAACAGAAAAGACCAAGATGGGTTCACATTTAAGGAAGAAATCATGCCCATTTTTTATAATCTCTGTCAGAGGATAGATGCAGAGGGAATATTGCCTAGCTTGTTATATGGTGTCAGAATTAGCCTAATAACAAAACCACACAAAGGCATTACAAAGAAGAAAACTACAGACTAATAAGTCTCATGAATATACATGAAAATTTTCTTATGTGTTGTGCTTTTTAGCTGGATGTGTGAAGCCTCATGTAATTCTTATCAATTGTTTTCTCTGTAGATGGCTGGAAATAACCACTTATTTATTCTTCCAACAGAAATATAGTGAGAGATTATGATTGCAGAAGGATAGTGTTAACTGAGTAGCTCTCTTTTAACTTCTCAATTAAATATTAATAAAAACTCGAAAGAGGTGTACATTGCAGACAAATGTAGGGAATTGTGAATGTGATCAGAAACACTAAGGAATTTCCACCTTTCTTAGAAGAATTTAAACAATTGTTTTTCAATATATTTACTTGCCTCTCTACTTTTAACTTATCTGTCTTCTGAACTGAATACTCATAACCAGGGACTTTGACAGAATTATTTTCTTCAAAAAGAGACCTATTTGTCACTTAGAAGGCAAAAGAGGAAGTTCTTGAACCATCATCTGGTCCCCTACCCTATACCAGAATACACTGACAATCGGAGATTTTCTCCTTAGGGTGGGTTTGGCTAGATAAATGGCAGTGACCAATTTCATTAATAATTGTTGTTTGATCTCTATTTTAATTTTTTCTCCTTAGCTCTGTAGTTACTGTAATTAAATTGAACCACAAAAGACCATATATGATATAAATATGTGTTTTTCCAGCATTTTCATCTCCTTGCCAAAGCTTTGTCGTTTCCATATCAACTGATATTGTACAAAGTATATTATTGAATAATCTCTTCTATGTGTTAAACCAAAACATACTTACTATTTGTACTGTAGTTCAGATTATTTTTTGAGAACTATTCATTATAATTACATTAATATTCTCTAGGAAATTTTCTGTTTATATGTGATTGCTATTTTTCTTTACCCATAAAATGAGGGTGATTATAAGCAGCATTCACACACAATGAACCATATTTATAAACTATTTATCTCTGACAAGTGTAGGGGGAGCTCTCCACTCCACTACAACTCCACCTCCATGCTTTTAATACTGAATTTCTTCCTAAAGAAACCAGACTCATTTCATCCCCATCTTTATCTCAGAGATGTTTCCTACTGGATTTTCCTTATAGACTATTACTAATTTTGCCATAAATGGTGGGCAACAAAAATGGAAAGCATTAGTTCTTTAAAACTGAGTATATGCATATATTACAAGAAAGAAACTAAACTCAGTATATTCTAAAGGTTGTATTACGCTCGTTCTCAGGAAAGAGAAAATTAGAAATATTAGAATATTTATAACAAACTACATACTTCCTTGTAAGAAGATCAAGCACTGGGGTCAAAGAACCGTACACAGATGGGAACAGCTACAATGGATGTGTAATGGTAAATATTCAAATTCAGGGTAAAATTTTGTTATACATCAATCTGTCCTAAAGCTTTGAATTTAAAAGGAGAAATTAATATTAATTAAGTAAGATCCAAGACAAATATTTTTCAAAAGTCTCTACTATAGACTGAGACTCAATAACAAACTGAACATATGCCCCATTCTAAAGCCAATTTTAACTATCCTATGTGATTTAAAAAAACAGCAAAAAGTTCTTAACCACATCCACATTACAGAGACATTTATTATTCACATGTGGGATAATTTGAGAACAAATTTAAGGTAGAAGCCAGAGAAGATGAAAATGAAAACAACCTAACAAAACCAGGGAAAAGAAACCTGAATGGCAGAAAAATGCTCAAAGGTTAACAAAGGCATGGAAGGCACGAATGGTCCCCCTGAAGATAAGTGAAGATAGGTTAGAAGAAAAGATGGGTTCTTTGGCAGTTGATAACACATCTCAATTCTACTGCTAGTGCAACAGAGTTAATAAAATGAGTAACTGGTCATTGTTTGTCTCATAGTATGCTGTAGTAATAAACAATGTTAAAATCTTACAGCTTGGCAAAACAGGGATGGACTCATAGGTGGAGAGCAGATGGCAGCTAGTGGGGGTTGGTTAGGGGGTGAAGGGATTGAGCAAAAAGGAAAAAGGACTCATGGGAATGGATAACAGTGCAGTGATTGCTGGGGGAGGTGCGTATAAGGGGACTAAATGGTAATGGAAAAATACCACAAATATTAAATTAAAAACATTTAAAAATCTATGGCTTGAGATGGTGAAAGTTTATTTCTTTCGCACACTATGAGTTTATCCTTTGGGCAGCATGTTCTGCTCATTATAGTCAGTCTGGGATCCCAGCTGATAGTAGCTTTATTTTAACACTTGTTTCAAATATCACCTTGGCCAAAAGAAAAAAAGAGAGAGAGAGAGAGAAAAGAAAATGTGATAAATTATTTTCAGGCTTTGCATAATTCCAATTGAAATGATACATTCCATTCTCACATTTCATCGACCAAAGTAAGTCTTACTATTGTACTCTAATTTACATGCTACAATACTCCATTTTTCTGCATTATACCTTAATGTGGAATTCTGTTTCCAAATAAACTTGTAGAGCAGACACTAGCATCAGTCTGTTGTGCCTAAGAATTGTCTCTAATATTTTAAGACATATTTTAGGGCCCATTTTATTAAGTTTGAGTGTTGCCTGATGACCGCATTTCTGAAAAGCACGGCAAACGATGTTTATGTGCTGTCGGCGGTCTGGGTACCACATTTTGAAGAAATGAAAGAGTGTTTAGCCTTTAATGGTATCTCAAAGATTCCATTATCTTCCCCTCTCTCCACTTGTTCCACTCAGGGAAAAAGCCGGATATGGAACATGATAGAAAAGTTCTACATGGTAATGTTAACTGAAGCTCTTGCAGGAAGGGGCTAAGAGGTGAAAACTTTTTGTCATTAAGACTCGTAATGCTCCTGTGTGTTTTACTAGATAAGTGTCTCCCTTTGTAATTCATGTTTGTCCTTTGCTTTGAAATGTTTTCAGTAAATGGAAGCTTACCAACCAAAAGCAGCTTCCTCTTCCACTTGTCAAGGCCGCATGTTCACAGGATGAAACGCGGGATGAAGGAACTATTAGAAAGGCCACTTACTTATGATCCAAGTATGGGCATAAGGTTTTTTACAAACTTGTTTATTTTCTACATCTTAATGGGGTTAAGATCTAATTGCACCTTCTGTGTAAACACTTCCCATTCACTGATTTATTTATTTCTCAGGAAAAAAAAACTAAGCAAACGAATAAGCTAAGAAGCCTAATTGGTGTGCTAATCTTTTAGGCTGCTGTAACAAAACACTACAGACTTGGTGGCTCACAAAAAAAAACGAAAAATTATTTATCACTGTTCCATAGGCCGGGAAGTTCAGGATCAAGGCAGAGGCAGATTCATTGTTTGTTAAGAGCTTGCTTCCTGCTTTCTTAGGTAGCAATCTTATCTCTATATGTTCACTTTGAGAGAGGGGCAAGGGTGCTTTCCAGGGTCTCTTTTGTAAGAGACTGATTGTATTTTTAAGGGATCTACCCTCATATACTATTACTTCCAAAGGCCTCCTCTCCTGACACCATTACATTGGATTTAGGAATTAACATATAAATTTGGCGGGGAACAGAAATATTCTGTCTATAACAACTGGTAAGCCTATAATGATGCCAAATTTGTAAATGAGAATTCCAGGCTTCTCAAAGCCATATTCATCTTTAATATACCCCTTTATTGGTCTTTAATTTAATGGACTCTACAATATTTATTCTACTTCTGTCTCTTTTGTTCTAAAAAATCTATTTTAATTTTTTCAATAAAAGAATGCTTTTTTCTATTTCCTAGCTATTTAGATTTTTACCACATTATTAAGTCAATAATTTTTACATATTTGTTTTTCCATAGCTTCCTATGCAGCCCATGGTTCTATCACTTTTAGGCTTCTATCAAGCTTTTCTTCCTAAGTCAATTATATTTTTTCTACTTCATTTTTAATTTTTTTTCTGTTTAGACATTTAAATCATTCTGATAATATTCTTTCTATCTTAATGAGTGCTTTTAAATTTTTATGTGGTTGTATTTTTCACTAAACTTTTATGAAATTATATTTACATGAATACTGCATTCTATACTGAATAAATCCCAAGATGCATAGTTTACTTTGAAATATTGGAAGATATTAGTCATTTACAAATATCAACTGTGAATTTTTTATACAACTAAATGAAAATAAATATTTGGTCTACTTGCTCCTTCATCCATTCTTCTCTAACACAAGGCTTTCATATATTTACTTATCTTTCAATTTAGAATAGTTTCACTCAATTGAATATGTCACTTACAATGAGCCACATATAATTTATCTTTAAGTATAATGGTTAATGAGTTTATGAATCTCTTTTCCTTCCTCAATAAGATTAGGAAATTCTTAATATTTGGAAAAGCTCTTTTTTCCTTTTCCCAATAGTGTCAGGCTTCCTCCTGTACATTTTAAAAATGCTTTCAGCCATGGCTGGTGTGGCTCAGTGGATTGAGCCCAGGCCTGAGAATCAAAGGGTCGCTGGTTGGGTTCCCAGTCAGGGCACATGCCTGGGTTGCGGGCCAGGTCCCCAGTGGGGGGTGAGCAAGAAGCAACCACACATTGCAGTTTCTTTCCCTCTCTTTCCCCCTCCCTTCTGCTCTGTCTAGATATAAATAAATAAAATCTTTAAAAAATGCTTTCATAAAATCAAAACCCTTCATGGTATGAAAAAAAAAATTTACAGACACTTCATATTATGAGGATTTTAAAATAAATTCCATAGTAACTAATGGCTATTTCTTTTTTAAAAATCCAAATACAATAAATTAGGAGATTGACTGCAAGGTAAATTCACATTTTTGAGAAATCAGTAAATACATTTTCTTTTAAGACTAAAGGAACAAAAGATAAGAAAATGGAATATCACCACATGAGTATAGAATTTTACAAGAAGGAAAATCCTTTTGTCCCATCTAATTTGTATATCTGAAAGCATCAGAAAACAGACTACTCACTAAATAATGTTTCTAGCTCTTTTTCTTAGAAAATGCCGAAGACAGACATATTTCACCTGAGTGATGTGATATTTAAATACTGTCTATAAGAAAAGCTCTACAAAGTGATTGTTAGAATTTTTTAAATGTTCTTAAATATTTACATATTTTCTTCAAAAAAGTATACTTGCCTTAGTAAATCAAATAATTTGAAATATAAAAATCCAAAATCACAGAATTTCTCTTCAAGATTTTAATTCAGTCACAAACGTAGACATGAAATCCCTTTTTACTAAACGGGCTTTATAGATACAGGCTGTTGGAGAAGCGGGCAGGAATGGGCCTTTCCAAGGGGCCGTCGGAAAAGCCGTCGGAAAAGCAGCTCAATGGGCAGGCGATGCATCTTCGGTTCAGCGGATGTTCTTTGTTGACTGAGCCACATGTGACTGTAATCCTAGTATTGCTTAACATTTTTCTTTCAGTCACTTTTTTCACAGCCTGGATTACTCTGCTAATGGATGATCCAGAAAAAGTAAATAAATGAAAGAAAACTGATTAATATTTAAAAATAAGAATGCTTTGGTCTCTCATTAGTTTATGCATAAAGTAAAATATTAGCAAACATACATAAAATAAAAGATATATCAGAACCATTTTATGATAATGATTTAAAATAAATCAAATCAAATTATTTTTGTTACTTAGAAATTAGAGATTTTAGTTATATAATGTTTATGATACAAACTCATATGGAAGTATTAAGCCATTTTCCGAGGACAGAGTTATACATATTTCCAACTTTTCAAAACAAAGAATGAAGAAGCTGTAACATTAAATGTAAACTATACATAGAATAAATATTCAGTAAGGGTCGATACATTACTACTTAAATAACACCTACTAAATAATGACTAATATTAACTGAATTGTGTCTTCTCAAATTAATATGTTGAAGTTCCCAACATATATTAACATGTTGAAATTCTCACCCCAACATACTGTATCTAGAGTAAGGTGTTTAGGAGAGAATTAAGGTTAAATGAGGACATAAGTGTCAGGCCCTACTCTGATGTGTGGTCTTATAAAAAAAGGACAACGCAGAGCTCTCTTTCTCCCTTTCTTGCTGCTGTGGGAGGAGACAGTGAGAAGTTAGCTGTCTGTGAATGAAAAAGGGCCCTTGTCAGAACCTGACCCTACCGACACCCCTATCCGAGGCTTACAGCCTCCATAATGGAGAGAAAAACACACTGATGTTGTGGAAGCCGCCTAGTCTATGCAACCTGTGATAGCAGTCTGAACTGACTAATGTGGCCAATAAATTATTTAAATGCTCTTCAAATCTACAGTATATATTAAAATCTTATGTAATATAAATTCTACTTTATTTAGACCAAGAATACTATGTTGTGTGAAAAAATATCATCCTTTCTATAATTCCTTCATAATGCCTTCAAAATTTTATTTAAATAATGGTTATTCTGAATTATAAATAAACATTGTTATTTATGTATAGATGTCAGGAAAGTGTTGCTATTCGAGACAATGCCAATGATTTTTATCATAAAATATGGGAAAGGAGTCAAGGAAGTTAAATTTTTCTATATAATGAAAGGAGAAAATTTGACCCTCTGGGAGGAAATTAAACAAGAATTCATTACAGAACTAATTTGAGAAGCAAAAGATACCAAAGAATTAGCAAGATGAACGGTGGATGTCTGCTGTGCTCTCTACACGATGGTCAAGGAATTAGCTAAGCTTCTTGTTTGATTTTAAAGAAAGAGGTTGATAATTGTTGGACATGAATAAACAGTCATAGAACTTGTTAACAAGAGTGCCAGTTGGGAAAAAGAGAAATTAAGTTCAAGGGAACATGAAAAATTTTTTTATAAATATTCTTGACTTTCATACTCTGAAACTGTGAAATGATCCAAAATTATAATTATCCCCCAAAAGTAGAAATACCCAAATATTAATATAAATGTAGATTATCCATGAAATATTCAAAATAGATTTATTTTTTACATACTGAAACATTTCGTTGTTGTTAAATATATAAAGAATTATGCTTACTCACACACACAGAAACCTAAGATTTTGACTTACCTACAATTCCTGTAGTCTCAACAGTGTGTCCTGAATAATTTACAGGGCCAAAAAATGTCAGAGAAATCACCTAAACAAATAAATGCTATGGTACTTTTCTATACTGGTGAAAAATTTGGAAGAAGTATAATACAGTGACTGTGGTAGCTCATGTCTGTGAGTAAGCAGGAAATTCTCATCTGAATACCATCTCAATTAACTCTCAATTACTACATCGCCAGAAGAAAGCACTAAAGAGAAGTCATAGGAGTATGCAGGGAAGGCTAGGATTCAATTAGGAAATATTAAATACTTGTACAACAAGTAAATCATCAATACATATGTTCTGTAAGTCTTAAATTAATTAGACAAAAACATAATCACAGTGCCTTACAGCTAACATTATAATGAATTACTTAACAAAAGTTAAACCCAGAGTACACATTTCAATATATAGTTAATACTAAAATTACAGACTTTATATATGGGTTACATATATAAATATATTTACATGTACATATACACTACATATAATATATAATTATATATTACAATATATTTAGGAAACATCTATCAAATAGAAGGACTGTTATAATAAGATAAAGATCAGAAATCAACAAAATAGAACAGGCATAAATAGAGAACATAGAGCTAGCTGCTACATATAATTCAGAACACACAGCTAAATTTGGTTTTTAGATAAAGTGCGTTTTTCAGTATGTCACAAATAGTATATGGATGCAAAATTGCAAAAGGACAAAATACAAAATACATATCCACGCATACAAAATTATCCCTTGTTTATCTGAATTCAAATTTAATTGGGTGCTTGTATTATTATTTGTTAAATCTGACAATTCTAAGGTAAAATAAATAACACTAATAGCTTGTTATTTGAAAAGCTCCATAAAACTGATAAGCCTTATGCTGTATTGATCAAGAAATAAAATAGACATGATAAATTATTATTAGCTATTATTGAAGGACATCACTCACGATATTTCAGATAATAAAATGATAGAAATGGAATTATAAATAACTTAATGTCCATTATAGAGATAAAGGAATCACTTGGGAGTCACAAATTTCCAAAACCAGCAGAAAATATAGAAAATATAATGTTACAAGAAGATGCTAATTCTCTTTCTGCCATGTGAAAGCACAGGGAGAAACCTTGCTGGTGCCCTGATCTTGGACTTCTACCATCCAAAACTGGGAGAATTAAATATTTCTTGTTTAAGCCACTAGTCTGTAATCATTTGTTATAGCAGTCTGCACTAAGGTACTTTCCTTTGATTGTGTAAACTTGTGGCTTCCTGGACTTAGAATGTGAAGAACTGAATAGCCCATTCCTTCTTTTCTGTCCCTCCTCCGTCTAAATTTAAATGCTGTGCAGATATTGCTGATGTGCTGCGGTATAGCCCAGAGTCTTTCACGGACTCTTACATGGCCTCTGTGCTTCCAGGCTCCGTGGAGTGAGAATTTACTTCTGGCTCCAATTCTTCCATAGTTGCTAAAGTTTCCTTTAAATCTGGATGCACCCTTTGATAGAATAGCTACAAAACAATTTATGTCGTAATAGTATTTTCTACTTGACTTAAAATAAATTCACAGAAAATGTGAAAATAGAAATGTAGGCAGTTTCATTTGTAACTATTCAAGTCAATCAATCAATTTCCCCTTCCTTTTCCCCTTTTCCTAAATTAACTTAAACTTATAAATTATTTAAGTTAGTTAATCTTAAAATTATTAATTTGCAAACAATATCTGTGATAAGGGCTAATATCTGAAATGTATAAAATCTCATACAACTCAACAACCAAAAAGCAAATAATCCAATTAAAAACTGGGCAGAGGACCTGAACAGATACTTCTCCCAAGAAGACATACAGAAGGCCAACAGATATATGGAAAGATGCACAATTTCACTATCTAGTAAAATGTAAATCAAAACCACAAAAAAGTATAATTATAATAATATTTTACTTATTTTCACACCCCAAATGGATACAAATAATGTGAGGTTTGTCTGCAAAATATCCAGCCATTGTTAACATAATGAGAATGGTTTTAACATCAGTGTAACCTGGCAGCCAAGGAGATTGGACTCATGCTCACACATGAACAATGATGACTTTACTGTACTAGTCAGTGGGGGCGATAGACACAACTGAGTGAGCGTGCATACTGTGTGGCTGTCACATTCAAAATGACTGAGCCCGTAAAGCAAAAAATCTGTATCAAATTTTGCAGTAAGCTTCATCATTCCTCTGTGAAAACTTCAGATAATTCAGAAGGCTGCAGCTATAGGCAACTTGTGATTGGCAGCTTCATCAAGACAACATGGCTGCTTATGCATCACCCCTTCTACAGAGTTTTTTGGTGAAACAACAAATTACCCAGGTGACTCAGCCTTTAGTGTGAAGCCAAAAATTTGAGTGATTAACTTGCATCATAAATTAAGCTTCAAAATTAACTTGCCCATATTAAGTAAAAATACTTCCCATGAGTTGTAACAATAATAAACTCTTGTGTCCACAATCTGCCTTACACATTTCTTTTTTAATTGATTTTATTGGGATGACATTGGTTAATAAGTTTGTATGGGTTGCAGGTGTATGATTCCATAATACATCATCTGTATATTGTATTGTGTGTTCACCAACCAAAATCAGTCTCGTTCCATCACCATTTCTCCCCTATACTCTTTTCTACTTTCCCCTACCTTTCCTACCTCCCTTCCCCTCTGTTAATCACCATACTGTTGCCTGTGTTTACGAAGGGCTTTTTTGTTGCTTTGTTTTATTTTGTTTTGTTTTTCACATGATTTCTAAAGTAGCTCTGGAAATTTTATTTGTGTGTCTAAGCTTTTCTGGCCTATTGTAAATTGCCTTTTCTATTTTATTATTTATATTGAAAATACTGTTGATTTAGTTCATAATCCCCCTGCAAAAGATAAATTGTATATCTGTGCTTTTTCATACATTATACATAACAATAAGCAAAATTTACAGCAGTGTAAGCAAAAGAATAGTTAGCTTTACTGCAGTATACAAAATTCAGCCAATTCAGCAAAGCCTTGCAACTCTAGTGGAAACATTTTCACAGGCTGCATATGTGTGAAAATAACCCCTTCAAATATGTGTGCATATACATTTTTTTTCTTCAGAGAAAACAGAGTGGTTTAGCAAATTAAAAGTGGCAAGCAGAAACACACAGTGCGCTGTTTTTCAGTAATGGCGTTTAATAGGGTAGCTCCAAACCTAAGCTCTTCCACAGAATTTGTTAAAGATAAACAGTAGTAATTAGACTGAGTATAGGGCCGTCATACAAGGAAAGTACTGAATAGAAGCTTGTGACCAAGACAGTGTCTTGTTCCCCTCAGCTTCACCCAGGTTTCTTCCTGACTCTAAGCCATTGATCTTCCTTTTCTTAGAGCGGTTACAGTAGAAAACACAATCGTAAATTTTTTCCTGCTCCTTTGAGATATTAAACTGCCCTTTGCCAGTTTCACAACTCCAAGAATGTGTTTCTCAAAGATCTGAAAGCCATCCCTTTGAAATATAATCAACAAGAAAGATGGAGACTCTATCTCTGAGCAAGGATAGGAGCCACACTTGAAGAGTGTCAGTGGGTGAACACAGAGGTCCTACATGCACTGCACCACGCTCCCTCTCTGCTAGTGTCCTTCAGTACTTCTTTAGCTCACCTCAGTGTGTGAAAATCCTCCTGCCTTGGGTGTCAGTGGGGTGGAGTTCAATCTCTCTGCCTCATTAAATACTGTTCATCCCTACTGCAGTAGTCTTGAATAAAGTCTTGATTGCCTGTTTAATTCCATCCAGTGCCATTTTTCTTCAACAAGTCTTTGAGTAAAATCACTGTGTGCATGAATCTCTGGGGATTCCATTTTTATAAAACCTTAACTTCAGGAATGGCCTAGTCAGACTGTACTTTGGTGTGATAACTTGGCTTTTTCCTAATTCCTAAGCAAGTATTAATTATTAGGAATTTTTCCATTTAAATATTTTATATTCAACTGCAATAGCCGATCATTTCTTCATTTTTATTTTCTGACCCACAAACCACAGCAACAAAAGGCATCTACAGAAGGCACCTTTAGAAGACCCTGTATTCAAAACATCATTCTGCATGTATCAATTGACCTGGGTTTCCTGCTTGGCAAATATATGTGGTAAGAGATAAACTTCTGTCAATCTGAAGCACATAAACTACATTCAGATGTCCTTGGTCCTTTTTGCTCTTAAGAGAAGCATTCTCCAAAAAAATATAATTTAGTTTCAATTGGCTAGGTATAGGGACATTTTTCAGAGGATGATTTTTATACCTTCTATACAATTCTCTTTGGGATATATGACCCAAAATAAATATGACACAGTGTCTTATAGTTTTCCATGTACAGGTCTTTACATCCTTGGTTAGGTTAATCCCTAGTTATTTTATTCTTTTTGAAGCAATTGTGAATGGGCTTGTTCAGATTTCAGAGGGTTGATGGACCCCCTGGTCAGGAACATGCATATCCTTCAACACTACTTTGCTTCCAGCAGCAAATCCTCTCCCTTTGAGATGAATGGAATGGTGGGTGCAGCTGCTCTCTGTGCCAACATTGCCTCCTGTTCCCATTGCTGTTACTGCTTCATATTCCTCAACTTGTTATGTAACTAAATATGATATTTCTGTACTAATCTGGTTCTGCTACTTACAACTCCTCCCATAAATTCAGAGATACTTTACCTATAATATTACATTTCCCAAGCAATAAATTTATCAACCAGAAGTCAGTTAAAGTACACTTGAAATGATAACTTGCTGCTTGTTTTTGATCACTTCAAGAAGAATTACTGTTGGAACTATTGCTCTACAAAATCTTCCCCGCTTTTTATCGCTCTGTCACTGAGTTCATTCTTAAGTGGTTCCTAAGTATTTTCTAATAGCTTTTCTATGATTATCTTCTTTTATTGTGCCATTTTTGCTCATATTCACTATCTCTTAAGTAGTCTGCATAGAGTGGTTTTATTCATACAGTTAGAATTCTGTTATTCCATCAATAATTACTATTTTGCCTTCATCTTTTCCATTTGGAAAAATATTATCAACATTATGAAAAATATGTCCATCAAAGTCCTCCAAATTGCATGACCCAAAAGTTATTTCTTTCCTTATAATTGAAACTGCTATGGAGTTTGCATTGATCTTACCTGTTATAGTTCAGCCTAGTTAATCTTGGTCCAAATGTTCACCTTTTTGTCTATAGCTTCCTTTATTACAAATTTGTGACAGATTGCTAGAGAACTGACTGACAAAACTGATTATCAGTATGGTAGCAGTGGTTTGATCTCATCTGGAAACTCAGAAAATGCATGCGTATGTTCAGTGACTCCATTGGTTCAGAATTGACATCCATCTTTGCTTCTTCGTTCCTGTTTTATGTTAGTTCATATCATTGTAGTTTAAAAATGTCTCTCATATGATGTTTCCTGAAAAATATTTTTAAAATTCCATAGCCCAGTTGATGTAAGTGAGCAATTTTATTGGGTTTCTTGCCTGCATCACACTGAGAAAAATCAATTTATGTTATTTCAAAGTAGAAAAGTTGACATAAACTTCTGTTTTCTTTTATAAACCAGAACTTTAGTAGAAAGTTATCAGCGTGATGTTTAAATATTAAATACTCAGAAATCATACTGCATTTCCTACTACCTTCTTGACAGAAGCACAGGAAAGATTCACAAATTCAACCAATCCAAAACAACTTTTGTTTTTGCTACTGAGGAGGATAGACTTGAAGATGACCCTCATGATCCCCGTCTCGTAGTGTTTATACTTTTTTACAACCCTTCCCTTGGGTGTGTGAAGACATGTGACTTGCTTTAACCAATGAAATACGGCAACAGCGATGGGATGCATGAGATACACTTACATGATAGAAGATTGCTAAAACTGTGATGTCCATCTGGCTGGCAGCTCCCTGCTCTTGCTACTGCTCCCACTCTCTCACTCCCACTATTTCGATTGCTTCCTGCCTTTCTCTCCCTGTCTCTTTGCATTACTGGTTTGGAAGCATTAATAGTAAACTGCCATGTGTCTTAAAGGGAAATGCATTCTGCCAACAGCCTGAGAGAGCTTAGAAATAGATTTTTCACAAGGCAAGGTACCAAATGAGAATGCAACCTGGCTAATGCTTTCATTGCAGCCTTCTGAGTACTGAAAGAGGTAAGCCAGCTAAGTTTTGCCTGGATTCCAGAACTACAGAAACTGTGAAACAATAAATGTCTATTGCCTTAAGCTGCTAAACTTCTGGTAATTTATTACAAAGCAATAGATAATGAATACACTCATAAATGCTACTTCTTTGTTGTAGTTATTCTATTTCACCTACTAACATCATCATACATTCATTTGCATAGGCTAAAAACATGTCACCCCAATTTTTTCTTTTCCATTACCACCAATGCCCGGTTATTCAATAAACCATACTTACTGCCTCTCAGTGAGATTACTCCCTTGACCATCCAATTAAGTAATATAACATTTCCATAAACCAGACATTTTCCTTATGCATTTTTCTATTCATTTATTCTACCATAATCCTAGAAAAACAATGATATGACTTCAATCACCATAGATTCATGTTATTTCTAGAACTTCAAAACATGCAATTCTATGTCATGTACTCTTCTGATTTCTTTCAGTCAGTATTTTTTGAGATTCACCCGTATTTGTACATGCAGTTCATTTTTTCCTCATTCACTCACTGATGGAGTTTGTGTTGTTTGCTGTTTTAGACTTATATAAATTTCTTTGAACATACATGCATTTGTCTTTTGTTGCCATATGTTATCATTAATCTTGGTATTGTATCCAAGAATAAAATGAATCAATCATAGACTACATATATATTTAGAATTATAAAAAACTGACAAAGTGTTTTAAAAATGGTGTCATATTTTACACAACAATTGGAAATAGTAAGAGTTCCACTTACAACTGGTTATTGTCAGAACTTGATACTGTTGTGTGATTTGATTTCAACCATTCTGGTTGGGTACACTGTCTTGTTACACACACATTTTGTTTTGGTATTCATACATAAACTTTTAGTAAATCTACATTGCATATATTTCTAGGCCTCTTTCTTACTTGTCAAATATATTCACACATGGTCTAACCACACAGTCCCACCACATATTCAATATGACTTGAATGTTCTGTTTTCTTCATGTCTTTGATTTAATCACTTGCCATATAATTGTCTAATTTCTCATCTTCCTGTCAAATTCAATAAATGAATTATCAAACAATTATTTATATCTCTTGAGAATTCTTCCTTTGTCAACCAAGCAAAAATCATATCTCTGTCATAGTCTTAAAGTAGAAATTTTTAAAGTGTCAGTCCAAGATTGATCACATAAGTCTTGGGGCCATGTTAGAAATTCCAGTTGTCTAGGCCCCACACTGTACCTACCAAATCAGAAACTCTGAGGATTTTGTGGATGGATCTATATCTGCACAATTCTTTCAGGTATTCTTATTCTTGTTAAAGTTTGAGAGAACATTGTTCCTTTTTTATAAAGTTATTATTTGATTTTGTATGGCAGTTTATAAATCTATTTTATTCAATAGACTATGAGCTCATTGAATCTAGGGACTGGAGTTTACTCATTTTTGTATCTCTCATAACACCAAGGACCAAAACGAACTTAGACATCACAGAAAATCAATCACTGCTGAATTAAATCATATTGAAAGGAGACAATTATTTTTAATTTTATCAACAGAGTACTAAATAAATGATGTTCATTTTTAAAATGTCTGTCCCTTGTTTCAATTTTACTTTTAGTTAGTCCCTCAAAATAAACAAAATCAGGAATATCAAAAGACATGGTGTTGACTTTTAATGTTTAACCCGTTCATTTTAAATACAGAGAAACATGAAATTTTCTCTTTCTCTTCTTTATTCCTTAAGTCTTTCTTGGTCCAGTAGCATCTGTATGCAGAAACAAGAGGGATCATTTAAAACAAGTTTACTTTCTGAAAAACAATTGTATGTGCTTTTTATTTTGTAGGCAATTGCTATCTCTTTCTTCCTCAGAATTAATTCTTAGGGTTAATTTCATTTTAGATAAAATATGTGTTGAAACTTTATATGGGTCTTGATGTGTAATAAGCCCTGAAAAAGTTAGGCAAGGACACCGCCTTTAAATGTTTCCATGGCCACCGGTGTGGCTCATTTGGCTGGGTATGGTCTGGCAAATGAAAGATCATTGGTTAAATTCCTGGTCAGGGCATATGCCTGGGCCAGGGGTCAGTCTTGGTGGGGGTTGTGTGGGAGAGGCAACCCATGCATGTTTCTGTTGCTCTGTATCTTTCTCCTTTCCCTTCTCTTAAAAAATAAATAAATAAAATTAAATGTTCCATAAGAGTTGAAAAAAATAGTAACTGAGCAGATGATTACATGAAGTGTATCAGTTTTATAATAGGGAGGGTATGTTCTAAGAGCTCTGATGAGAGTCATATAAAACAGGCCAAAAATGTCAAGATAGACAATATTCAGATTTTTTCTGACTGATTGATTTTTAGTGTGAGAGGAAGTTGGGGGAGAGAAGCATCAGTTTGTTGTTCCACGTATTTATGCATTCATTAGTTCCTGTATGCGTCCTGATCCAGATGCAGCCTTGGCTACTGGAACTACACTCTACTCACTGAGCAACCCGGCCAGGGCTCAGACACAGCACTTTGACCTCTACTTTTCTTAGACCTTCACAACCTATTTTTTCTAAGCATATCCTCACAGTGGCTGTTCTGTCCTCTTGAAATTGATTCCCCTAAATAAGGGAGCATAGTTAATTCCCTTAGTTCATGGAGGTCTCTGCTCAGATACCCATCTCCTCAGAGCAGTTTTACTGGCTCCTTTATTTCTCCATAATTAGTCATCTTATCCTAATTTATATTTCACCATAAAACATGATGTCACTTACTGCTTTGTATGCTTTTGTGTGAGACCCAGGAGAACGTGAACTCTATCTGTATTCACTGATGGTGTATTTATTCTTAGTATCTACAATAAATCTTGAGACAGAACTGGCACTCCAAGTTTGTTAAACAGATGAATGAATATCTATATAATCAAAATTTTGCAATATGACTGTAAATTAACCTGAGATGGAGAAAGGGAGAAGTGAATTTTAGGCAGACAAAAAGCCTGAGCCCATATCTTTGCATTTTAGAAAATGTGGTACATTTGTAGTATTGAGTAGTGAATGTGAAGCTAGGGAGGGCTAGAGGAGAGGGGAAATAACAATCAGGCATTAGATCAGGCAGAATGGATTGGAAGAGAAAAGTCCATGTTAGAAAGGCCAGTTGGGGGATGTGTGATACTCTTGATGACATGCGATGGTAGCTTCCACTCAGCGGGATGTGGTAAGGTTGAAATTGCACATATAGCAGTGCTTAGGAGACAGAATTGCATACTTTTAATGGACTTTGATATTGAGGTGAGGAAAAGAAGCAGGTCAATAATAAAATTTACCTTTCTTGTTTGGCAAATGGTGTTATACAAAGGAGATGAAGCAGGGCGGGTGGTGTGGATTATGAACAGTGACTGGAGCGGTGGCTATTTTGATTTGAGGCTCCCATGGAATGTCTGCTTGGACATACCCAGTAAGAAATACAGGTCTGAAGACTGGGTGAGATCTAGGGACTGGAGTTGGACGCTTGAAAACCTATAAGGGACAATCAATTTCATAGAAATGGATGACATAAATCAGAGAGAATGTGTGGAATAAAGTGGCACTTCAAATAGGCTCTGCAGTATGCGTGAAGATCACCCTTGTCATTGAATGAGGAATGGCACGTTATCTCTGGGAACTGAGGATGTTTTTATCTGATGATTTCCATTTTTCTAATATCGATGCTATTCTTTAGAGTTATGTGATATGCTCTACTCTTGCTCATCACACTTTTTCTTTCATCATAATACATCTATGGACAACCCACAGATGTTTCATATAGGCTCATTGTTAAAAGTTATGTGACTGAGGACAGGCATACTTATTTATGAAGAGAAAAGGTGTGAAGGTAATTTATTTAGGAGGTGCACAGGACACATCAGTGTGGGAGTGGAAAGGTTAGTAAGGGGAGTATCTACAGTTTATAACGGGTGCACTAATCATCCTGTTACCATTATGAGGGCCTAGAAGTTAATTTCAAGGGAAAATTTCTGGAAAATGGTATGAAGCACATTACAAGGAACTCTGTCTTAAGGGAACCATTGTATGTGCATAATAAAAGAGATGCTTCAGAGATGTTAATTTTTTAACACTACCACCCACCTCCCATGTCTGTGGGCAGAGGAGTTACCTAAGTCTTTGGAAAAAACCTTGAGACAAAGAGACACGGATGGCGGCACAGTCCAGGTAGGTGATAAGACCTGAGCTGTCCGGATGGGGCATTGAAGGGCTGCAGATTGTTCTACATTAGTCCATTGTTTTATTATTCATAAGTAAAACTGTTTTATATCCTATCCCAAATAACTTGTATATAATTGATTCAATTCTTTTAAAATTAATTTTTATTTATAATAGTATTTATTATGGCCAATTTTGTGCTTTTTGTGTGTGGTCTTCAAGCACCTGAGAGTGACTATGTATTACATAAACAAATCACTCTTCAGAATGCATAGCACTCTTTAACATACAGTTTAAATATTCCTGAATAATTTTCATATCAAATCTTAGGTTATTTGTTCTAAAGAATACTTATTTTTACAGCAATAACCACATTGAGTCACTTTCCTCTGAATTGATTCATATATAAATTTCTTTATGTTTGAACTTTGCTTGACTTTTTAAAAGACTAAAATGAAATAGAATTTAGAGTGTGTTCCAGAAGCATACTTTTCAAACCTCAAAACTACATATTGGGCTAATCACAAATATAGTTATCAAAGGCTCAAATGTTAGACCCCAAACCATAAAAATCATAGAAGAAAACATAGGAAAATCTCAAACATTGTTCGTAAAAATATTTT
>CM052548.1:14689205-14807367 GCA_028533065.1 Trachops cirrhosus | reverse complement strand
ATCTTAAAAGCAGTAAAAGAGGAGAGTTAACTACAAAGGAGTTCCATAAGACTATCAACTGATTTCTCAAAAGAAATCTTGCAGGCAAGAAGGAGCTGGAAAGAAGTATTCAAAGTCATGAAAGGCAAGGACATATATCCAAGATTCCTCTATCCAGAGAAGTTATCATTTAGAATGGAAGAGCAGATCAAGTGCTTCCCAGATAAGGTCAAGTTGAAGGAGTTCATCATCACCAAGCTCTCATTATATGAAATGTTGAATAGATTTATCTAAGAAAAAAGATCAAAACCATGAACAGTAAAATGAGAATTAACTCATAACTATGAACAACTGAACCTAAAAAACAAGAACAGAAGCAAACTAAGCAAACAACTAGAGCAGGAGCAGAATCACAGAAATGGAGATCACATGGAGAGCTATCAGTGGGGTGGGGGAGAATGGGGAATAAGAAGCATAACTGGTACAAAATAGACAGGGAGAGTTAAGAATAGTACAGGAAATGGAGAAGCCCAATAATTTATTTGTATGGCCCATGGACATGAACTAAGAGGGGGAGAATGCTGGTGGGAGGAAGGTGTGGGGTGGAGGCGGATAAAGAGGAAAAAATGGGACAACTGTAATAGTATAATCAATAAAATATACTTAAAAATAAAAGGCATAAAAATTACTGTGAATTTATCTTTCATTTTTTAAATAAAGGCAAATAATATGTAGGTGGAGATTAATTTGTTCCCTCTGCTCTGCTTAGATGTACATTTTGTCCACTATACCTGAAAGTATCACCAAGACACCCTGGAAAATATAGATCATTTGAAAATTATTAATAAAAGTGATACTAATTTCTTTGGCAAACACTTGAATTCAAAAATGAAAAGTAATACACATATTGTGCAATATCGACTTCTCAGTTTAAACTTGGCAATGCTTTCTTTAAATGTATGAATTATCAACTCCCTTAATTTTCTACCATTGCTAATGAAATTTATTTTCAAATGTAACAGAAAAAAGCAGCACACTTTATATGCTTGTTGGAGTTTTACATACACAGAACTCTGGTGTAGAAGAAACACACAGAGAGAACCTACAGGTGTAGTCATCCCCCTAGGCTTGCTCTGTGATAATCACCGGGTACATTTACCAACCCAGTGGTGTCAAGATTGGTGAAAGGTGCGAGATTCACCCAAGCTGAAGACTAGCTAGTTAGCATGCCATAGTTTCATGTTTGCTGGCAGAAAATATGAGACACCCATATAACCAAAAAAAAAGACTTTATAATTCAGGAACAGCATGAAGCATGAGAGTTAAATCATATCAGTTCCTCCAAACCATGTGATAATGGGTAGGGAGAGCTGGATGCCATACTTGCAGTGGGTTTGTGCCACAGGTGGGAAACCCTCAAAATAAGAAACCTCAGTCTTTTGTAGTGAACTACAATCAAACCTGTCCAATCTATTCCCCAGAGGGTGAGCTTGTCATTATTAAACTGAATGGTAAACAATTGTACCCTCAGTTCTGGAAGGAAACACTATCTCTGTCTCCCAAGACTGTGCATCATATAGCATACTTACTTAAAAACTAATCCAGGAAAAGTGAAAAAGGCTATCAGTATCTCTACTAGTCAGCGTCTCTACTTACCAGTGTTGGGGTGAAACGTGAGACAACGTAAACGGGAACAACAGAAAAGGCAGTTGAGTACATTGAGTGAGTGAATGGTGAGAGGTGGGCATGTAGGTGGAGCTTCCTTCTTTCTTTAGAACAAAAGGCTGATAGTAAGTGAATAACCACATACATGAGAAAAAAAGTAGAAGAATAGGTTGTATAAGAGATCTAAAATTGAGAATTATGCAAGAAAATTAGTCAATGTGAATTTAAGATAAGCTGAAAGTTTAAAGTAAATTTCTTTCTTAATTATTAATTTTTGCCCTAAATGGTAAGCATGTGTAGTTGATCAAATGTCCAAATTTCCTTTGACAAGTCAATCAGTAAATATTCATGTAATCTACTTTTTAAATATTACGTATAAAAGGAAACAAAGAGGAGTGGAGTTCAAGACAAAGCAGCCATTCTCTCTGGTCTCCTAATTTTGGCACCACCCCACTCTGTGCCTGTGTGTGTGTGTTATTTATATCTACATTATATCTCTTTTTATCTATATAAGTAACAATATTGATGTATCTCACTCTATGGAAAATCTGATAAATTCAAGCATTTAATTTTTAATGTGTAGAATTCAAAGGAAGGATATTGGGTGGAATTATTTCAGCTGCAAAGCCTTGTTGTATTCCGTGATATAGTTTATGGCTGTGAAACTGGTTATGAAAAAGTTCTCAAGTTGTTTCTAAAAAAGCAATTTTTGCTCTGTATGCTCTTTTAACACAAGAAGGGGAAGAGAGCAATTTAAAACCTTTTAAATGATGCATCTGTTGCAACATGTAGGTGGCTTCATACTGTTAAGAGTAGCATCAAATCCTATCTTAGGTCAACTATTACCTTTTCATTTAGTTCAAAATGACCTTACAGAATGGGCTGCCATACTGTGCAGTCACATACAGTAACCTAGCTTTTAAAATGCCATTTATATATTGCATTTTACTTTGCCATGGTGAAATGTCCATTGTATACCATTTAGATGACAACTAAATCTGATTGCTGCCAAAAATATTAATTGGAATTTTTTCTTTATTTATTAATGAGGAGCATATGTTACAATTGTGTTTGGGATAAATAAACCTTTTGTGGCTATGCCGTATATCTCTCATGTTCTCACAGCACTTGCTTTATACAAAATGTATTTGTAAATATCATGCCATTTTGGTTTCTAAAAATGACTGCTAAGGAAACACTTTAAAGTTCTTTAAACTTTGGAACATTTTTGGGGATACTATATAGTGCCATCATTTAATCTTCTCAGGGAAGAAAAATAATACAATTTCAGTGGGAAATTGTTATACAGTATGTAAATACCCTTCACTGTAGTTCTTTATAAAATTTTAAATATAATGCATTCTCTTATTCTCTTGTATGTGTGTGCTTTAATACAGTAACTATGGCAACAGGATATTAAATGCTGTATTTAATAAAAGTAAAAGGAAAATGGAGAACATAAAGCTTTAAAGAATATATCAATACTCTTACTGCCATGGACAGTCACAAAAATAATTTTCAGAATTTTGCTGTCACTTATGGAGGTAATGTATCTTGCATGTCACAAAGAAGTATTGGTTTTGATTTTTATTATTTTCAATACTTTTGTTTAGAATAACCTACACTTCTTACTGTACTTTGTGTTTTGGTTATACTTTTGTGTGATAGCTGGCATTAGTTATATACACAATCAGACATCATTTTCTGAATAGTAATAGGAGAAGTTCTTTGGAAGCACATCCTAGTAGAACAAACAAATGAGAATTTTACATTAAAATTAAAATAATCAAAAATTGCCCTAAGCGCATAAAGCAAATGAATAAACATTCATTCAAGAAAATCTAAAAATCAAGAAGAAAAAGGAGACACTAAAATATTAAGGGGAAATTTTCAGGCCAAAAACAATAAAATCAGGGAAAATCAAATCTACACCAAATAATGGACACCAGTAAAGTTAATTATGTAATTGAAAATACAATGTAAATGCATGATGTTTTTTTCTTTTCTGGCTGATTTATAAAACAATTATGTACACCAATTTTTATATTGTTATATTGTTGGATGTATAGAAATGTAATATATTTGACAATAATAGCACAAAGACAGTAGGTAGAAGCAAAGATGTATAAGAATAAGGAAATATTACTAAATGGTAACTCAGATCCATAGAAATAGATTTTATAAGTGGTGCATAAATAGGTTAAAATAGCAAACTATAAATATGTATTTGCTCTCAATATTCTATATAGGCTTTTGCAAATGACATATAATTATATAAAATAATAACTATTACAATGTATGATACACAAGTCCAACTATATTAATAATAATATTATTCTGAATGGATTAGATACTTATCAAGAAAATCTATTAAATATTAGAAAGAAAAAGGAGAGACTGTAGGACTCTAGCCATGATCCACTCTGGGTTGCTGTACCCAAAAATGGAGGAAACTTTCTCCCATTCTGCTCTGAGTTAAGGGCTACACTCCCTAATTAAAGGCAGATTTTCAGACAGAATAGAAAACAAACAAGATCCTACTCGAGGCTTTCTATAGGAGACATATGTTAGATTCAAATACAAAATTAGGTTGAACATAAAAGGATACAAAAAAATATCACACAAACAGTAGCCATAAGAAAGCTGGAGTGACTATAGGAGTATCAGAGAATAGAAACTTTAAAAATAAATATCCTGTTTCTGCACGGAACATTCACTTTTTAAAAATTAAGGTGAAAACTATACTACATTGGACAGAATATTGTAGCAGAAGTCTCATTTCTAGGATAATTTAAACACCAAACATCCATTGCATGGAGTTTTTTTCCCCCTGACTCAGTATAGGCTATCATTTAATTTCTCTCTCTCTTTTTTTCTTATGTTACACATTGGTAACATAACAGATCAGTCTGACAACAAAACCATCCAGTAGGGTTTTCAACGAAGCACTTTTTAATCAAGAGCAAAAAACTTAAGCAATGTTTAGTTGACATAAATCTTATGCACTTCAACAAAGCATATTTTATAGATTATAAAGCATAAAATGAAAAATAAATATTTAGGTGTGGTCCGTTGTTCCTTCTTCTTTCTTGTTTCCCCTTTTTGCCTTCTATGTTAATATTCACACTTAAGCCTATATGTCTAAAATTCAAAATTCTGTATCTCGCTTTTACAAAAATAATATATATTATCATGTGTATAAAGACTTTAATAAATTATTTTCATATCATTATTTTATAAATTTGGACATCAAATATATATTTAAATTCTTTTCATATAGAAATCTACTATAGCGTTTTCTACATATGTGTAGAACACCACTTAATCAATAGATGTGATTTATTTTGTTCAACATATCATGAGAAAATATTTTATGCATATTTGTTAACTGGACTGAGAGAAAGAAGATACCTACTAAGAAGGGTCCCCAGTGGCTTAATTAGGCTTAAATTTTAAAAAAAGCAAAAAAAAAGAAAACAGAGCCTAACCAGCATTTCTAAAAAGGGGCCTCTGCCACAAACCACACATCATAAAGAAGCCTACACTAAGTCACCTGTCTCCTGTACTGAACTGCTTCCCTGGATGTGTTTCTGCTGCCTGAGCCAGCCCTTGAAAAGGACTTTCTGGAATTCTATTTCAACCTATAGGGCTGAGGCTCCCCAACGAATTGGAGCTGCTCAGCTATATCAGCAGCAACATCTTCACTGACCAATCAAACAACTCTATTCTAATCCATCAGGACAGTGCTTTTTTAATCAATGAGACTGCAAGGATCTGGAGTTCTCATTTACATGACTATGGGCCAATCAAGGATCAGAAGTGGAGACTTAAGTCTCTGTAAGTGAGCTCCTCTTAGGCTTGGGGAGTACCCTTTCCCTTCCACCTAAGACTGAAGTTTTTCATTTCCCTGGCAAGGAGGAGCAGACAGAGCAGCTGGAGGAGACCAGAGGAGAGCTGCCTACCCAAAGAAGAACCTCACCCCTGGGCCAACTTGCCTCAGGGCCTCTTTACCACCGTTCTCTTTCACAGGTGCGCTGCTTTACGGTGGAGTTATACTATTGAGATGTCCCACCGCTGTGCTATATCACCATGCACCTGTTTTGCACTGAATGAAGTCTCCTTCTTTACCGCACCCCAAATTGGGAATTCATGTTGGTGTTGAATTGGTGCTGACCATCAGTTGACATTTATTTTGAAAAAAAGTTAAAAACAAGAATACTCTTAATCCTACTGTTTCAAGCATTGTCATGGTACTTAAATGTTCATATTTTAATCTTCACAACAATCTTATGTGTTAGTAGTTGTACAAATGGGGCACTTGAATTACAGTGGAGCTCCAATACACACTCATGGCCTCAACATTAGCAGCTGGTAGAATTACAATTTGAATTCAGAAGGTCTGGTTTCGAAGTCTGAGATCTGATTAAACAGTCCTTGTTTTCTCAATAAGTAGTCACATTATTTTAAGATGCCATTGCATTTCTCTAAGGTGTTGTTGGTCTATTAGAGGGAAAGATTGTATCATGTACATAAATACATTTTAGGCAGATGACTTCTTTTTCAGCATATCAAACTAGTTGATCTGTTTATCTTTACAAGCATTCCACTGCATTAAACTGCATCATTTCTTTTCATTGAATTCTCCAATGTAATTTTGACTGCCTGGATATACTATTCTTGAGATGTGAATCTGAAACAAAAGGTAACAAATTTTGCCAAGAAATTTCAGTTTGCTAGGAAATTCTCAATGATTTTACAGTATTTCATTTCTTCATACTGTCCTTTTATAATTATATACAATAAGACATATTATAAAACATGTAGAATAAGATGTTGGGTTTTAGGTTAGTAAAAAATAATATGTAAATTTGCAAAAGTCATATTTGAATTTTAAACATTTTCTAAATTTTCCTGTTTGATAAATGAAGCATTCATTTATTTGTTAAAATAAAATCAGAGAATTTGTTTTAAAAGTGATGTTCTATTTTTGGGATTATATTGTTAACAAGTTTTATGAGATAAATTTTACTTTATTAGATAACATATTGTTATGAAACATCTATATTAGTTGATGTGAATTAATTTTTGAATAGCTGAATTTACCAGTTCTTAACAAAGACTGATAAATTAACATGTTTGAACTGTGGAAAAAAGTTTCAAGTTTCAAGTTTACTAAGAATAACAACAACCAAAACAAATAAACAACTGATGAAAAACTATATTTGTTCTATGGCTGAGAAAATACAGTTAATATATTAAACTTCTATAAAAATATATAAATAAAGTGGTCTTTGAAAAATCACAGATGTTCAGAAGTGGGATATGCCATTGTGTAGTGATATAAGATTGCATCAAATCTAAGGGGGTATAATATTATAAAAAAGCAGATTGTGTTAAATTAAAGATGCATGCTGTAAACCTTGAGCAATCACTGACTCACACACACATATGCACACAACAGTGGAATTCAATTAAATAAAACACTGTCGAATACCCCCAGATTAAGAAATAATAATATCAAGGAAATTAAAAAAATTAAAGCAGTATCTTAAAAAATGCTTGGAGAATGTTGCTGAAACAATGTGTAAAGTGAAATATATTTTGGAGTGTTATAGTTGCTTTAGAAAAAAGTAAGGTCTAAAATTTATGATTTAAATTTCTACCTAAAGATGCTAGTAAAGGAGCACAAATCAAACTTAGATGATGTAATGAGAAGATTGTAAAAAGGTAAAAATAGCAAACAATAAGATAAAAACAGACAAGATAACATCAATTAATCAAAAATTAGTTTTATGAACTATTCCATAAAATTAATGGACATCTACCTACAGTGATATTCAACAGAGAAAATATACTCCTGACCAATATCATGAATAAAGTTGGACACGTTATTGCAGATACAACAGACTTTAGGAGAGAAAGAAAATAAGCACAATTTTGTGTAACACATTCAACTCAGAAATAAAATGTATTCTTTTTTGAAAAATACAACATACTATAACTTTAAAAGAAGTAAAATAGCTCAACAGACTATATATATTAAATAAAATAAATTTAGATTTAAAAACTTGCCAAACAAGTTTGCTCTTGACTCAAATGACTTTTCTGGTAAATCTTTTTAAAAGTTTAGAGAAAAAGGAATTTCAATTCTATGAAAACTCTTTTTAGAAATAAAGGATGGAAGAAGGCATGTTGGGAAGTTAGCATTATCCTGATAACAAAACTAGACAAAGGCATTGTTGGAAAAACAAAACAAAACAATATACCATTATGAGACATGGACCTAGACAGAAATTGATATAAATATGTGTGTATGTGTATATATATATATACACATACTTAAATATGTGTATATATATACATACACACACAAATATATATACACATGTATCTATACTTATATACATATATTCTTTTAACATATAAGTATATATTATATATTTTAAAAAGGACTCTGAAATTATATTTAAAATATAATTAAAGTAAAATATATTTAAAACATCTTATAGCATCATTGTTTCAGCACCTAAAATCTTATCAATACAATTCTAAAATTAATAGGACAAAAGAGAAAACTAAGATTACCAGACACAGAAAACCATTTGACTACATTTACTACCTATTCATGATGAAGTCTTACACAACCTGAATCAGAAGTAAATTTCTCAATCCATTAATGACTATCACAAAGAAGAACAAAAGGTAGGAAGGGAGTGAGGAGGGAGGAGGGAGGAGGCTATGTAGGAAGGAAGAGGGAGGGAGGGAAGGAAGGGAGGGATTGGGTACCTGGCAAGAATGTATTATCTCACCATTCCTACTCAACATTGTGCTAGAGGTCCTCCCTACAACAGCAGGCAATCAAATAAACAAAATACACGATTACAAAAAGTAAGAAGCAAGCATCTCATTATAGGTATATGGTATCATTGTGTAAAAAAGAAAATTCTGAGTAAAAATGTATATAATTAATAACAGATTAGGGAATTCAGCTATAAATTATTTATAAATTCTATACTAGAAAATAACTATTGGAAACAATTGGGAAGTGGAATAAAAATAATTCATTGAAAACAGCAGCTCAAAATATTAAAAACTTAGGGTTGAGTTTTAAGAAAATGCATTTGCCTCTGTACTGATAACAAATCATGGCTGTGAGACAGTCAAAAAGTCCTAAATTAGTATTTGGAAAGCTATAGTTATTCATAGGTTGCCCAAGTTAATATGGTTAAGATGTCAATTCAAATCAAATTGCTGAATGAATTCAAAATAACCCCAATTAAAATCCCATTAGACTTTTTTATTTTTTGTGGAAAAGTGATCCTAAAATACTGATGAAATTTCAAAGGACTTGGAATAGCTAGAATGATTTAGAAAAAAAGAATATGAAGGATGTACAGTATGCAATTAAAACTTATAGTAAAGCTGCAGTAATTAAGGCATTGTGATATGGCTTGAGGATACATGTGTAGATCAATAGGATAGATCAGTGTGTCCACAGATGGACTCAACATGTATCAATGAAATTCAACATGTTGCCATGGTAATTCAGAGAAAGAAATGGTTAATTTTTTCAAACCTGCTGATACTACAGCTTGATACACACATGGAAGGTGAGGGGAACTTTGTTACCAAACATTATGAACAACAATTTAATTGTGCTGGTTATAGACCTGAAAATTGAAAGTTGCATTTGTAATGTTTCATGATTAAAACATAGAAGAAAATTTTTGTGAACCTGGGATAGGCATAACATATGACTGATTGGTTAAAAAAAAGATAAAATGGGCTTCAACAAAATTAAAATTCTCTGATTTTTATAAATGACTTCGAAAATGAAAAGCAAAGCATAGACTCAACAGAATATTTACAATACTGATATCGAGCTAATGACTTGTATCTGTAATATATAAGGAACTCTTATAACTCTATAATAAAAAGACAAACCACCCAATTAAAATTTGGCAACAAATTTGTACACCAAAGAACATATGTTAATGGCAAGTCAGCACTGGAATACTGCCTACCATAATTAGTCATTAGGGAAATGCAAATTAAAACTACAATTAGATACTGCTACACACTGCCAGAATAGCTAAAATTATAAATGAAAGAAAACCAATGTTGGTAAGCAGATAGATTAATTAAACTCATACATTGCTGATAAAAACCTAAAAATGCTGTATTTCAAAAAATATTTTTGCAATTTTAAAATAATATTAAATGTACCATAAGTTTAGCAGCTCTACTCTTGAATAGTTAACTAAGATAAATAAATATATTCTTACAAATACCTCTACAAAAGTTTTATTGCAGGTTTATTCATAAAAGACAAAAACTGGAAACAACAAAAATGCCTATCAACAAAGGAACGGTTAAGCAAATTTTGATCTATCCATATGATATAACAATACTATAAAAAGGATGCTCTATTGATGTATGACATAACTATGATTTTCAAAATCGTTATGCTAATTGACAGAAGACAATGCAAAAGGGTGTGTACTGTCTCTTTCTATTTATATGGAGCACTTAAAAAGGCAAATCTTGTTTATTATGACACAGAGCTAGTTCTGACATGGGTGGTAGAGATAATCACAAAGGGTGACAGATGATTATGATCTGTATTTTGGTTGTGGGTATAGTTACTTACTAATATATATATTTACTTAGGTGTGTATATATATGCTTAAGTTCCTTGATCTGTACCTTCTAAAGGATGTATTTAATTATATTATAATTCACAGTAATATTTATTTTGATAAACAATTATTAGGCAAATGAGAAAAAAATTTATGAAGTGTTTAAGTCTACTTTTCTACTTTTTTCCTGAACTACACCAACAGTATTTCTTCACATAATCACTAAGTACAATACTCTGCAGATCACCTAAAGGATCTCCTTTTCCAAATAGTGAAGTTTCTATTTTCAGGCTGCAGCAACAGTAGGCGTGTTGCTTTACTTTTCTTCCGTGTGTATCTCTTTTGTCCAGCTTCCCTATTTTTCTGCAGGAGTCAGAAGATAAACTAACAAGCAAATAAAACAAAGTTAGAAACATTTAAGAGAAAAAGAAAGAATTCACAACATAGGGACCTAAATAGAAGTATAACCAATTTGTTGAAGGGTCTCTGTGTTGTCACATAAAAAATACAAATTTGCTTTAAACTCACTCCCTGAGCCAGTTTTTTTTCTTGCCACTAGATGGAGTTCCACAGTCTTGGTCTGCTCTCATAAGTAATGGAATGACTTCCCTGTATTTGACCTCCAATCATAAGGTTATTTAAGCAATTACAATGACCGCTGCACCATCATAATCACAGCCAGTCCACAGCTTTTCTCCCCTCAGCTCAAACTGGGAAGCCTGACCTGAAGAATGGAGTGAGAAGAAAGAAACTGGACTTTAGAGAATTTCACTCCATTTTTCTCCAACTTAATGTGTTTTTCTTCTCTCTTGCCCTTGGTCTCTCCAGATATGTAAAAAGAAAAAAAGAAGAGCAGAGATAGAAGTATAGAAACTGTCTTTGTACAAACGCACATGGGATTATTCTTTTTTAGTTGCATCTCCATTATCCCTACCCCGACAGAAAACTTCTGTGCGTTTCTCAGTCGTCTCACACTAAGGCTTCCCAGCCCCAAGCTGATACGGGCAATGCCTCTCATCCTGCTGAGAGCTTATGATTCCTCATTCAACTTCTGGACGTCCGGGAGTCCACTTTCTGTTGGGCCCACAGACCCACTTTCGTCTGATGTTCTAATAAGACCCAAGGAAAATTCAGTGTATTTTTTATAGGGGTTTCATTTTGCTTAGCCAGAGGTGAGGGGACAGGTTAAGTCTTACCTACTAAGCCTTCGTGGTTCACTTCATTCAGCCTTCCATCTGTAGGTTTTTAAAGCAATGCTCATTAGAACTGCAGGGCTCGTGTATGTTTTCCAATGGGCCCCTGAAAGTTCTCTCATTTAGCTGACAGGAAGGAAAAAGCAGCTGTATTATTGAGGGCCATACAGAGAAAAAGAACCAACATTTTGTGCATATAAATATGTATATGTATATAAATATATATATTTCAATCCTTGAAATTCTGCATATGAACATATTATTACATGTGCCATGTATGTCCTAATCATTAAACTGACAATTGTGACAGTTCTACAACCTTTATTGAATGTCTTACTATATGATGCTGGAAAGTGCAAAAGGAAATAGCAGAAGAAGAAGGAGAAAACTGATTTTTCCCACTGCAGGCATACTACATGTTATATTAAATAATAACGTTTAAAAATATCTAATGTTGACATGCTGAAAAAAGATACTTTACTGTTAGAAGAGTTAGCCAATATTCACAATTTCTCTTACAAAATTAAAATGGTTTCATAAATTATACTTTTATAACTTTTATCTGACTATAAGTTAGTATTATAGATATATGTAAAAGTGCATCCAGTCCAAACTCCAGTCAAAATCCAGTCAAAAGCAAACTACGTAGGAAAGAAAGATACAGGATTCTTGAATTTCATGTTTCTTCCAGTGAGTTGATACCATGCATGATTGTCTATTAAAATATTAAGCAAAATCTAAAATTTTTCAAACTCTACATCATTTGTAGCATGAAGAGTTAAATTTAGAGTAAAAAAGACAATATAAATAAATCAATTATAGACCATTGTTTTGGCCTATAGAACAGTAAGAGAAATAACAAAAAACAGATAAATAAACTCTTCAAAAGCCCTTAGAAAAATGCTGATCCTAGGAAAACGTCAACACCAGCATAGCAAAATAAAATCAATGAAGAAATTTCAGATGACTGTTAGAAGAAAGTGGCTCATATCCATGGCTATGAAATTTGATTTCATAGTTCTTCTGAAGGAGATGAGAAAGCTCGTTTTAATTCATTTTATGGAACTTGGTGATTTTTAAAATTTATTTTTCTTAACATAAACTTACTTTAAGAAAATAGTTTCAATTACAATATGCCATTTAAACAGAGCTTGTTATCATTTAAAAATCATAGGGATTATTTTTAACAAATATTTTTATTAAAGGAAACAAATATCTTTAATCTTGAGTAAGATTGTTATTTTTAAAAGCATCATTTGAATTAAACTATGAAAAAGTCATTTTTAAATTGCAAAAATTTAAATGTGTTAAATTTTTTGGGGTGAAATTGTATAGGTTCTAAGCACACAATTCTGTAACACTTCATCTGTATATTACATTGTGTGTTTACCACCCAAAGTGAAATTTCCTTCTGTCACCATATATGTGACCCACTTTACCCGTTCTACCTCCTCCCCAACCCCCTCCTCTCTGGGGAAAACACCAGATTGTTGTCTGTGTCTATGAGTTTTGTTTGTATGTTTGTTCATTTATTTTTTTTAGATTTTATCTATTTACTTAGTTACTTACTTTTAGAGAGAGGGGAAGGGAGGGAAAAAGAGAGGGAGAGAAACATCAATGTATGGTTGCCTCTCACAAGCCCTCAACCAGGGACCTGGCCTGCAGCCCAGGAGTGTGCCCTGATTGGAAATCGAACCCGCGACTCATTGGTTCTCAGGCCAGCACTCAATGCACTGAGCTACACCAGCCAGGGCTGTTTGTTCACTTATTGACTTGAGTTTTATATACCAAATGCGAGTAAAATCATATAGGTTTTGACTTTTTCTGTCTGACTTATTTTGCTTAGCATGGTAGTCTGGAGGGTCATCCCTGGTGTCTCAAACAGCAGTATTGCATCTTTTTTCATGGCTCAGTAGTATTGCATTGTGTAGATGCCCAACATCTTATTCCAACCATCTTCCAAAGGACACTTCACTTGTTTCCCAGAAGAGGGGGTATCTGGGTTATGTAATAACTCTATTCTTAATTGTTTGAGAAACCACCCTGCTGTTTTTTAGAGTGGCTGTACCGGTTTACATTCCTACCATCAGTGAAAGAGGGTTCCTTTTTCACCACAACCTCTCCATTACTTTTTTATTAACTTATCTTGTTGATAATAGCCATTCTAACAGGTGTGAGGTGGTATCATGTTGTTTAGATTTGCCGTTTTCTAATAATTAGTGAAGTTGAATATTTTTTATATATCTATTGGCCATTTGTACATCTTCTTGGGAAAAGTAACTGCTTAGGTCTTCTTCCCATTGTTTAATTAGATTGTTTGCTGTTGTGTTGTATGAGTTCTTCACATGTTTTGAATATTAACTCCTTTTCAGAGCTGTTGTTTGCAAGTATCTTCTCCTCCTTGGTTGGTTGCTTTTTTGTTTGTTGATGGTTTCTTTTGCAATACAGATTATTTTTAAAGATTCCATTTATTTATTTTAGACAGAGGTGGATGGAGGTAGAAAGAGAGGGAAAGAAACATTGAAGTTTGTTGTCTCTTGCACGCCCCACACTGGAGAACTTGGACCTCAACCCAGGCATGTGCCCTAACTGCGAATTGAACCAGATACCCTTTGGTTTGCAGACTGGTGCTCAATCTACTGAGCCACACCAGCCAGGGCTCAATAGAGATTTTTAGTTTGATATGGTTTCATTCATTTATTTTGCTTATAATTCTCTTTAGAGTCAAATTCTATTTCTTTAAAAAATGGCTTTGGAATTTGATGAGGATTGCATTATATTTATATATTGATTATATTTATATATTGATATTTATATATTGATTTATGGATATTTTAATTATGTTGATTCTTCTAGTCTATGAATGTGGAACATCTTTTCACTTCTTTGTGTCTTCTTCAATTTCTTTTAATAATAATGTCTTGTAGTTTTCAGTGAGTAGGTCTTTCACAACCTTTGTTAAGTTCAACTTTTTGTATTTTTTTGTTGCAATTGCAAAGTAGTTGCATTTTTTTCATTTCTTTTTCTGAAATTTCATTTTGAGTATGTAAAAAGGCAAAGGATTTTTGTACATTGATTTTGTATTATGAAATTTTACTATATTTGTTACTTTTTATTTCTTTCTCTTGCCTGATAGCTCTGGCTAGAACTTTTAGTACTACATTGAATAACAATGATGAGAGTGGGCATTCATGCCTTGTTCCTAATCTTAGAGGAAAGACTTTCTGTTTTTCAGCATTGAGTTAAAATTGAAACTTAGATACTTTATGTGACCGTGTTGAAAAAAGTATATATTTTAACATTGATGGAAATGGGACTGAGATTGGTAAAACATTAATTCTTAGATTTCTGGGTGCCAAATAGGAATGACATATAAATTCATATTTTTCTCAAAATGATGAACTGCTAGTGATGCACTAAACAACAAATACTACTTTAATGTAATTAGCCTATATACTGACTTTTGTTGGATTCATTCATTCATGTAATATATGTACATATGTTTGAATCAATAATATATTTTAATAAATATATATTTATATATACAATACATATACCATCTAATCAAATAAATATGTCTCTAGAAATTTTAGTCAAACATAAAAATTAATGATTATAATGTTTATATATGCACATATTTACATATAACAAATTTATTTCCTATATATATTTCTGATTTTCAATTAAATTTTAGTTCCTTAGAATTCAATTTTCAACTACATTGAATTCAACTACATTGAATTTTCTCCACTTTTATTATTTGACAACAACAGCAAGTAGTTTGTCTTGAGGTTTAACAACAAAATAATATAGACATGATTTTAATAGGTGAATGAAGTAGTTTCAGAGAAATAATTGTTCAAGATCTTACTAAATTATATGTTGAAGATTCTGCCAACATATCAATGTTTGTTACTCTTAAGGTAAGAAAATATAGTATGGACAATGTCCATACAAAATTATTTGAGATATACCAATGATATACATAGTAAATTTGACACTACAGTATTTGACTTAGGAAACTTAAAAAGGAGTAGGAAAATTATTAGATTTAAATGTCCTGGGAAGCAGAAATTCAATTAGAGTGCTTACCAAGTTTTATTTGTCTGGTTTTAGCTTTATATTTGCATTTAAAGATTTAACAATGTTTTCCTGAGCAGAAAGGAGGAGAGAGTGATAGGTAGATGATAGATAGACAGATAGATAGATAGATGATAGATAAGAAGGAAGAAGTAGAGGTATGTATGTTATCATAGCAGCTAAATCATTGGAATAAGACAAGTGTCAATATTTTCAGTTTTCTATTAATTTTGTTGGTTAAACAAATTCCAAAATATTTTGCTATGCTACACTGTGTTCAATCATAGTACATGAAAATTTTGTTTTAGTTTTGGAATTTTTCCAGAATAAATGTTCTGCTGAAACAGTATGTCCTTTTGATTAGAAAATGAAAATTTAATTGTGAAGTATTATATATATGTGTGTGTATATATATTTGATGAAGCGCATAAGACTTTGTAATTTATGTTCAATTGTTTTTTATTTCTTTCATTGATTTATGTCATTCATTATTTCTGTTTTTGAGGTGTTTATTCTATTAATATTTTGGAGTTAAATCTTTTTGGTGTTAATCTTTTGGACTTAAATACTGAGATTATAGTTTTCAAACATTTTTATTTATGAAAAACATCTTCCATGTTAAAATTTTTGTTTTAGCTATTTCCTATAAGTTCTGGTATAGTAATTCAGTTTTAAGTAATCCATAATCTTTCCTATTTTTCTTTTTGCCTGCAGAATATTTACAACTGTTTTCATAAACATATTTTTTAATATCTCCAATTGTTTGTGAGTTGCAATTTTATATTATTATAAATAAGTAATATAGCCCAACTCATGTTCATTGTTTAATACTTTGAGGATTTTTTTGGCCAAGTTATATGTTCATTTTGTAGTGTCTATTCCATATAAAAATAATAAATTATTTTCCTTCTAAAAGTGGTAAATATTAATTCACTGATTTTATGCCTCCAGTGGTGCTTATAGGAAGGCCAATTCTTAATTTTTAATATATTCATTTTTATTTATAGAAGTCTTCAGAGCTGTCTCTTGACACTTTAAAATTTTGCTGTACCAAGTCTGTATTTAGATTTTCTTCTTACATATTCTATTTGACACTCTACATGTCCTTTCAAGTTGATGATTTATATATTTTTAAAATGAATTTTTGGGGTATCTATGTTTTAATTTTTTAAGCATTTCTGCCAGCACATCAATCAAGTATGGAAATAACATAAATATCTATTTTTATATTTGTTGGGATTTGCTTGAGTATCATTTTCTGCTTCCTCTTGGCAAGTTTCTTTAAGACTCCAAGACTTTTTTTTTATAATCAAAGTAGTGGAAAATCTAGCCCCAGAAAACAGATGAACAGATCCCAGAGGACCAGGAAATGAAATGTGAGAAAGTAAAAGCTAAGCCTCAGGCCTGCAAAATGAAGGAACAAATCAAAGTAGGAATCCATAGAACATCAACTAGGAGAATAAAGTTTTCAAGAAGACAATGCATCCTATATAACTAATAGTATTATAAAGAATGTGGGTGCATAAATTCAGGTATTAATTAATTACCATTCTGATTCTTTATTTTTCACAGGCAATATCTCTTTTTACTCCCCAACTTTCTGTTTCCTGTAGTGGATTTAGAAAAGAAAACTAACATAAAACTTAGATTTAAAACCTACATCTCCCTTTGAGTTAACACAATCCCTTGTCTTTCACATGAGAATAAAGGTAAATTTCAAAACATTAGCATTCAGCATACACATTAAGTGCTCAAACATTTTAATGGCTAAGGAAATTATTTACATCAATGATTTTTAGTGTTTTCAGTGTAGATCATTTATGCCTAATAGTAACACATATATATATTTTTTAATTTTATTTATTTATCTTTAGAGGCAAAGGGAAGGAGAGAGGGAGAGAAATATCAATGTGTGGTTCCTTCTCATGTGTCCCCTGCTGGGAACTGGCCTGTAACACAGGCATGTGCCCTGACTGGGAATCGAACCTCGATCCTTTGGTTCGTAGGCCTGTGCTCAATCCACTGAGCTACACCAGCCAGGGCTAGTAACATATATTTTATATAATATATGTGCATACTCATACACATAATTATTGAAATTTTGAGGACTACAGTTTTTAAGATATTATGTTACATAGTGTGTTTTCTATTGAATAAACAGAGGTGAGTACATGAATAAATATCAGCTGCTCATTTCAGAAAATTATACTGAACAATATTTAGTATAAATAGTGGGCTTTTATTTCACAGAATTAAAATATAATCTCTGTAACCTCAACTTTTTTATAAATTAAGAAAAAGTCATGAATGTAGACTATTGACTTTTAGTAGATAATTATTTCTCTCATACATACAATTGAAAGCAAATCTTTTGGAAATTGTCCAACTTCTTTTTACTTCCAGTGTTGTGCTGTTTGAAATTTTTTGCACTTTATTCTTAAGGCCATAATTGGGGTGAAAAGTTAAGATCTGAAAAAATTTTGGTGGTGTCTTTTTATTTCTGACATTTTGTAGTTAACTGAAAAGTAAGTGATATAAAATTCAGGGGAGGATGTCTTTGTCATAGTTCCAAGGCTTTGGAACTCTTTCCTATATTTCTTTCTAAGGCTTAATATAAGAGCATTTAGGAAGATGTTCAAAAGATAGTTCTTCATTGGTATTCTGCATCTACCAAGCCAAGCTAATTCTTATTTTGGCTTAACTTTGCCTTTATGAAAACATAGGATTGGAAAATCCAATTTATGTGGAAATAAAATCTAGCCATTTACAATAATACATGTATTTTTATACATTTCTACTATAACACATGCACATTTGTGAAACATGATGCTCTTTTAACACATAATGATAGATTCTAGACTTTTTAAATGATTTTTATTGCATTACTATTTAATCCCCTTATACACCCTGCCCCCCACAATCACCACACTGTTGTCCATGTCCATGAGTCCTCTTTCCTTTATGCTCAATCCCTCCACCCCCTAACCTCCCCCACCCTTAGCTATCATCCTGCTCTCTATGAGTCTCTGTTTATTTTGGTTGTTGGTTCAATTTGTTCATTAGATTCCACATATGAGTGAAATCATATGGTATTTGTCTTTCTCTGACTGCCTATCTTACTTAGCATAATATTCTCCAGGTCCACCCATACTAGATTTTAAAATTGAAGGGCATATGTTTTTCTCTTAGCTGTTCACATTAGTATCAATTGATTCATTTATGAACCATATTGACTAAGTAGTAGACCACACAGTTAAGAAAATGAAATTTAAAATTATTTTTCACTTCTAAATTTTGCATCAGGTTATATTTTTCACTTTTTCTTTTATTTGGGGGAAAATAAATAACAAAAATACTCTTATGTACTTTTTTTTCTTGCTTGAACTGGAAATGATCACGATAATCAAACAAATACAATTAAAAAAACACTTCTTACTCAGACTTAGGAGACAAAATGGGACAATAAAATGAATGGGCATGGGTTCTGGAGACAGATGTCTATGTACAAATCCCAGCTTCACTGCTTACCAGGTCTGACTTCACCCATGTAAATAATTTTTCTATGCCCCAATATCCTCCATAGTAAAGCAGAAATAATACCTACCTTAGAGGAAAAGTCTAGGAAAGTAAGTTCATTTCTACCAAACATGTTGCAAAGAGCTTCCCACAAAATAAGGACTTAACAAAGTTAACTTTTTTTACATTGTTCATCTTTAAGGAGGCAGCTTATTCGTGTATTTATACAGCCCACAAATAAAAATTAAGCTTCAATAACATGAGCATATTATTTGGTCTTGAGTATATAAAAACATTTCAGTCAGGGTTATTTTTCCTAGGTAAAATTTAGTAAATTAACTAGAGAAATGCATGTGTGTATATAAGTAGATCAAAATATTTGAAGGCACATGGAATGACAAATATTTTAGGATGTGGAATAAGAGTTTAGGCTTGGGGAATGCAGTACAGCTGAGATTATTACTATAACCTGTTCCTGGGGCTACTTTGTTAGAAGCTAGGGCTACTTTATTAGAAGCCAGGGCTGGTGTAGTGTCAGTATGTCCAACTCTGGGAGACTTATAACAACATAAACCCTGAATACTTTCTCTTACTATCCAGTTTTAATTCCATTGCATTTCACAGTTTCAGAATGGAGCATCTCATTTGTGGAGGTAATGAGACTAAGCTTTAAAAGACAGGATAATGGGAAAGATACTCTTCTTTTTTTTAACTGAAAGAGATAAAAACTAAAACTGTTATTTGTAAGAAAGTGCTAGAGGTATAAATATAAAAGTCAAGATTTATTTTGAGGCATCAAGAACAAAGAAGATAATGCTAACTGGGACAAGAATAGGTCTAGAGTTGATTAGCTTATTACATTTACAGTTGTTTAGAGAAACTGGGTTGAAAAAGTATTCTGTGCAAGAGAGAGGGTAATTAAAACAAGCAATAGATGCAAAATATCCTGTCTTTGCATACATTTGAATATAAACATTTTCACTGGGTCCTATTGTGGTATATGTGTATGTGTGAGTTAAGGTTGGGATGAGTATATGACTAGAGTTGAGCACGAAATGTAAGCAAGAATGTAACATAACATTTTATATGCAAAGAAAAACACATTTTGAATTCAGAGAATATTTTACATATGCCACACATCAAAATAGTGGAATTTTAGTAGGACCTTAGTTCAAAAGTTGGAGAACAGATTTAGGTACAAAGGGCTATAAGAATGTTCTAGAAAAAGAATGACATGTATCTATACAAAGGCAGTAAATGTGACACGTAAAGAAAAATCAGTGAACTATTCTGAGATTTTATCAGTATGACTTTGCTAAACAATATGTGCCCATCAGAAAATCAAATTCATTCACAGGTTTGAGATTCAGGAATTTATAGAATGATAGTGTGATTCAAAAAGAGAAAAATAGGAAAGAAAGCATGAATCCAGGAAAAGTTCAACTTGGAACATTTTGAGTTATCTATTTGGATGCACAAGTTACGTATATTGGCCCAGATATAAAATAAATGAATGAATAAATAAATAAATACACACACACATATATACACACACGTGTGTGTGTGTAATTTAGGAGATCATCATAATCCTCCCAGTGACTGAACACAAGGATAATCATCCATTGACTGAACACAATGATCAGCCCCTTGGTAGGTGAGCCCAGAGGATGCTGTCCTCATTGGATCAGCTTCCCTCCTGAGTCAAGCTACCTCTGGCTCAATGCAGAGGAAGGAAGTGTTGAAAGTGGTCCATGGTTGATGGCAGGAGAACATGGGTTTGTCCAACTGTCTATGTGACATCTAGATGAATTACTGTTTATACAATCATCAACTACCTACTATCTAAACACACAAAGTTCAGACTAATCCAACATTCTTCATTTATTATCTCCTATATCTGTATATCAACTATTTTACTGTATGACCAAAACACATCAGAAGCCTGACACTTCTTGATGTCTTCTCTACAAACACTGCTTTCACAGAGTCATAGTCCTTCATCTGTGTTACTAACATAACACCCTAAATAGTAAGCTTACAAATGCTCCTTCTCTGCCATTTGTTCCTTCCTCCTCTGGCAAGGTAAATCAGATCATGTCTCTCTCATTTTAAAAATTCCTCAGTAGTTTTCAATCACCTCTAAACTAAAAGCTGATCTCCCTATCAAGTCTTGCATCTGTCTATCATCTATCTGTCTATCTATCATCATCATCATCTCTCTATCTGTTTAGTTATTTTGGTAGTCTACCTACTGTCTACTTCTATACATCATCCAATACCACTCTTTCCCTTCTTAATTACAGTTTAGCCATATTCTCCTTTCTGTCCTTCAAGTATGCTGATCTTTACCTATCTCAGTGTGTCTAAGGTTGGTGGCTCTTTTCTTCCTTGAATTATTTTCCCATGTTTTTATATGGGTTACTATTTCTCATCCAGCTGGTCTCTGATCAAAGGTCTCTTTCTTGAGATGTCTCTTCATATCTTCTTTCAAAATAGTCCCATCCCATTTACTTCCTAGTCCCATTTGTTTACTTCCTAGTTTCTTTACACTGATTGTTTTCTTAATTGTAAATCACTATATTAAATATTGCATGTGTATATATTTACTAGCTTGGTATGTGTATTTCTCACTGGTGAATCACCAAAATATATAAAGATTAGCACATAATGGGGACTTATTTAACAGTTATTAAGTTAATGCATTAAAATCATCATAGATGCTTAGCTGGCAATTAAGTAGAAGCTCAAGCAGTGACTTTGTGCTGCATGTTCTTTGATATTAAACAGCTATAGATCACTTGAGTGCTTTTGTACTGTATTTGAAACAGTATTTAGAGAGTGACAAGTGCAGAGTGTGCACTTATTCTGTCTTTGTTCTCTTCCAGACCTGACCCCTTGGTTACTCACTCTTCCCTCTGGGCTAGCTTAGTATCTCGTGCATTCTGCCTGCTTACATTGTAAGTTCCCTGAACTAAGGGATATATATATGTATGTGCACACAAATGTATATATGTCCACACACATATATATATCCCATATATATATTCCATCCATATTTTGTCTCTCCAGAAATCCTAGTAATATAGAATGAATTATAATAAATAATAATTACAGAGAATTACATAAATAATGAATTACAATCAATAAATAAAATCACATTTGATTAAATCATACAAATATTGCCTACATTTATATCTCATAAGTAATTTTGATGGGCTTAAATTACATGAAGAAATGGAGAGTGAAGAAAAATTTACCTAAATCACTTTTATACTATAATTGGAATACCTATTTTGAGGTCTATTAATTTATAGTTTAAAAGGGACATTGGGATTAGGAATATAAAATTGAATAAGTTGAGGAATATAAAATGATGGAAGATATCACAGAGAAAAAAATCAACAGAGTCTTAGATTTTTCCTCTACTTACTGCCTAGGGTAGATTTTCTCCATGATTCAATACTTATGCTCGAGAAGTTTCTTCTGTTATATTTCCCATGCATCCACTGGATTGCTCTCAGGAGAGAAATGAAATGTTCTAAACTTGATATGTGGACCTTCATGAGGAAGGAAATGTGTTTGTTCGATGTCCAATATTTAGGAATAGAGTCAGTTCAAAGTATTGACACATGTGTTACCAAATGACAGAAATGCACATTTTGATTGCAGAAAACTTTGGAAACTATGTTCTTGCAGAAGGAACAAAATAAAAACAACTAACAATAAGCCATGATATTTTCAATGTGCTTTTCAAAGTACTGTAGATTTCGGATTGGGAGAATTCTGTAAGAGTGCACATGTTGAGATATAGAACCCAAGAGAAACAATCTGAACATGTACAGGACATTCAGTAGAGCTGTCTAGTGAAGGACTAACTAGGGCACTGATGCTTTTGCCTTCTCCTATGAAGCAGGGTATTCTCACAACAAATTCCATTCTCATATCTCATTTTGATTTTGGAGAAGTTGCCTTCTCACTGACTAGCCATCGGTTGATCTGTCCCTTCATAAATAACTATGTTAAAGATCAAGTAGACACCTTGCTATTTTCCCTTCCACTTTCTGATAGATGCCATTAAAGCAGAGAGTTAGCCATCTTGCTTCATATCTTTCCTGTGCAAATGGTACCCTGTCTGGTGAGAGACCTGGGGCATGTGGAGGTTAGGTGATATTAGCCACCTTAGTGCTAAACTTGGCAAGCTGCCATGCGACTTCTGCTAGTTCATCTGATTCTATTCTCCAGTGATTTTCTCCTTTTTAAGGTTTGTTTTTCAAGTACAGTTGACATACAATATTATATTAGTTTCAGCTGTACAGTATAGTGGTTAGATACTTATATACTTTACATAGTGATTACCCCAATAAACTGGTACTCACCAGGCAACATACATAGTTATTAAAATAGTATTGGCTATATTTCCTGTGCTGTACTTTATATCTCATGAATATTTTTGTAAATACCAATTTGTACTCCTTTTCTTAATATTTTGTATTGTTGTTCAACTACGGTTGTCTCCATTTTCCCCCCCACCACTCTCCCCTACCCCACCTAGTTACTTGTTCTTGTAGTAATTTAGGTACATATTTTCTGAGAATCAAAGGAAAGGAAATAAGAAACAAAAACTATTTGGATTTCCTGGCTTGAGACATTTGTCAATAATGGTATAAGTAGATTTAATATCTTTTCATAGATTTGTCCTTCCTCCCAATTTTTGTAGGTACATTGTTGACAAGAGCTAGATTCGGGATAAAGAGTTTCTGAAATCTGTCTTCAGCTAAAGAACATTGCACAGATATTTTGGAGACCACCTTAACTAATAATAATGACTACTCTTCATGTTAGATTTTCTTCATTCAGCAAAGGACCCCAAAATGCACAAGAAATTTGTGGAACTATGACCCTGGGAAAAAAAAAGTCTGTTTAGATGATATTCAGACATTTAATATGAAAAATAGAGATATATATTGAAGAAGATACAGGATAAAAGAAAGATTGTACACAGGACAATGATGCCTCAATCCCCTTCAAAGTAGGCACCTTGGGACCTCACAGAGTTCTCCCAGTGACCATCAGCTGCCTCATTAAATTTTCCTGAATTTTATCAATGGTCTGAAATCTTTTCCCTTTCAAAAGTGATTTTAATGATGGGAAAAGCCAGAAGTCACAGGATGCCAAATCTGGGCTGTAGGAGGCTTGAGTTACCTGGGTGATTTGATGTTTTGCCAAAAACTCCACATGAGACATGATGCATGAGAGGGCACCTTGTTGTGATGAGGCTGCCAATCACCAGTTGCCCATAGCTACAGTCTTCTTAAATCATCTAAATAGGTTCTGTGGAGGAATGTTCAAGCATAACACAAAATGTGATGCAGATTCATTGCTCTACTCTCTGTCATTTTGAATGTGACAGTTGCACAATATACACGCTCACTCAATGGTGTCTACAGCCCCCATCAACTCGTACAGTGAAGTTGTCATTATTCACACATGTGCATTCCAGTGCACTTTCCTAGGCTGCCAGGTGACATCAATATTGTGTAAACTGTTCTCAATATATTAACAATGACTGGACTTTCTTTCAGACAGACCTTGTCATATGCCTCTTAAATTAAACAACCATTCAGATTTCATTAGCTATATTTTACTTGTGAACTGTGGCAAAATATATCACTCCAAAATATGCTGCTCTGGCATGTCTTTAACTCACTATTATGAGTGAAAGTCATTTGAGAAACAGAAAATGCAAGAACATGCTTTGAACTTCCTTGTTTTCCTTGAAAGTAGGAGCTAAAATTCCCATGTGAAGGATGTTCTCCCTGTAGCAAAAGGATGGTAACGTTCTTATCATCAAGATTAAGAAAATTCTGTACAAACACATCTTCTTACCGTAATTCCTGTTTTTCCACACGATACAGTTACTCTTCCAGAATTTACTTAAATTTGTACAACCTGATATAAAACCTTGTAGAACTCACCATGTATTCATTCTCTGTGAAGGTTTCTGTGTTATGTAATACTTAAAAAGTTGTAAACTTTTTCCTGCTAATCTGTCTTATGTTAGTTTATTTCTCAGGCCCAGTGAAACATTAAAGTGGTAGGGCTAAAAGTTTCCCCTCCCTTACCAGGCACTGTTCTTCTTTTCAGTGGGATACAAGAAGTACATGACTTGACAGATTTCAATGAACAAACTGAACTAACAAGGAAAACGGGGACAAACATATAGAATGACAGCAGGATGACAGCTAGTGGAGGAGGTGGAGGGATGAGGAAAAAGGACTCATTGATATGGACAACAGTGTGGTGATGGCTGGGAGGAGGTATGTATAAGGCACCAGTCCCCTACCTTTTTGGCACCAGGGACCAGTGCCATGGAGGACAATTTTTCCATGGACCAGGGGTGGGGGAGATGGTTTCGGGATGATTCAAATGCATTACGTTCAAGTTCACCTCTTGCTGTACAGACTGGTTCCTAACAGTCCCCTGGCATAAGAGGACTAAATGGTAATGGGAAAAAATACAATGAAGATTAAATTTTAAAAAAGAACTTTATATGATATTTGAGGAAGGCAAAGCAAAATGTGATATGGTACCACTATACTGCATATCAGTGTATTGTTAAGGGCTATTCAATATAATAGGACATATCAATTATGGTAAGATATTATAATGTTTTGTATACTTTCAAGCTACATGATATTAGAATTACAGAAAATAGAAATGGTGGGTGAATCCAGAAGAGGAGAACAGTGTAAAAAGTGCCATTAGCGTGAGTTGAAAACTCTTGTGAAGGAAGCAGTTTTTTATTCCCTAATAAACATCAGTGCTTGATTGATTAAACAGCTGCCTAAAGGGATCTTTATTTAAGAGAAGGGGATAGTACTTAAGTAGGCCTATATGGTAAATCTAGGAGTGGCTTAAAATAATTGGTAAAACTGGGAAAGTTTGAGAACTGTTAAGAAGAGTTCATATAGGGAGATTGTAGCAAATATCTTCCATAAATAATATTTATTATGTGTGCCAGGTATTGTGCTAAACCATATTTAGCCCCACATCATCATTAGACACACCACAGAGGATTTATATTACTATTTAAATATTAATAGTAGAACACTAAGGCTGTGAGACATTAGTTAGACTATCAACTCATATAGTAAATGACAAACCTAGGATTCAATTTTACATTTTCTGACTCAAGAGTTAATAACCATTGCAATTGAAGTATGTTAATAATGAAATATTAGGCTCCCTTAAAATGTTTATTATTTTGTATATGTAATCCTTAATAATTTATTATAAGAAAATTAAAACAAGTGTTTAACATATTCATCATTCAGTTTGTGTAATCTTAGCAGAGTAGTATGTAAATCCCTAAAATGGTTAGGTCATAGGAACCTTGTAAGCAACTGCACATTTAATGCATCTCATTTGTCTTAAATGTGGTTAGTCAGCATCCTGACCTTCTCTTCACAGGGTGGGTAATTGACTAAGTGAGTTGAGAAAACCATTTGTTTGACCTCTGTGGGAAGGAGTTCCATCGGTCTCCTGGCACCAGAAGGAACAAAGTTATGATTAAATAACCACAACCTCCAACAGCTCTGAACACATTTCCCTCCCTTCACATGCTGCAGTTTTGTTCCAGTACGCCTGCCCCTGGCCAGCACATCCTGTTCTCCCCTCCAGCCACAACTCAATTCCGTAACAGCCACCGCCACCCTCACAGCCCGACCTGGCTCAGAGCCCAATATCTGCTTTCCTTCTGGCACAAAAATCTCCTTTTCATTCCAACCTCATTCCCTTTCCATGCCTAGTCTTTGCTTTTACCTTGGTATCCTTCCAAATGTCCATTTCGATCTTTTTTCCTATTTGGACTTAATTTGTTCTCATATATTTTCTGTTTCCAAGGTCATGATCCTCTCTTCCTCTTTCCTTTTTCGCCCCCATTTTTTTTCTTTCCTCTAATTATCTCTTACTACCTATTTTGTGTTTATTTATTTTTTACTTAGATCCAAACATTTAAAATTGTTAAAGAATAAAACCCAGTGCAACATTTGCTGATAAAATATTTGCAAGTCATAAAAAATAACCACTTTTTCATATTTTTATATGATGTGCATTAGCAGATTACTTCTGCGCACTATAGAAACTGAGAAATGAAAACACATTAGATTCTATGGAAGTTGCTACATAAGTTTAACATACCAGAGAAAGCATATTATAATGTAATCAGTTATATCTTGAGTCAGAGTTTAACACACACAAAAAAGCATATTATAATGCAATTAATTATATCTTGAGTCAGAGTTTTTGAAATATGTAGAATTTAAGCTATGAAAATAAAAAAAGAAAACTTCATTTAAAATGGAGCTAGGGTGTGGTGATTGCTGGGGAAGAGGCGGAGAAGTAGAGGAAGGTATGGGGGGATACAGGTGACAGAAGGAGACTTGACTTGGGGTGGTGAACACACAATACAGGGTACAGATGACGAGTTGTGGAATTGTACACTTGAAACCTGTATAATTTTGCTAACCAGTGTCACCCCAATAAATTTTATGAGAAAGAAAAAATAGAGACACAGTAAAAATAAAAAATAAATAGATTAATTAATTAATGAAATGGTGTCAGGAATCTCTGAAAGGGGAGTTTTCACGCTGGTACCACTGCTTGTAGCCCACATAGCCAATAGGAGAATGGAAGGCAAGAGTGACAGTAGCCTCCCCATATCTGCAGGTCCCCTGTCCATGCCCGTGGATTTAACCAACCTCAGATCAAAACTATTTAAAAATGTATTTTGTTGTTGATGTGTACTATGTTGTTAGCCTACTATGGATACATTTGCACTGAACAGGTATAGACATTTTTCTTGTCATTATTCTCTAGACAATACAAGTATCACATAACATTTGCATTGTGTTAGATATTATAAGCAATCTAGAAATGATTTAAAGTACAGAGAGGGTATGTGTAAGTTATGCACAATTTCTGTGTCATTTTGTATAAGGGACTTAAGCATCTGAGGACTTTGGTGTTTTGGGAACCATGAAACCAATACCCCATGGGTGCTGAGGGACAATAGCTTTTGACAAGGGAGAACATTTTTCCCATAGGAATTTTATCTGCTGCTTTAAGGAAAGGAAGAAAGATCTTTCCCTGTCCTGACAACAATGCGCTAACCACTGCTTGCAGGCAATGAGCAACTGCCACAACCTTGAACTCTTGTTCTTGTCCAATGAACTTTTGTTCCAAACAACCTTCCCTAGCTTCCTCCTAAAACCTAATAAAAGCTAACCTTCCTTATCCCTATGTATCTTCGGACTTGCCCATGATTTCCATAGTTTGCTTGTCCCAAAGGGCAATTATCTACTACTATCTTTTTGCTGGTAAAATAACTGACTATTTTATTTTTGAGTTTGACAAAGCCAACTTAAAGAGTTTCACATGTACCTCCAATTAATACAGATTAGTTAGAAGTACATATTAATTTAATGAAAGTATTTTATAACTTGATTAATACTGGAATTTCTGATGCACATTTCCCAACTATAATTATACTCTCTTACACTAAACCTTAATTGCATTATTACACACATGTACACACACACAGAACCTAACACAGTTTATTCTCGTTCTTTTCTCCCTATAGCCCTTAATCACCTGTGCACATGGGACTTAGTCTTACTGACTTAATAGAACCCAGTTCTCTGATCTCTTTTGCACTTTTGCAGTATATACATTTTAATTCTTCTTTTCCTTCAAATGGTTCTGGGTATAATTTTTCCTTTTTTCAATATATTCTTGCTCTCAGAGTTGTAAGATATTTTACTGTTATGGTTTTATTTTTTAATGTGAATATAGGTATAGGATTAAAATGATATATTTTAGATATAATATATTTTACAAAAACTGTGAATACTACATATAAACACATGTGAATATGGGTAGGTTGACATAGTCCTTTAGTGGAGGGAACTACAAAGGGAAAAATAAAAATTAAACATTAAATGGAAAGAAGTAATGGCAATGGAGATTACAAGAAACATAAAGTTCTTTTCCAATAGTACTCTCACTAACTTTACATTTTAAAATTTATTTTACATGTTTTTAAAATTATCTTACCAGTTCCTACAAGGCAGATGAGAATTTATGGCTTTGCCACAAAACGCCTATGTATGTATCTTTCATGAATAATCTGCTAGAACTCAGTGCATCCATGAAAAGTAGACTTGGATCTCTCTTGGCCTAGGACTAGGTGTCTCTTATTCATTAAATCATTGTTTTTTTTTATTATAAATTTTCTTCCTCAATTTTAGTATTAATGATTAATTTCCCAAGTCTAATCTCCAAATTACTTATATTTTTCTCATAATTGTCTTATTTATTTTTAAGAGAAAAATAAATGTTCTTCCTTTTTATTCTATTTATGTTTTAGGATACTTTCTTGGTCTCTATAATTTTGGGTTCATCTTTCCTTTATGTTATTTTTGTTTTAAACTTGAAAACAAACATTTTAGTTAAAGAAACTTACTTTGATGTCCTGTTTAATAATTTCATTAAGAACATAATTTTACCTCCAGAAATATTTTATTTTGCATTGGATATACTTAAGTGTTATTATTATTATTCATATGTATACATAATTATAATTTTTAAGAATGTTTGTATCTTTCTTTATTAGCAGATAAATCATGTTGGGCTTTTTATCTTTTTGTTTTAAATTTTATTTTTTGTTGTTTTTTAAAAATCATTTTTTAATTACAGTTTACATTTAATATTATGTTGTATTACTTTCAGGTATATAGTATAGTGGTTAGACAGTCATATACTTTTAAAAATAAATTTCTTTTTTGTCATTAAATCATTTTTACTGTTATTCTGTGACAGTTTACTCAATTTTTCCTCCTTTGTCTTCCTCTGCCCATCCCACCCCCAAAATCTTAATATATCCTCTTGCACTGCAATAAAAGTGTGAATATAAAAGTTTCTTGAAAAAACATTTGCATTTAAATACTGAAGAGATGTGATACAATGTATGCTTGATTTTCATATGCATAATATCCATCAAAACCTCAAAATTACCATCTGATTCTTTAAGGGACAATTTAATCTTTGAGTTATAGATATTTAATACTTTAAAGAGTTTTTGCAGTTTTAGTTCTATTTTAGGTTTTATAAACTTCAAAATTATGTTCAGGTATATTTTCATTGTACATTTTCTTTTCTTTTTTTTATTGTTGTTCAGTTACAGTTGTCCCTCCTCTTTCCCCATTGCTCTCCCCTACCCTGTCCCCCGAAATTCCAACAGAAATCCCCCCATGTCCATACACATGAGTCCTCTATTCATGTTCCTTTGCTCACTCCTTCTCCTTCTTCCCCCATCGTTACCCTCTTTCTGAGTTCATGGCGCAGTTTAAGTGCATTGTTTTGTTTTCTCATCAGTCCTTCTCTTTGTGTCACTCCACATCTCCATGGGATTGTCACGGTCGACTAAATCAGGGGTTGGTGAACTATGGTCAGCCAGCCAACTCTAGTCCGCCTCTTATTTTTTATGGCCTGCCAAAAATAGTTTTTATATTCCTAAATATATTTTAGTGAATGGAAAATTTTAAAAATTAAAAGAAAATCAATTTTCCTTTTTTTTTTGAGAGAGAGAGAGAGAGAGGAAAACATCAATTTGCTGTTCCACTTATTAATGCATCATTGGTTGATTATTGTATGTGCCCTGTCTGGGGATTGAACCCCCAACCTTAGCATGTGAGGACGATGGTCCAACCAGCTGGACTACTTGGTCAGGGCCTCCATATTCTTAAATAAAGTTTTACTGGACCACAGTCATATTTATCTACATATTTTTCACGCCTGCCTTCATGCTACACTATAAGTTTGAGTTGTTGTGAGAGAAATTAAATGGCCCACAAAGCCTGAAATGTTTAGTATTTGGAAATTACTGAAGCAGTTTGCTGACTCCTGTCCTAAGTCATGCAGTCCCTCACTGAGGACATGAGATAGAATGTATTATTCTCATGCGTGTGGGGAAAAAGAGTCTCGGAACCACCAGGCCAGGCATGCCGTTGTCAGCAGGACCGTCCTGGCCCTCTGCGAGCTTTCAGGCCTCGCTACAGGATTACAGTTTTTTCTATAAATTCTTACTGCATTTGTGGTCTGGCAGAAAAGTAGCCTTTATGTGGACCCAAGTGCAACATTAATTCCAGGAACCACCAATCTCTGTAGTAGAAGAAATGGAAAGGAATTGAGTTAAAGTAAAATCCTCAGTCTCCTTTGTTTTCCATTTTTCCCCAGTATGTGAAATGGACTGCCTAATCTCCACTACCCTTAGTAATATTGTGGTTCTGAATTCCTCTAAGAATTCAATTATTTTGATTCTTGAACAAGTATTCCTCATCCCATAAATGTTCTGCTCTGTCCCCAATAAAGCACTTACTAGAAGTGTCTAAGAAGAACTACTGCACATTGAAGGACTTTTATGTGGTACACACTTTTCTAAGGAATTTAAATAGTATTTTGTTTAATCCTCAAAAAAGATTGTGTATCACAGTTTTGTTAATCACTGGAGATAACGGAAACTTAAAGACTTGAAGTAAATTGATGAAGTAAATTTTGTGAGTAGTAGCTTGAAACCTCCAGCTGTATAGCATTATAATTATTAACTCTTGACTGCTGACTTATTTTTCAACTTTATGTGATAAACTTCATTTTTATGTGTCATGGGTATGAAACTATGAACATGAACAAATTATAAATGCTCTCATACTATTTTGCTAATGGACATTTCCAAACATTTTTTCAAAACTATCTCTTTAAATTAAATATCTCTTTAAGTTAAATATTTCTGTAAATTAAAATATATGAATGCAATTTATATTTAATAATTATTAAAAATTCAATATAATAGTTCTGGTTGCCTTTAAAGTATTAAAGTGTATTATTTGCTACTTTAGGTGAAATTATTCTTAACAAATCAGGCATGTTCCTACAATTAGAGACTTTGTCTTTTTTTCTTTCTTTATTAATATGTTCTGTCCAAATTGTTAAGTCAAGCTTTTTCATTTTATCTAAATTTACCTTAGGGTTATCTTGGTTTATCTTATAATTCTCTGATTTTTTTTAAGTGCTATAATTTGAAAACTAACTATTTGTTTTAAGGTACTCATAAATATTCTAGCTTTATTAGACATATCAAAATATTTCCCACTTCTTGTTATATTTTAATAACTCATACACTGTCAATTTATTAAATTATTTAATAAAATATGTTTATAATCTTTCATAGTCAGCCGGGGGTTTTTAATAGCAAACTGAAATCCCTAAGCAAATCTCTCACCAATAAAGAGCATGTTTCATTTTATATTCATGAAAACAACCAAATGAAACTTGAATTTGATTACAAACAAATGGATAAAGAGAAAATTAGCCTGGACTTTCTAAAAGCTAGGAAAAGATACAGAACAGTTACATACACACAGAGGAATTTAAATTGTCTCTATTCAAAGCCAGAGTTTTCCTAACCATAATAATATTCAGCCATGTTGATATTTTTATTTTCATTTTTTAATTAACTAATCTTTGTTTGGAGAGGTGAAGGGAGGGAGGAAAGTAGGGAAAGAGGCATCAGTGTGAGGTTGTCTCTCGTGAGCCACTCCCTGGGGACCTGGCGCACAACCCAGCTGTGCGCCCTGAGTGGGAATCGGAGCAACGACCCTTCGGTTCTCAGGCCAGCACTCAGTCCACTGAGCCACACCAGCCAGGGCCGTGTTGATTTATACTTTTTTTAAATCAGAACTCTCAGAAAAGGGAAACATGACATCAAAGTGAGTATTGTAATCAAACTCAAAATATATCATTGGAAAATTTATTCTACCAGCCAGCGTTTAATGAGGACTTGCCTTGTGTCAGATACAAAGCTACAGACCTTACATAAAATTTTCAGCAGCTAATATTTTCCCAAAGCAAGAATAGTAGTATTATTAAGCCCTGGCTGGTGTAGCTTAGTGGATTAAGCGCGGGCCTGTGAACCAAGAGATCACGGTTCGATTCCCAGTCAGGGCACATGCCTGGGGTGCAGGCCAGTTCCCAGTAGGGAATGCACAGGAAGCAACCATACATTGATATTTCTCTCCCTCTCTCCTTCCCTTCCCCTCTGAAAATAAATAAATAAAATCTTTAAAAAAAAAAAGAATAGTAGTATTATGCATATTTTCTTCCTCCTTTGAGAAAATCAAGCATCGCATCTAGTGTTACAAGTTTATAAATTAAATATTTGGAGGGACCTGATACCTAGCTCTGTTTGACACCACATTTTACGTGCTTTTCCACGTTGACAATATTTCCTCCCTAGGCCTTTTGTTAAAAGTGATAGGTAAATATTGTTGTAACATGCTGTGAGAAAAAGTCACTAATTAGCAATGCAATGCTGTGAAAACTGTTGGACTTTGCAGTTTTTAATACTTAAAAAGAACTTCTTTTATCTTTATTAAGCAAACTGCATGGATCTTCACATTTTGTAAAAAAAAATTAAATGCGGGAAAACCATCAGATTAATCAAATGAAAAGTGAATCATATTTCTTGCCAAGAAATCAAATGAGGTAATAGAATATGTTTTGGTGGTTCCTAAGAGGCAAGGAAAACAGATTCTTTTATCTTTTACATTTATTAACAGAATAATAAGCATAATTCAGGTGATTTACTTTATGTATAATGAGAATACAATTTTCATACGTTAGAACATTCACTACTTAGCAGTCCTACCACTGAACATCTGAGAATGCTTTCCAGTCTTAGGTACTTAGTATTATAAAAGCTTCATTAAACATTTGTAAAACTAGTGTGGCTATGTTAAAAATATTTTTATTCAACCTTATAATATAGAGAGTTAATCTCATGGTTTGGATGTTAAACAATCCATTTTTCTCACTATGTTATATTAGTGACCCTAAACATACAGTTGTTACTTTCTTTCCTTTTTCCAAATAAATTAAGACTTTGACAGCCTTCCTTGGGTGACTCTCTCATGTCTTAGCATTTACTGTTATCCAGTATTCTACTTATGCTTTTACTTGAAATTGTATTATTACTACTTTTATTATTTTAGGCATTTATGTTTTGTTTCAATTTTTAAAAAAATAATTGTTATTATCTTTTCTAAATTTTCCTATTTGCAGCTCAGTATTCTAGGTTCAAAATCTTTTTTCTTGATATACAAACTTTATAGTCTCCCAGATTGAGGGCATATATGTTGTAAATTGTCTCACTTCTTTAAATCTAAAATTTCAATGACCGTTGTATTTTTTGGACCATGGAAATTTCTCTGAAATTCTTGCAATTTCAACTTTGTTTTGAAGACTATATGTATTTATCATTGTAATGTGGTTTTTAATAGAGAATTTTCAGAAAAGTTATAAAATTCTTACAAAGGAGGTTGTTTAATTTCACCATCTTAATAGCCATTTATTCAGTCATTCATGAATATGTTTTCCTCTCTTTGAAGGATAGCATTGTAATAAACTCTGGAAAAACAGTGTGTGGTTAAAAGATGGGTAGCCAAATGTCCAAGCCACATAATCACTTACAGTATCTGACTCAATGGCTAAGATAATTATTATTCTATCTTCATATATGTTTATGTACTTAGATTCATATAAATATATATCAATATATCTTGAGTATATATGGTACTTATTCATGTATTTGAAATTTTGTTTTATACACACACACACACAAAAACAGGAGATACTCATAAATGGTTAGCATTCCCTGTGGCTAAAATTAATTGTGATAAGGCCCACTCTACATTGCCCATTGCTGCTTTAAAAAAATGTTACCTAACATATATTTTGTTTTACATTGTCAAAAACTCATTAAATATATTTATGGTAGATATTAAATTCAAACTAATCTATAGTTTAACTTGTATTTTTAAAATTTTTTAAATACTTCAAAGATATTAAGAGAGTACCTTCTAAATGTAGTATAGTTTAAATTCTATCTAAAAAGTAAAATGCAAAAATCATGAGTAATAGTGACAAAAGTTTATATTGATTGATGATGTCAGACTCTAGCACAGGAATGCTTCTACATTTTCAGGGAATGTGCCACTTTAACTTCTGGTTATTTGGTGACTAATTGTCACAATAAATTAGTCTGGCATCAGAATCACCTCTGGGTGAAGGATGAACTAAAGTGACTTAATCAGAGTGACAGGATGGTGTGGCTCTTTGTGGGTTTCTGCCCCCTGGTTAGCAGATAATCATTTCTCTCCCATCCTAAAAATAGATACTGTTATAATGTCAAAACCCAGCAATTCACTTGGATTTCCTATTGCCTTATCAGAGCATATTTCACCAATTTAATCATTTTGCTCATGGGCTGGGTTGTACTTCTAATTGTGCAATTAAAAAATGAATTTTATACACACGATAACGTGAGTAACACTAGAAAGTGATATTTTGGTAAGAGGAATCTGCATTAGTACTGTTAACTTGTTTTTGTCTCAAAATTCACAAATATGCTTATAATCCATGCTATTGTGTACTTTTCTTTGAAGTATATTCAATAAGGAGGTGGAACCCAGTCTGATATAAGAAGAAGCAAGAGGAGTTAAACTCAGGGGAATGTGACAGCAGGATGCTCAGTAGAGACCAGTGGAAGGTGAAAATGGATACAGGCCCCAAACTGACCCTCTGACAAAATAATAATAATAATAAAATGTTTTACACATAGCAATAATGGTAATACCTAGCAAAAATAATCTCTTCTTTGATCTGAGAAAATATTATGAGAGTTACAAGCTGTTGGAATACTATACCAGTGAGTTAAACATCATTTTGTGTGGAAATGGTGAATCCAGGAGAGGTAGAAGAGAGTTAGCATGAATTTCAAGAGTGCATAGCATCAAAAATGCCCCATGAAGAGTTTATCAAAGTATTGCAAGGTAAACATGAATATTCATAAATATTAAAATGGTATATTAGTCAATCAAAGATTGGCAGATTAGGATTATAAACTGATGATAGACAAAGAAAAATAAATGATTTCTGGAATACTACAAAAATTCATCTGTCACATATGAGATAATATCAGCAAGATTATTAAAAGGCAAGTTCATTAATTGTGTACAAAGAATCAAATTACATGAGGAAATTAATGTAAATATTAAATGTCATAGATGATATCTATTATTGCTGTTGATTTATAAACTTTAAGAAATAGAATAATCATTTGCCATATTATTCAATTACCCCATTACACACAAATGTGAACTGAAATGCAGAGACATAAAATCACATAGCTTGCTTGGAAAATAAGCAACAACAAAGCATAGAATATTTTATTCATACTCGCAATGTACTGTAACTTGCTGAGTGATTGTGCAGCCCTCACCTTATCAGGTCAGAACATTTCCATAACTTTTTATTGTTCCTATGTGTCCATGAGCCCTTGGAAGAGCTTGATCTGAGACTATATTTAAAAGATAAAACATAAAGCTTTTATTTCAACTCATTCTTAACGGTAATAAATTACAAGCTCCATTTCAGAAATCATAATACATTAATAATATTATAATTTGAAAATATAAACAAAATAGACAAACCTTTAGTCTATCAAGAAAAAATTAGGGAGGGCTCAAATAAGTAAAATCATAGTAAACATGTAAACATTACAACTGCTACCATACAAATAGAATCATAAGAAACTATAAACAATTATATGCCAACAAATTGTACAACCTAGAAGAAATAGATAAAATTTTAGAAACATATAACCTATTGAATCATGAAGAAATAGAAAATATTAATGCACTGATTTCTAGAAAGAAGATTAAATCAGTAATCAAAAACTCCCAATAAACAAAAGTCCAGAACAAAATGGCTTAGCTGGTGATTTTCGCCAAACATATAAAGAAGAATTAATATCAATTCTTCTTAAACTAGTTCAGAAAATTGGAAAGGGAACACTTCTAAACTCCTTTTGCAGGGCTAGAATTACCCTTACACTGAAACCAGGCCAGGGTACTGCAGTCAGAAAATTGCAGGTCAATATCCTTGAAGAATATTTGAGAATTTGGGGCAAAATATCTGCATATTTACTTCAAAATAAATTAGGCCTGGCATGTAGTTATCACAATCATCATATGAAGCTGTTTTTAATGATTTTGTGCAAGAAAAATGTATCAAAACCATACTTCATGCTCGAACCGTGACACCACCTATGACAGAAAATGCTTGTGATATTTTAACCAATTAAAAGGTGTTCATATAAAACATGGAAAGCTGGTGATAAGCTGACTAGTGCTCTCATTTATAAAACATGGTTTTCAATATTAAAGGGCCAAAATTAAATGTTTACTAGAATATTTGTCATCAAAAATATGGATGCCAAAACCCTCAACAAAATATTAGCAAAACAAATTTTATGGTACATGAAAAGATCTCACGCCATGATATTTATTGCAGAGGTGCAAGATACAATGCCCACAAATCAACCTCTGTGCTATACCACATTAACAACATGAAGGATAAAAATATTATGCAGCAAGAGATGCATAAAAATAAGCTGACGAAATTAAATATCCATTTATCATTAAAACTGTCAACAACCTGGGTATAGAAGGGAGACACCTAAATGTAGGGAAGGCCATAGATGACAAAGCCAACAGCTAACCTCATACTCGATGGTAAAATGCTGAAATCTTTTCCTCTGAGATAAGGGAAAAAATTACAACCTCCATTTCAGAAATCATAACATAGTAATAATATTATAATGGAGAAATAGAAACAAAATGGAAATACTTTGGTTACTTTGTCTACAAGGATGGCGACTCTCATCACTTTTATTCAATAGAGCACTGAAGCTTCAACAGAGGATTAAACTTCAAATATCCTGTTATCATTTTTTTTGGATATGTTTTGTTTAAGGCCATTAAAAATGCAAGGTGTCAAGATTTGTGAAAACCTTGAAGAAGGATTAAATATAATGAGATAATAGACAAAGCAATAAAGTTTTGCAAAGGATAATTTATTGAAGTTTATATGACTCCAAAGCCCTTTGAAATAACAGTCAGTTTTGAAATAACGGACTTTCTGGTTATTCCTATCCCAGTTAGAGGTAAGTCAACATCATTCAAAGTCTTGAGTAACCTTTCACTAAACTTTTTTGATAATTTGTCAGAAGTTACTTAACATGCTCCTACATGTTTAGCAAACTTTTGACATATTTTGAATAGTTTTAGGGAATTTAGATAATTCTCGCTTAGAGAAAAATTTTTTGCATCAATTTCACAAATAGAGCAAACATTTGGTACCAAAAAATAGTATCTCCTCTTTTCCTGAAAAAGCCTTTAAGCTTTTAGTTGCCATGCCATTATTGCTGTCAGAGAATGACAAAACAGGAAAACTGAAACAAACAAACCAAAAAAATTTTGGCAGACAATGAATATGGTGCTTTACATAATATAGATGTCATTCCATTTTAATGAAATGGTTTCTCTGCTGGGTCTCTCCGTGTACATTTACCATGTGCTCAGTTATATATAAATGCCATTACAATTGCTTGTATCCATGTGCGTTTTTCTTATTACCAGAAATAGCCTTGCAGAAACAATCTCCTAAATCAAATGCACATGGCTATTTATGTATAAACCATTTGTGTGAATTCAAATAATCTTTAATGAATTCTGGTTAATTATAGTTTCTAGCTAATTGAGGTTTTATAGTAATAGTTATTTTTCTTCTGCAAATGTTGTTGCCTCAACTCACTTCAAGGTTCTATGATTTAAGAGTTTCTGAACAAATGTGATGCCTGGGAATAAAAGAGAACCATAGTGTTACATATTTTACATGACTATATTTCAACTTCATTTCAAATGGCTTACAAAAAATATGCATTATGGCAAAAATAAATAAAAATAAAATTTCTTATGTCAGTAAATGAGGGTAAAAGGAAAACAAATGTGTAAAATAACCTAAACTTAGCAAAGACTTTAACACAAAATGCACTTTTTGTGGATTTTCTCCATGTGGTGGATAACTTTGACTTTTTCAGAAGCCTCATGTAGGAGAGACAATTCACACAAAGCTACACATGTGGTGAATATTTAGTAAGTGAAATTAACATGAATTATTTTAGTATTTTCCTATTTATGCACATACAAGATAAGTTGAATTTTATATTGAAAAAGGCAATAACAAGCTTTAAAAAATAACTTTTTAAAGATAGGAATGAATTGTTATTGAAACTGGGCAGCATGGTGTCCAGCCACCTGTGACTGTGTTTACACATAACACAGAGATTTGTGTGGAAGGGTATAGGTTTTTATTAACAGGTGTACAATGTGGGGGGCTGGGAGCATTCCTGCTCTGAACCCTCCTCTTCTGCAAGACACAGAACTTCCCTTGTTCCCAAAAAGATTGCAAACAAAAGCCATGCCAGGAAGTTCCTCATTATTGCTTATCTGTCCTTCTGTAGCTTAAACCAGCCACGCAAATAGGACTCCACCCTCTCTGGTATGCTCTTGCAGGTTTCAGAGTCGCCATCCTCTCGCAGCAGTTCTCTCTCTCTCGCTCTCTCTCTCTCTCATTCAGGTTGGGGGGTGTGCTGCCTGATCACTCCAGAGGGTGGTGCAAAGGAAACTCATGCACGAGGAACTTCCTGGCTGGTCCTCCATGTGCTGCTCTTAGTCCCTGTGCACCTCTTTCAGGGAGAAACAGAGGAAGAGGTACACGACCCCCATGCCCTTCTGCACTGGGTCACAGTGTCCCAAAGGCTGGAGCCTAGTGTGACACCCACCCTGCCTCCAGGGAAGCTGGCTTCCAACTGTGCCAGGCCTAAACAACAAGTGGTCTGAACATGTGCCTCTCCTCACCTTCTGGGTCAAAAGCACATGCACATGAAGACAAAAGAAAAAACAGGCAAGAGACCTAGAGCAAAAAGACTGAGCTTCTGCCTGCTTTCTATTTAAAAGTTCTCTCCAAGAACCCCATGCACTCAGGAAGCCAGCAGGAGTGTCCAGCTTTTCAAACAATGATGGCCAGTATTGTGCATGTTTGTCTTTGTCCCTCTTCCAGCTTTAGAATGTCATCCTAAATTTTTGCCCTGGCTGGTGTGGCTCAGTGGATTTAGCACTGCTCTGCAAATCAAAAGGCTGCTGGTTCCATTCCCAGCCAGAGTACTTGAGTTGCAGGCTAGGTCCCCAGTAGGGGGTGCACAAGTGCAACCATGCATTGATGTTTCCCTTCCTTTCTCCCCCCTTCCTCTCTGTATAAAAATAAATAGAATAAAATCTTTTTTAAAAAGGAAAGAAAACATAATTTTAGTCTCTTTTTGCAACACACATTTTCTTAACAATTAGAAATAAGTATTTGGACATTAAGGTCAGAATTGAATTTGTTTGTCCTATGAAGAAAAAACCAGGCAGGATTAAATGATGATCATAAGGAGAAAATTATCCACCTTAGGAATATAAATGCATCCTCAATGCATAATTTTGGACATCTATTATAGCTCAATCTCTATATTTTAACCAGACAGACCTCTTTGCCCAAGAGAAATTGCTACTTTTATTTGTCTTCAAACCAGCTGTCCAGATTTGAGCACTTTCTTCTGTTAATTTATTTATAATTTTAGAATGTCAAAAACCAAAGGCAAGTAATTCATTAATTGCTTGGCTTTTAGCAAAATATGACTTTGCCAGACATCAGGAGAGCTAAATTTTGCTAATAATGCTTCTGAGAGAGAATTCTGATATCCATCATAAGTGTAGGATTAGCTTTTTCCATCTGTTGAGATATTCTTTATTATAGGGAAATATTTTTTCTACAGATTTTCTTATTTTATGTGGATGGAATCTATTCTGTTTTTTCTTCAGGTTATCTTTGACAATATTTCAGGTATTTCAAGTGTTAACCTTAAAAAAATAATGTAGTTAACCAACAGACAATATAGATGATAGAACTATTTTCACTAGGTGGTTTACAGAAACTCTTCAACATTTACTTAAGTAGTAACATAGTTCATATATAATAAATAATATCTCATAAATTAAGGTATGGGTAAAATGTATAATAGCCTTATTTTAAAATAGTATGATGTATTTGATATAAATACAAGATTATTTACAGTATTTACATGTTAGCTTAACAAAACTATTTTATGAAACATAATATAACTAATTCTCTCTGGAATCAAAGGCTGTTTAAACATCTTACAGGTAAAGTATTTGAGGTATTGAATTGAAACAGTTGTGGAAATCTGACTTTGAGGCTATTAATTTACATAATTTATTTGTATTATTTTTGTTTTAGTACATCATATAATTATATAAACATTTGATCTATCAATATATTGATTGTATCAAATCAGAAAATACTACAAATAGTGCAAAAACAGAACTAATATGTTAGTTCTTATGTACATGTCAAGTATTCAGATTAATAAGTAAAACATATTCAGTGCTCCAATGGCCCTTCTGTGCCTCCTTACATCTCTCAACTTCCAAGAGAAATCTCTGTTTTTCTTGTAGCACGAGTTAGTTTTTCCCAATTTCCCCTGCCTACAGATATGTTGAAAAAAATATTACTAAGAGAAATGCCCAAGATTTTATTGTCTGTATTTTCTTGTAGCATTTTTATGGTTTCAGGTATTTAATTATTTAATTTAAGCCTTTAATCTATTTTGAGTTTATCTTTGTATGTGGTGTAAGGAAGTGGTCAGCTTATCTTTTTCATTTAATCATTCAGTTTTACCAACACCACTCACTGAAGAAAATGTCTTTATCCCATTGTATTACCTGGCCTCCTCTAATGTAGACTAGTTGACCATAAGGGTGAGGATTTATTCATTTAGTTGACCATATGGGTTCTTTATTATATTCCATTGAGCTACACACCAGTTTTTATCTCAGAACTATATTGTTTTGATTATTATAGCTTTGTAGTATAGTTTGATATATGGAACTTCATTCATCTCATTTTGTTTGTTCTCAAGATTTCTTCATTTGGGGGGTATTTTCTTGTTCCATATAAATTTTAGGATTGATTTTTCTAATTCTCAAAAGAATGTCATTCATATTGTAATAGAGATCACATTGAATCTATATGTTACTTTAGGTAGTAAGGACATTTGCAAAATATTAATCCTGAACTTGTGTATAAAATGTTATAATTTTATGTTTTTGTTGTGTACTTGGGTATAGATTACAAATGGCACATTTTCTTTTTCAGTGACATGAATAAACATATTTTAACTTTATTATACAATGACTTTCTTCTGCTAACATTGCAATTTTATCCAGGTTTCTAGTATTGATCTTAATCTAACAAATGATGTATATGTCTCTTGTTTGCTTAACATTAAACATGAAAGTGAAGACTTTCTTTTTACCTATTTTGTCAGACAAAAATGACACCAAAAGTATTTTAGCTTAGAGACATTGATACAAGCTTAATAATTCCAAAAATATAATTCTAAGAGAACTTTGCAAAACATTTCAAGTTATCACACATTTAAATAAGACATTTATTGTCTTCTATATGTGAAGAAAAACATTTCTTTAAAATAATAATGGAACACTTTAATGCACTTTAGTTTCCTCTGTAATTTGTTTGTGTTAGTTTATTTTCAAAATTAAATAATGATATAGAAAAATATAACAAGTACAAAAATTTGTTTTCTTCAACTTTAGTCAAGGTTGAAATGTGAATTCAATGTGTAAATGAGTAAGTTTAGCAATAGAAAAATATGATATTATTTCTTTATAGTAATAGCACAAATAAAACATATTTGTTCCATATGCCATAAAGCTAGTACGAGGGACACAAAGAGTAAGAAAATAAAAATAAGTGTAACTAGCATTTATACTAAAATTCATAATAAGGATCAGATATCTTTTTGAAAAAATGCTTTTCAGTTCCTTATGTGTAACTTAAAACCTCTAAAAATATAATCTTCTTCCATTCTCTTTAAACCTTATAAAAAGTACAACACAGAAGAATTGCAAAATTTATTTCACAGTAGCATGCTGGTATACCTGGAAGCACAATTTTCTTTAGCAATTTTATAATTAATCAGGTCTGACTCAAGAGCACCTATGTATGGATGAAAAAGAAAAAGTAACTTTCTGTTCTGTAAAGTTCAAAATATATGAACCATTACTTTTATAGTCCTTGTAAACAGTGTTCAGGATCTGTTAGATAAAACTGAATAATCCTTCAGCATCCATTTCCTCCCACTCTTTCTATGATTTCAGGGTCAAAACCCTTGGGGAATAGCCACTATCTATGATGGCCATTTGATTTATTGTAAATAGTATCTTGTCTGATGTAACACAAATCCCCTCGTTTGAGCTAAACACTAAGCAGGGAGAAAAATGGGACTCACATTCAGATCCCCTCCATTCTTTCTCACTCTCATTTACACTTTTCTCCTCACTCCTCAATATCACAAGACTAGAAAAGGGTTCACTCTCACTCTACCGAAAAGTCTAACATGTAAAACATGTAGAGATGACTGTCTTTGCACCCTATGAGAAAATATTCTTATATAATTTCTCTAGGTTTCTTATTAACATGCTCATTGGAACGGTGGTAGAAAATCAGAAAATCCTCTTGTAACAACTCGATTAGCATGATATTCTCCCCACAATGCAATTTTTCATATTATAAGATGAATATTTACTCTTTATTCTACGTGCACCCTTCTTTAATACATCTTAATCTCCACATTTTAAAGATAATTTATCTTAACCTCCTCTCACAAAGTGAAAATTTTAGGTAGATTTGGCCAAAGGTACAACAAATTTATCATACAAAATCTTGTATCAATAAGAATATAAAACTTCTGAACATTTGCAGGAAGTAAACAAGAAAACTAATTTAACTTACAGATAAAATGCTGTATTTATCTTATAGTACATGTTTAAAGAAAGGAATATAATTTCCATATTTCCATAATAATTCCAAATTTTGCATAATTTCACAAAGTACTTTCTATAATTAATGAGTATTTTCTTACCATGTAAAATGAATATAATTTGCTAATATAAAATATTTTGCAATGTATATTTTAGTACATGAAAGGAATATAAATTCCATAATTTTATAAGTTACTGTTCTTCACTGCATGATTTTAAGAAATCCACATTCCAGTTGAATCCATTTTTTAAAAAAAATAAGAGTTAATACTGTACTAGCCACTCTAGTGTGCAGTCTTGACAAGAAATTTTGTCATTGGTGACATTGGGAAGCTTAAATGACATTGAAGAAGTTTTAAAAACTACTGCTTTTCAAATTAATCATTTTTGAAAGGAGCAATTATATTCTGGTTGATACTTTCCACACAAACAAACATTCAGTGTTACTAGCAGCAGCAATTATCACCAGTAGTAGAAGATCCAAATATTTAAAATATCTATACATCTTCAACATTTTAAGCCTTCCTGAGTAAATTAAAATTTTCTATAATTATATAATAGATATTAATATTGATAATCCTGAAAATTAACATTCTGTATATTTATAAGTGACATTTAAAAATAAGAATATTCAGGACAAGGTTTTTAAAATATTTTATATATATGTAATATATATATCAGTATAATATATTTCCACTAAGGCCAAACATGTGATCAAATTTTGAAGACAAATTTATTCTGATTATGATAGCAAAAATGACAGTTCATTTGATACCCACAGAATCAAACAAAAAGTAGAAAAATTAAGTGATATGACTTTTAAAAATATTTCAAGTAGTCAACTCTAACTAAATTCTCCCAACAAAAGGCACCATGAGGTTATGGATACTTTTAATTTATTTTATTCAAATATATGATAGAAATTAAGACACAACCAATATTTGAAGATTACTAATTCAATAATAATAACCTGCTGGTTAAGCATATTATGTCTTTAGGTGCACATTAATATGTTTGATTAGTTAATATTTGCAATAAAGAATACTTAAAATTATAATATTAAACATGTTAGAAAATTGTCTAAAAATGTATGTGTAAATTTTATTATAAAAATGAATTATCACCCTGCCGCTGTAGCTCAGTGTATTGAGTGTTGTCCCGAGAACCAAAGGGATGCCAGTTTGATTCCCTGTCAGGGCGCATGCCTGGACTGCAAGTCAGGTCCCCCGTAGGGGATGCGTGAGAGACAACCAAACTCTGGTGTTTCTCTCCATCTCTTCCTCCCTCCCTTCTCCTCTCTCTAAAAACAAATAAATAAAATCTTTAAAGAAGGAGAAATATCCAAGTGTAGTTATTCTACAAAGGAAAGCTGTCAACCATTTTGGATAGAAATTGGGATATTTTATATGACTAAGAATATGGTTTCAGGTATTTAGTATTTAGACTAAGATTCTGCTTATATTTAGGAAAATAGGATGATTATATTTATATCTATATCCACATTTACAAATCTGTATCTATTCACAAATACACACATACATATGTACTTATATGTACTTATGCACATACATCTTACATTTTCAGTCGTCTTTCTTTTAAATTGCCTGAGTCAAAATTATTATTACAACACAGAAGCAAAGCATACCTCCAAATTGCCATATATTTCTGGAAACATGGACAATTTGATTATTCAGAAACCAGAGTCTGTACATTTTCCCAAGTTGATCTGGTTGATAAAATGGTTCTTCCTTTGAGCTCAATAATTTATCGTCTTGTACCAGTATAATGTAAGTCAAGAAACAATATTTTGGTGGTGGTTGTTGACCAGTAACTTCTGGACTTTTGTCTCTTTTTCTTAACCACAAAAAACATTGTTTTCTATTAATAGCACAAAATAAGTTAAAAATGAAGAATGGAATTGCTTTATGGTTTTCTGTCAACATGATGCAGATATTATTTCTTATTTTGTGTTTTTATTTAAGAAAATCTTCAGGATGATTATTAATCCCTTTGAAAGTATTGAAGTATACATGCTTTGGAGCAATAGTTCTAAATTACATTTGTTAATAAACATCTTATACAAAATTATATTGGATATATAATCATCTATACTTATTGAAATTCAGTCACCTGTTGTGATCAGTGATGTCTTTTAAAATATGGATAGCATTTTCTCCAGCCATTTCATCAAATTAGAGAAAATTTTTATTTTATGGGTGAATACATGAGGAACAAAAGTGGGTTACAATAGTCTGTACTGGAAATGATACAATAATTAATAACAATACAACACTAATCTGTGTTTTGTCTGCTCTGTAAACACACAATTATAATCTCTCTTGATAGGTGAGGTAATGGATGCAAATAAAACCACCTAAAATACAAATAACTGACATACTTAAATGTAATGAAGAAATAAACAGTAACTTCTGTGTGTGCTTTTGTAGTATCCTGTGATACCGGATAGATCGGGACCTTGAAATTGCCTTGTTGCAATTTTTTTTTTAAATAGGTCTTGCAGATTTTTAAGTAAGGAAACATGTTCACATCTCTGGAAAAATAAGATCCTGTACTTAAAAGTGAAATTTATAACTTGTTTCCAGAGTAGGAACTATGAAAGATAAGATGGATGCTTTTGTGATTTTGCAGACAAAAAGTTGTTTTTTTTAAACACCATATTGAAATTTTGGCTGCTTTAAAATATTTGAGGAATTTTGTGAGAAAAAGAAAGTTGAGTTTGCTTATTCACATGGGGTGCAGAAGAAAGATTTAGGACTAGCATGTGGAGATAAAAGAAGAAACAGTTGTCTTACAAGTGATGAAGAATTTCCAATGATTAGAACGAAGTAGAGACCTTATGCTCATTATTTCCGAGACTATATTTTTTCTGTCACATATGACAGTTTGTACCAGAGATTTGAAGAAGTCCTGCTCATTTGATTCTGTTAATAGCATCAGAAACATGAAGGTAGTCCGCCCAAATAGGGAACTCCAGGTGTGTGGTGCACTTTGAACACTATGCAGACTTATTTGGGCACTATGATGCTCTGGCTTAAGAAGACTGACTGATTACAGCAATAAAGTTGCCAAATTTAACATTCGGTCTAGACAGGGACATGTTTCCTTGCATTCTCTTTGAAGGCAAATTAATATATCCATAATTATGCTGAAGTGGAAGCACAAAATAATACTTTGAAGATAAATACACTAATTAAGGCTCTTATTATTATTATTAGGCTTGAAATATGCTTTTTCTTTGACACCTGACTACACAAAGAAGAATACAACAAAGAGAACCATATATGTGTGTGTGTGTGTGTAGGCTATTTATTTATTTATTTATAGAGAGAGGGGAAGGGAGGGAGCAAGGCAAGGAGAGAAACATCAATGTGTGGTTGCCCTCTATTGGGTACCTGGCCTGCAATCTAGGCATATGCCCTGACTGGGAATCGAACCAGCAACCCTCTGATTCACAGGCCAGCACTCAATCCACTGAGCCACACCTGCCAGGGCTATGACCACTTATATATTTTTGAATAGACATCTCTGATAACTTCATTTCAAATTTGACTTGAACAATGTCCTAGAAATCATAGTCAAGATTCTTTGAGGTCAGAAAGGAAACTTTCATTTGGAGATTCTAACTGGGGAAACAGATAGATTCTCTTTTAGCCGAGGTGATTGTGTCAAATTAAGTACTTTATTTTATGAGAGAAGCAGATGGAATGGTGACTGCAGAAGAGGCACTTAGCCAACCAGATCAGCTGAAGCAGCGTAACAGATGTCTCAGCCAACTTGTCCTCAGATCACATATGTCAATGGGTATCTTCATAATTTTAGCTGTTGGGCTCACCACTGCTACTGGCAAATTAAACCAAATGCTTTCACTCTCTCAGCGTATTCATTTTGAACCAACATAACAATTGGCAGAGATAACAGGGTTAGGTTCCACAGGGTTCCATTATAAAGTATCATTAAATGAAAATAATTAAACACTTTCAGTGTCATGATCCTCTCTTTCTTGACTGTTGGTATATTAGAAACCGAGGGTTAGGGTAATTATTATCATATTTCAAATGAAGTGGCTTATTTGGAGCCATGAACTAATTCAATTTAAAAAGTTTATTTCAAATATATGTTTTCTTTGCACAAGCCCATTTGTCATCTTGCACTGTGATTTCATAAAAGGGGGGTAATAAATATCTTAAATCCCAAAGACTACTATACCATTATATGTACTTGGTTTATTTCTTTTTGCCTACAGGTCTAAAGCGTGCATCTTAAAGTGTGAGTTGTAGTAATGCCAATATAATTAAAATCATTTACAATCCTGATATTTACAAAAATATCTAATGTTTTTCAAATTATTATAGCAAGCAGGAAAATAAATGAGAGACTATAACTGAAAAACAAGTGAGCACATAAATATATATTTATAAACACATATATGCACACCATGTATGTATAATATTCACACATACTACATTCTCGTAATGGGAGCTTCATCAAATGTGTTCATTAAGTGACAATATTGATGTCAGTGATCTTCACCATTATTGTTGATTTATTACAGTTTTAGATAAGAAACTAAATTTAATACTTGTCTAGTGAACAAGCAGTCGAGAAAAAGTAAAGAGGAAAAATTTAATTAAGCTTATTAAGAAAAAACAGCTAATTACAGTCATATGCTGCATAACGGTATTTAGATTAACAATGAACCTCATATAAGACATTGGTTCTGTAAGGTTACAATGGAGCTCAATTCCCTATAAGAAATGGAAAGATAAAATTGGAAGGACTTTTTTTCCCTCTGATGGGAGCAGTCTCTGTGGGGCTTGAAAATAATAAATCTTTCACTCACAACACCTCAATTTTGAGAGCACAGATTGTGTTCCAATCAGCCAGCCATTCACCTGTTTCAGCACAGAAGAGTGTGCCCCACCCTACTGTGCTATATATTCAGAGGGTGCTGAAGGCCCCACGAATCTAGTTTGGTGGTCTACAAAGAACAGTGTGTAAATTATTCGTAAATTCATTTTAGTGAAAGCTTTCTCTGGTAGTGTGGAGCCAGCTTGTCCTTGGAGATGTTTTCCTGGTTGTAATTATGTAAAGCCCTGTTAAGTTTTATTTCTTCCATCAATCCAATGCCAAAGAGAGCCCTTTGGACCATGTAGGGTCAAAGGAACCAAAAACAAATTATCAAAGGTCAAATATTGAGTCATAGTTCTGCACCATCTCTCTGTCACATACCTTCTTTTTTATGAATACCACAAAGTTCCTTAATCTGACTACTGCTCCAACGTGCAGTAGCCAAAACACATCACGACAGCTCCTGTGTTTCTTCATCTCTCCATCTTGATTTTTATTTCTATTGATTTTTAGGCCACTGTTTACTCCCTCCTGGGAGTCACTGCTATGGTAATCAAGCCTTACCCGGCCAGTTTCTCCTTGATATTTCCAATCAGCAGCCCACACCCCTGTTCACAGAGCAGCACTGGCAGCTCCGATGTTCTGTTTCTGACCCTGTCAAAGGAATCAAGGGGGGCTGGTGGGACAGTGCTTACTAACACTACAGTACAGTGATGTCCCACGTCTTTATAATTCACTCACAACTCACTCATTGACTCACCCAGAGCAAGCGACTGCCCGTCCTGCATGCTTTATTTGTGGTAAATGTCTTAAATAAGTATAATTTTTTGTACCATATTTTAATGCATATTTTTCTATGATTAGAAATGTTTAAGCACACAAATACTTACCATTGTGTTAGAATTGCCTATAGTACTCAGTATGTAACATACTGTGCAAGTTTGGGGCCCGGGAGAAATGGGGCATATCGCATAGCCTAGGGGTGTAGTAGGCTAGGCCTTCTCAGCTTGTGTAAGTGCAGTCTATGATGACCACAAATGACAAAATTACCTAAAGACACATTTTTCAGAATGGATCCTTATGATCAAGTGATGCATGATGCATGATGCATAATCATAATGCTTAGACGAAGACATAGCTCTTGTGATTCTGGGCTCTGTTTCTCCCTGTGCTGCACCACATACATTTTAAGTGCATCCTACAGATGACTTATGAATTGTTTCACCATACGTCATAGATTTCCCCTAGGTGTACTAAAGATATTTTGTGACCTTGAATTTCCTCGATCATGGGCCTTAGGATGAGATGTGAATGTGTGCCAGCTTTGCATCTGTGGCGGGCACTGCTCTGTGTTTCCTTCATTTTCATGATCTCGGGCTTTGAGTATCATTACACTGATTTTTTCAGGATGATATTCAGCCCAAACATAAAGAGTCTGACATTTATTCCAGGTTGCTTTTTTTCTCCTCTGTTTTTGCCCTTTTGTGGGGACAAGAGTATAACATCAGGAAAAGACCAAGGAGAATGAGAGAGCTGCAATAAGAGAAAAAGGAAGATGAGCACAACAATGTGGTTGATAGAGCGATATGATCTTATTCCCTGGACAGACACCTGCGTAGGTAAAGGTTTGATGATTTATCTCTGTGCCTGAATTAGAAGTATAAACAACAACTATTACTATCACCTCCAAAAATGGGGGGAGACAGCAGGACTGAGACAGGGGTCAGAAATGAGCAGCGCACATTGCCATGCTTTATGTTCCAGAAGGTGCTGTCAGTATTTGCTGGATCTGAGCTAACCTACTCATATTTACTGAAAAGAACCGCTTGCTATCTGAAGACATAAGAAGAGCAAGTGAGTTTCGGCCGGGGCCTGAGAAGAAGTGGATGAATGAGTATAAAAGGATGCAAAGAGTGTGCAGGGAACTAAGTACAGTAACCTTAGTGAGGGGTTGCCTAAAGAACAAATGGTCTCCTCATAGGGGAATCAGCACTTGAGCACCAACCACACCAAGTGCATTAATGATCTGTCACTCTTGGCCTGAGAAAAACAACACAGCAAAAAAATATCATTACATGACACATTAGGTTAAGGACCACATATTATTTTGCTGTTTACATTCAGAAAATTATATTTTGGAGGAGTGAAGAGAAAGTCATTTGGAACTAGTCAATAAATAGCACTGTGGTTCCCAACGCCGGCATTCAAGATTCCAGGTGAAGTCTTCACAGAGAATGAAAGAAGGATGTAACATTCCAGATGGAAATTGAACATTAGTCGGGACTGAGTTTGACACAAGCAGCATGATTAGCAAGATACAGAATTTGCTCAAGGTACCAGAGATTGGACAGGGAGATTCAGCCTGACACATGTAGAAACAATGATAAAAGAAAAATATTTTCTAGATAATAATTCACTTACATGAAACTGATGAAACAAAACAGAGAAATAAACACCTAATTTGAAGTTAATTAAGACTCAGAAAAATGGTCTTATAGTGTCACACTTCCTCATAGAGACATTCAAGTAAACCTCATGTACAAAAACCTACCTAATGATTCATTTGATTTAAAGACTTTGGGAAATAACATTAAGTAAAAAAAAAAAAAAAAACAGACAAAAAGCAAAAACAAAACTAAGGAACTGTCATAGTCCAGAGGACACATGATGACTAAATGCAATGTGGTATACAAGATTGAATATTTGAAACCAAAAAAAAAAGACATTAATGGAAAATCTGGTTGAAATCTGGGTAAAGTCTGGAGTGCCCTGCAATGAATTACAGAAGATCCACTCGTTGAGAATAAAAGACTGCCAGTAACAACTCACCTATGTAAAATAAGTACTTCTTCTTCAGGAAAAAACACTAAAGCAGTATGAGACTGGAAACAGTAGTATGTCCATTTTCAAGGAAACTTGAAGTCATATCTATTCATCATCCTCTTGATTATATAAAAAAGATTTTTAGGTGTTCAGGTTTAGGTAGACTCTGGGAAGAAGAAAGACAAAATAGAAGGAGATAAAAAGAAGGAAAAAAAGAAAGGAACAAATAAAGGGGGACGAAAAGGAAATAGGCAGGAAAAGAGGAAAGGAAAGAGGGAGGGAGGAAAGAGGGAGAGAATAAAGGAAGGAAGGCAGAAACAACATTTCAACAGTTACACTGGTGTTCTGAGGGACAGGCCCCTCCCTCACCCAACGCGAACCTGTCAAAATATTACCCATATAGCATGGCTCCTGCTACCGCGTGGTGGATGGTGGAATCTTGTCTCTTAATCATCTCCCAAACTCATCAAACACCTGAGTTACATTGCTCATAACACATTTGTTCTCCTTAAGGTGCTCTCATTTCCTTCAGATCAATGACAAGGTCTATATGCTTAGCTATACTATGTAGTGATGACAGTACATGTGCATCTGTGGAAGTGTCTCTTAAGGGTGCTAATCAAGAGATGACAAAATGCTGGGTAGAAAAGAATTTATTGGCAAGGGAGCTTTCTTTTATACATTTGGACGTAACATCAGTGTATAGTGTCTCAAACTGACCCCGAGTTTATTCTATGGCCCTTGGGGGTTGAACATGATTGCTTAGAGTCAATGAGGCAGCAACATTAAAACTGATTTGGCAAAGTGTTAAGAAGAATCATGAAAGATCATAAAAGCTGCAATTTTAAAATGGATTTATTCTGAGATCAGAGATCCCACTGTATCTGTTTTCTGGGGCCACAAAAGACCATAATTTCATCAAGGTAATGAGAAATTTACTGTTGAAGTTGGCATCTGCTTCTCTATAAAGTTTAAGGTCTGTGACCTATGTAGACAGAGATATACTATTATAGAATTATTCTCCCTGGTCTCAGTGGTTATATGATCCACAAAGATGGATATTTGGTGGTGCTGCTTAAACACAGAGGAACAGTCAAAATTGTAACAGGAAATAAGGTCTGAAAGAAAACCAAGTTATCTTTAACTTCAGATATTTGTGCAAATTACCAATGGGCCACGATGTTCCTTAAAGAAGGATAGATGCAGAGCTAAACATAGCAAAAGATTATTATATGAAGAGTATAACAAGATAAAGGAAAAAAACGAAAAGTCAAAAAATGTTGACAACAGACATCTAATGCAAAAAATTATTAATCTAAGCCAGTTTACAAATACAAAGCTTACAAAATAAAGTGAATAATGTGTGGATACATATTTATCGTTGTAATATTTTATTGAGGAAATGACCTATTTATCACTATGATTTTTGGTAGTATTGTCTCTTGATATCTATCTTATCTAATATTAATGGAACCACTCCAGGTTTTTTAATTCACTGTATGCACAAATACGTTTTTCCATTTTAAACCATCTGTCTTTTTAGTTATCTCTTTAAGTAGCATTAAACTGGATCTTGTTTTTGTATCAATTTTTTAAAATGTTATTGAATTGGGATAATAACACTTAACATGAGATCTGCCCTTTTTAACAGAGTTTTAACTGCACCATCCAGTATTGTTGACATAGTGTAATGTTGGACAGCAGATCTCAATCTTACCAACAGTATATGAGAGTCCCCTTTATTCCACATCCTACAAAATATTAGATATACTTAATAACTCTTAATTTAGCCCTTTTAATAAGTTCATGGTGATCTCTCACTGTTTTTTTAACTGAATATCCCTTAGAATTCACGATGAGCAATTTTTCTTCAGATTTTTTTATCCTCTATATTTTTGGTAAAACATCTGCTCATATCTTGTGCCTACTCTCATGAATTTTGGCTATTTCTTTTTCTTTAACAAACAGGACAGTTAAACAACAAATATGTATGTTGCAATTTTATTTATTCTCACTCATTCTTGAATACATGAGTAACTTCTTTGTTTCATGGAATAAGCTGTTTTCAATACTGAAAGAATATTTTCTATTTTTAAAATTTTTGTGCTATGCACAGCATAATAGACAGATCCACAATCTACTTTTAAGATTAATCTACATTATTAACATATTCTCCATCTGTTTCTTAGGTCCAGACATAGCTCACAGAAAGAGGACTACTAATTTGTTATCATTTATGACTATCAAGTGTTGCTGTGTAGTGTTAATGAAGACACAGAGGCAAAGGCACACCAGCCCTTGCCTTGAAGGAGCTCATTGTCAAGTAAGGAAGACAGACATGGAAATGATTCCAACAGAGATGGGGAGAGTGAGGTTGGAGGGACAGCAGCAGTCAGAGGGTTAGAGGAAGGAACCATTATCCTGTCTTGCCATATATTATTTTAAATTTCTTAATATTATTTAGAATAACTATGACAAAGCAAGCATGAAACATAAGGTCTCTCCCAACTGCCTGGGTGAGCCCATGCATCTTGTTTATTGAAACATTACAGTCATTCATTAGTTTATTGCCCCACTTCTCCCCCGACTCCAGCCCCTGGCAGCGCCAGTCCACTCTCTGAGTCTATATTCTCAGGCATAATTGCAACATGTAGTCCATTAATAATTAATATAGTTATAATTTGCATAGATTTATGTCTACCGGTTTATAATTTATTTTCTGTTTTTCTCCCATCTGTTGTTTGTTCCACTGTTTTCCTTTTCCAGTTTCCTTTGAGTCATTTAAATATTTTCAGAAATCCACTTTATTACCTGTTGGACTTTTTCTATATGTATTCATATTAGTTTAAATGTTTGCTTCAGATATTTCAATATGCTTAATTAAGTTCTACACTGCACTTAGAATTGCTATTTTCTCACTTACATATAGACAGCTTGTATTCACATGGGTCTATTTGATAACTCTCTGACTTTCTCTCTGCTAACGTAGTCATATGCATTTGTCAAATACCACAACACAGTGTTACAATATATGCTCACAAACTCATATTTTAAATACATTAGTAGAGGAAGTCAATTTTATATTTTCCTGGATATTTATTAGTAGGAAAATGCTCTCACATTTCTAGGTCTTGTGAGCAGTGCAAGAGACTGCCTTTTTTCCAGACTATCCTTTCAAGCTTTTTTGCTTAGAGAAAAGCCTTGGGTGGTTAATCTGAATATAGATTTTCTAAATTGTAATTGATGGAAAAATTAAATTTGAGATATGAAAATGTTGATATTCTATGTATTTTTTTATTATCAAACAGTTATTTTGTTGATGAAAGCATTTGTGAATACTAATTGATTCAAATATAGGCAAATTACATTTCTGTTTTTGGTCAGTAACAAACATTTTAAAGTTTAATGAGCTTTCAATATATTCAGATATGTTGGTTTTTATAGTATCTCAGGCAAATAAGTAATGGTAAAATTTTCACTTAACCATGTGCCATATAATTTTTATTTAAAATATTATCAGGTATCAATAAATCATAAGAATTCCTACATTTTAGCAGTTTTTGATAAAGACCATATTTATCAAGTAAAGGACATCAGATCTTTCTGTTGCCATCTATGGCAAGTAGTGGGCTGAATCTGATAAAAGTTAGTAGTCCTATTTCTGTGAGCTTCTTGCAGCTTGTTCTCAGTATTGGATACTTATAGTGCTGACATTTCGAAAGAACAGATGGTGCAGAGGAAGTCCTCAGACGTCACCAGAGGGCGGTTTTCAAATCTTTGTCACAGGTTTAGAGAGCTACAACTGGAAAGAGACAAAACTTTTTCACTAAGCCTTCTATTTGCAACTCAAAGTTAGTTACCTTCCAGCACACTTAAATAGCAAAGTTACCACTCAAATTATTATAATAGTCACACCTTCTTACACTGTGATTTTGGGGAAATATCAGATCTTTCAATCTTTGTATCGATATTGGGGATATTTTCTAGATTTTCTACCATAGAAAGATATTGGTTTAACTGCCTATAATGAGCTTGACACTGTAACAATATTTTTACTTAGGGTATTAATACATCTAGTGTGCTTTCTTATAATATTTGGATTATGCATATCTGGTATGTCTTATTATAATTATTGTATTAAGCAATTGTCTCAGAATTTAAAATATACAGTTTTCCTACTTTTTTTTACAGACCACGCTGCCTAGTTTAGTGTTGGGCATATGCATGGTGCAAGAACACATATCACTGAATGTTTGAGTGAATGGATACTTGATCACTTATGAGACTAAAATTATACGTTAAAGAGAAAGTGTCATTTTAAAAAATATTTTATTTATTAATTTTAGAGAGAGGGGAAGGGAGGGAGAAAGACAGGGAGAGAAACACCAGTGCATGGTTACTCTCATGTGCCCCATATCTGGGGAACCCGGCCGGTAGCCCAGGCCTGCGCCTGCACCAGGAACTGACCCAGAGACCCTCTGTTTCACAGGCTGGCACTCAATCTGCTGAGCCACACCAGCTGGGGAGAGAAAGTGTCATTTATATAGCAAAATTTTAATGCTTAGTTTGAAGTACAGTATTTCCAGAGCATTAGACCTGTGCAAAACAGCTACATATAAAAATAGACAAGTAAGTAATTCTTGGGTTATTCACCAGTGTGGGTAGCAAGAGCTCCTGTGTCCTTTTATTGGCACTAATTACAGTTTTATGCCGTTGTTAAAATATAGTACATATTTTTCCATTGGTTAGTACCTTGTTGTTAAATTTATAACATCATCTTGAATCTCAGAGGCATGCGTATAAAAAATGTGTTTTAAATTCCATTGCTGAATGCAATGAGTAGGGTCTTTTAATATTTCATGTTGTGTTTATGGAAAAAGCATTGTGAAATAATAAACCTGATGTTAATCACTCATGGGAAATGTGGCACAATATATATTTTCCCCTTCAACATAGCTGTTTAAAGGAAGGAGAAAAATCTCCATGGCTGTCACAAGATGTGAGTTTCCTTATAAGGAAGTGGAATGAAAGGGTACAGAAGTTTTTCAATATCTTCAAGAGTCCTTTGTTTAAAAGTTTCTTTCTGTGAGAAGTAGTAGAGTATCAATGACTGTCCCTTCTTGTATTCTGCAGCTTTGCCTTGCAATGGGTGAGCAAGTTCTCCCATACAGCACAATTCATCTTGATCCTCATGAACAAATAAAGGAGGACTAGCTAAGATTATTGAAGTCTATTATAAAATCTACAGGGTATGAAAGCTTGAGGGATATAGCCCATCCAGTGAGAAACCTTGATGCTACAAGACCTTCAGTTAGACCTAGATGCTACAAAACTTCCTTGAAGGGACCTTTCATAAAGTGGAAATAAGGTAAGCTTAGGCATCAGCAGCCCAGAGATTTAATTCTAATGTGCCAATTACCTGGGACATGAACTTGGGAAAGACCCTCAACATTTCTCTGTTTCCATTGCATAAAGGTTCACACAAAGGGATTTATCAGGTGTCATTTTATTAAATATTCTTCGAGTATTTTTGTTTCTTACATTGTTAGAAAATTTGTAGATTTTAGTTTAGAAGGAAAAGATCACATTTTTATTTTATGCTTTTCAATGAAGGAAATTTATAAAGAGATGAAGACAGCCTAAAACAATTCTAGAGAATCAGGTCATTTTTTCTATGTGTCTTCTAGACTCTTTATAGATGTATTTACGAAAATAAAGAGCGAAGTCCAAGAAGAAAATCAGTGTTGTTCAGTTATACTATATATTTTAGTATCAAAGAATTATTTAACATTTGAAGATATTTTTCCAACCAGGGTTTTTGACTGATCATGGAATGTTATTAAATTTATCTATTTTCAGAAAAAGAATGACTTTTATGCTAATCAGTGTTCTTCTTTCAATTCTGGGTCAACTCTTAGCTCTACAACCACAGGCTCTTCCAATTCTGTTTTGTAATTGCAGTAAGGCATTTCTGAGGATTTATCTCTACTGATGCACATGAGTAGAATGTGGCCTTTTCTTGAATCCATCAGGATTGTAACTCTTTTTTGGACTTTTTGCTTCTTGTTGCTACTGTTCTTGATGTTCATTTATAACTTGGGTGCAATTTATCACTCCTAAAAGCTTTCCTCTTAATAACAGGAACAAGACAATGGTGTCCGCTTTCACTACTTTTATTCAACTTAGTATCAGAAGTTTGAGCCAGAGGGTTCAGACAAAAAAAAAAAAAGAGATAAAAAGCATCTAGATTGGAAATGAAGAAGTAAAACTGGCATTGTTTGCCTATGACATGATAATGTACATAAAAAACCCTATAGGCTCCATCAAGAAACTATTCAACCTAATAAGTAAATTTGGCAAGACAGTGGGATATAAAATCAATTGAAGGCCTTTTTGTACACCAACAATGAAATATCAGACACAGAAACTAGGGGGAAAATCCTATTTACTATAGCAACAAGAAAAAGAAAGTATCTAGGAATAAACTTAACCAAGGAGGTAAAAGACCTGTACTTGGAAAACTAGAACACTGAAGAAATTAAGGAAGATGCAAATAAATGAAAGTATATGACCATAGCATATACTATGGTCATGGATTAGGAGAATTAACATCAATAAAATGTCTATACTCCTCAAAGCAATCTATAGACTGAATACAGTCCCTATTAAAACACTAATGACATATTTCACAGACTTAGAACAAACTTTCAAAAATTTATATCAAACTAAAAATGACCCAGAATAGCTTCAGCAATCTCAAGAAGGAAGAACAAAGTAGGAGGGATCACAATATGTAATATCAAACTATATTACAAGGCCACTGTATTCGAAACAGTCTGGTACTGGTATAAGAACAGAAACAAGGAGCAATTGAACAGAGATTGTCATTTTTATAAGGCATGCATCAAACTAAAACAAACAAACAAAAAACCTAGAAAGCAGGGGAATCATTCAAATGTGTTTCTGTTTTCATGTCATTAGACTCTCAATAATAAAAAAATACAAACTTAGTTTATAATTAAAGAAAAAATATGTCCAGATAATATAAATATTTTATATGATGTTATTATATAGTTTTATATTAAAGTATTTCTATTTTTTCAAAAGTCATACATATCTGTAATGAATGTCATTTCCAAATTAAGATTTTTGTTAAAGATAGAGAAAACAGAGTTAAAAGCAAACTTTTTAGACATTTTCAGAGTAGCATTTAGTTTCTCCCATACTTTTGGGGAAAGCTTCCCATACAATGTATGATTCATGTGTATCCTTTGCAGCAGTGTACATTCTATAAATCTTCTATAAAACAGTAATAAATTACAAAATAGCTTCTATTTAAGATATCAGCATTAAAATCATATGGTACTGCATTGGTCTGATAATTATTTATGTGCCAATGAAAATAGTCAAACTAAGCGAAAATACATTTTTAGCTCCAATTTAATATTTACCTTTTTAATAATAAAAGATGACTTTTGAAATGTTAGATGCATAACACCCACGGTTTAAATCACACAGGAAGAACATGGAAGAATCATTATGTGATATTCAACCTTTCAAATCTAATCATGCTTGACATTTTTATGAGCATTACTCCAGATCTCACTAAATGCATATATTTACATAATATATTTTTTACATTTTCAGTTTTTTTAAACTAAGATAATATTATGAATCTTTATCTCTATATAAGTATATTTTACTTATATGTGCATAATCAAACATTTTAAAGATTATGCAATCATAGTATAGTATATATTAACTGAGGGAATGGTCTGCATATAATATACACACACACACACACACACACAAAACTAGTATTCTCTTGTTAAATATTTAATATGTTTTCAAATTTTTGCTATTACAGTCCTGGTCATGTGTTTCTGCTGGTTGGAGCATTATGTTGTACACCAAATGTTGCAAATTTGATTCCCTGTCAGGACACATACCTAGGTTGCAGGTTTGATTCCCAGTTGGGGTGCATATGGGAGGCAAACAATCAATGTTCCTCTCTTACATAAATGTCTTTTTCTCTCTCTCTTCCCCTTTCTCTCTCTCTAAAATCAATAAACATAAAGGAAATTATTTTTAATAACAAGATACTTGGAGAAATTATTTTCATATACTTTTTCATATTGTAACCACATCTGTAGGGAAAATCCTTATAAGGAGAATTGCTGGATAACAGATAATAAATATTTTATATTTGATAATTAAAACTAACATTCCAGAAAACTGCATACTACTATGCCCTATAAGAGTAGTGAGATTCGGCAGACTGTTGACTTTTGTTCCACAAGCAAAATGTGTCGATTTGTTAAAGCTTTTGTTCTGTAGTAAATTTGTTTCTATCATAGTTTTTGAATGTCTCTTACTTTATTTAATCTAATATATATTTAAATTGTCATCTATTTTTAAAATATATCTTCTACTTGTGGTGTTGTTGTAGAAATCCCATTTTATATATAATTACCATTAATTATCATTTTCATTCATATGGCATTTTCTAATATTTTAAACATATTTTAATTTTTCATTTTGGGGTCTCAAGTATAAAATCTCATTTGTAGACAATCATACTTGTGTCTTTTCTTCCTTCTATTTAAGTATGAATACCTATCTGAGTCACTCTTTAAATGCATTGGTCTGATCTGTAAAAATGTTAAAAGGCCAAATGTCTATCTGTTGCCCCTATAGTTCTTACAACCCTAACACTTTAATTAATCTTATAAGAAAAGACTCATTTTTTGATTTTTTAAAAACATTTTAGGGCATAAATTAGTCACTTATTTGTAAGGTTATTTTCCCCAAAGCAAATTCTCTTCTAAATTTCAGAATTCTTGAGTCAGAAATCATTAAATAATATTTGAATACAAAATTATAGTATGGTCCACAGGCTAGCATTTTAAGATAACACCAGCTTGGTATACCAAAAATAGTATAAACAGAAATCTTGCAAGGAAAGAAGAGAGAGAGCATTCTTGTTATTAGAATAATATCTCATCACATTTGTTATTAATACTGAGCATCATTAATGTCAAGCATAAATTGTACTTTGCTTTCAGACTATACTTATAAGATCTATTTCACCTTTCTATAACAGAACCTTTATAAATTAAGCATGTTGAAATATATTTAATTTGCTATGCTTCAGATAAAATAGTGATGCCTGTTGAAAATACACATAATGAGATGGATGAGATATAAAAGAGCTAGTGAATATGCTGAGATTAACAACTATCAATAAATATCTAGATGTTTTGTAAATTCTCTCTTGGCATAACAAAGGTTAATAAACACAGATTTCAAAGTACTAGAAGGACAACCTAAGTAATTTCCTTGGGAAACTTCTAGGTAATGGTTTAGAAAATATAATAAGATAATTGATCTTTTGGAAGAAGGCACTGAGGAATTGAATGAAAATTTGTCAGCACACATTTCTGAAACACAACTGCAAACTAATGTAATGAATCAATTTTGATAGAGTAAATGGTAAGGTTGACAAGGACAATGTGCCATGTGTAATGAAACAAGGTTAATCTCATAATGTCATAAACACGATGTTCTATTGCCTGATTCTTTTAACAAACAATGTATCATGCGCATCATTGAAAATGGCTTAGTATGAATGATTATGATAAAATTATCTTACTGGAAATATACTAGTTTCACCATAAGTTTCCTTGCCTATATATTTATTCTTTATATAGTTTTATTTATATTTTGCTTATTTTATCAGCTTTTTGAAAGTCTTAAACCCTGGTCTCTGCTTTTCATAGTATTCTTAATAAAACTTCCTTTTACCACATCAAATAATTTTATAAACTGCAAGCAATTGTACATTTATTACTCCATTACAGAACAAATAGTTATTTTTTATCTTTCTATCTGTGCAGGACCTCGATCAGAATTTGCTGATACTTGTGAAAGAGTTTCAGTTTACTGGTGGGATGGATAGGTTGTGATTCACTCCACCTCTTTTAGTTTACATTAGAACAGCTCTTTGTAAAATAGATAAGCAAACAAAAACATCTAATTATAATTTTTTTTAAAGATTTTATTTATTTATCTTCAGAGGGGAAGGGAAGGAGAGAGGGAGAGAAATATCAATGTATGGTTGCCTCTCGTGCATTCCCTGCTGAGAACTGGCCTGCAACCCAGGCATGTGCCCTGACTGGGAATTGAACCGCAATCCCTTGGTTCACAGGCCCGCGCTCAATCCACTGAGCTACACCAGCCAGGGCTAATTATAAATTTTAAGCAGTATAATTGTCCTGAAAGTGACTCCTTAAAGCAACATATTAAGATACTGGCATTGGATTACAAATGAACTGTTATCTTTCTAAATTTTATTCATTACAGTTATTATTGCGATGCAAGCTTTTTTTCCTCTCCATTCATTACCTTACAATTATCTCATAGCTCCTTAAATAGTGAGCCTTCTAGAGAAGAGTACCCTCAACTCTGCAGTCACCAATCCATTAAAAAAATAATGAAAGAAAAAAAAATCTTCTACGTGCCAAGTGTTGTTCTTTGGGGACAGAGCAGACAGGAACAGGAAATCCTTGCCATTGTGGAGCTTACATTCTAGTTGGAAAAGATAGTCAATAAACAAACATAACATACTTTCAGGAAGTATTAATATGACTGGGTAAGAACATAAAGAATGCTAGGTTATGTGCCATTTTTATAGGAAAAGTCCAGGAATGCAGTGTCATCTGAGCAGACACTCAATGAAGTGGTACTAAGTAAGGGAAGAGTTCATTCTTGGCATAGAGATTTAGCAAGAAAAAAAATGACTTCTATGGCAACCAATTGTTACTGATGAAGAAGAGCAAAGAAGTCTTTTTAAATTGTGTAAACTAGAGTAATATGGTAGGAAATGACGTAGAGGAAAACCTTGAGCTGGTTAGTAAATTTTTACTGTTCTTTTTGTTTGGTTTTATGTTTTTTTAATGAGAACAATAATTTTGAATTTTGCTTTCATGTGGTTAGAGGATGGTGCGATAATGATATGTTTGATATGTGGCCTTACAAGTTCAGCTGTAAGACTATCAACATCATGTGGCAAGTAGGCGGTACAGTAAGTAATAGAGAATGACGACGACTACTTAGGTTTCTATTACCAGAGTTCAGGTGAAATCATTTTGGATACACCGTGAAGGCATGTCTGAGAAGATATGCTGATGTGATGTGCAGCAAAAGGATAAAGGACAAACTCAAAAGTCACAGCAAAATTTTATTGGTGCAACGGTGTCCATGTAAGTGATTTTCACCAAGGAAGATACCATTTTGACAAGAGTCAGTGGAGGGGTGGGGGACAGATAAACAACAAAAATTTATTTACATAAAGTTTGAGACTTATTTTAGACCAGCTTGGAGTAGGCTTCTAAAGATAAATTTAGATATAGATGCATATATATATACACACATATAATTATTGATATTAGTGAAGTGGTAAGTCCTGAAGATGAACAATTTAAGCCATATGCATATAGATATCATGGAAATACAAATTTGTACAGAATCCACTGCCAACTGCTAAATGAATAATTATCTGTGTTTTTATGGAATATAATATCTCTAATATTTCTATAACTAGAAAATAAATACATGTGCTATTCATGCGGTATCTCTGTTCTGTGGAAAATACTGTGATTGCCACATATAAACAGGTTAACATTTGTCAATATTTTTGGACGTGCCTAACTGTTTTCCCTGACAGGACATTGTCAGAGGCTGGAAATTATGCTCTGCAGTCTGATTATGGACACGAAATCTGACTTAAATAAAAATTATTTCAACTGTAGGTATACTGAAATAATTTTTACTCCTTTATCATATTTTCACTGTTGCTTGAATGAATTTTAACCACTGAAAAATACTTCTGTGAACACTGAGCATTCCTTCCACTAAAACAGTCTCCACATTTGTGCACTAGACTTTTTGGTCTTTGATAGTTTCCGTCTCAAGTCCAGTGATCTCCCTGGAAAGGCACAGTAGACCTGCTAGATGGGGCTTCAAATGCCTTGTTTCTTAGATCTGCCCCTTAGCAGTCATAGTTTTTCTGGTCTCCTTCCATGGGGTGCATCTCTCCCCATAAAGCCGTGTGAACATCTCTCTTCAAATCTTTGTCATAAGCTAATGAAAGCATAAGCTAATGAAAATTTAAGATATGCTATATTGATATTTGAATGTCTACTTCCTATTCATATTTAAAATATATGTGCCTGTCTTTATTCTATATTGTGTCTGTAAGAAGTCAGATTTCTTTATAATTTAAATTGTTTACTACCCTTAAGGATAATGAGTTAAGGACATATAGAATTTATTATAATTTTTAACTGTTGTAGCTTGAACATAAATGAGACCTAATTTATGGTTTTTAAAGAACCTCTTCATTATTTCTTTAAATGTGAAGTAAGTTTCAGCATTCTAACTAATCTCCTCTACAAGTGACAACTATGTTACACTAATAGAATAAATAAAATTTGTTACAAAACTGTGAAGAAAGTCTTAGCTAGAATTTGGTTTTAAGTAACTCAGCAGATAAATATGTTTTTAAATTATCAAAATGTAAATTATGAATTTTATTGAATTTTATGATTTTTTTCAGGACCCATTGGTCAGGTTTTGAAGCTCTCATGAATATACAGTATTATTTAATGTGACCCCCTAGAATAAAGAAACTTATTTTATCTTTAATGAAGTGATTACATATAGTGGCAATAACCAAATAGTTGAAATTATTTATAGCATTTTTGTTACACACAAAATAATTAATTTAAACATTGTCAAATAGAAAATACATTTCATAAAACATTTATTAAATATATACATTTAGCATTTTAAAAGCTATTTTTATTTTTGGAGAAGAAAATACATTCATATTTTTAAGAGCATAATGTTTCTCCATTTATTTTGTGACAGAGGTTGATAAATTAAACTCATTTATATCTGGAGATGAATGTTTAGCAACTAAAATTTTAGTGTGACTTGCCTCCTTGTTTTATGTCTTATCAATATGGTATTGTAAATCCAAAAGGATTTCATTTTTCTAACATGGCTTCTAGGATATGCTATTTTCGTATACCTTGATTCTAACCATATGGACTTACTATGGCAAATCCTTTTAACATTTTCTAACAATAACTTAAATTGTGGAGCATAACAAAAATTTGATGCTAAGGAAATGCTAACTTTCTGGCATGAGTATATAATATGGATTTTCTTTTCTGTGACTTCTTCAAACATTTGTAGTGTGGTTATAATGGCTCAGTTCATTTGAATGATGACAAACTTAAAATCCAGTAAAACTTCTTTCTTTTCAGAGAAACCCTAAAAAGTTCCCTTTCCAAGACTTGTTGCTTATATAATGCTGGTGTTTAATTAATTAATTAATTAATTATAATTTGTTTTTACATGGATCCACTTCTTTCTGCATTTTGCAGTGCTTCTCTTCCCTGACTTTGCCGAGCCAAACAGAGCCCACCCGATTGCCTCAATCTTTTTTCTCAAAATTTCATTGAAATTGTTGAGTGATGGTAGTTAGTAGCAGTATCTGGCTCAGGTATACAATGCTGTAATACATCGTCTGTGTATTGTTTTGTGTTTTCAACAGCCTGAGTAAAGTCTCTGTCCATTACCATTTGTCCTTCCTTTATCCTCTTCTACCTCCCTCATTCCTCTTTTTTTCTGGCAATCACTGTAATGTTGTCTGTTCTGAGATTTTTTTCTTGGCCTAATCCAGCCATTAGGACCCTTTCTCCTGACACCTGTCAGATTGATCTCTAAAATCATAAGTCTGTTTCCTTTTTGTTTGTTAATTTTGTTCATTAGATTCCACAAATGAGTGAAATCATACGGTATGCATCTTTTCCTTTTTTAAAAAAGATTTTATATATTTATTTTTAGAGAGAGAGGAAGTGAGGGAGAAAGAGATGGAGAGAAACATCAATGTATGGTTGCTTCTCATGTGGCCCCTTACTGGGGGCCTGGCCCACAACCCAGGCATGTGCCCTGAATGGAAATTGAACTAGCAACCCTTTGGTTCGCCACTCAATCCACTGAACAACATCAGCCAAGGCAGTATTTTCCTTTTTCTGACTTGTTTATTTGACTGATCATAATGTTCTTCAGGCCTATCTATGCAGTTGCAAAGGGTGAAATTTTCTTGTTTTGTATGCCAAATAGTATTCCATTGTGTAAATGTCCCATAGTTGTTTTATTTGCTCATCTACTATGGAAACTTGGGCTGTTTACAAATCTTGGCTATTGTAAACAACACTGCAATGAACATAGGTGTGCATATATTAGTTCTGTCCAGAAGGTATCCAGCCATGTGCTATGAAAAACAGAGACATTTATTGAAGAAGATATAAGATACTAGAAACATTGTATGAAGGACTATGACAGCCCAGTCCTCTTTGAAGCAGGCCCTCAACAGTTCTCCCAATCAATATCAGGTGCCCCATCCTATTTTCCTGAATCTCTTCCCTTTTGAAGGTGATTTCAGTTTTTGGAAAAAACAGAAGTCACAGGAAACCAAATCTTAGCTGTAGTGGGGCTGTGTCACGGGTATTTTGATGTTTCACCAAAAAACTCTGCACAAGACCTGATGCATGCCTGGGCATATTGTTATAATGAAGCTGCTAATCACTAGTTGCTGATAGCTGCAGCCTTCTGAATCATCTGAATAGTTTCAGGAGTGTTCAACTGTACAAAAATTGAGGTAGATTCATTGCTATATTCACTCTGTCATTGCAAATGCAATGACCACACAGTACACTGACTAGCTCAACATTGTCTACTACCCCCAGTGACCACTGCATTGAAGTCATTATTGTTCATACATGTGCATTCCAGACCATTTTCCTTAACTGCCATGTCACATAGATGTTGCACAAACCTTTTTTGTTACATTAACAATGGCTGGGCTTTTTTTGGATAAACCTCATATTTTTTCAAATTAGTGTTTTGAGTTTCTTCAGATGAATTCCCCAAAATGGAACTTCTGGGTCATAATGTAGTTCCATTTTTAATTTTTTGAGGTTATCTCCGTACTGCTTTCTGTGGTGGTTGCACAAATTTGCACCCCCACCAAGAGTGCATGAGGTTTCTCCTCTCTCAATATCCTCGCCAGCACTTCATGTTTGTTGATCTATTAATGGTAAATCAACAGACAATAAATCTGACAGATGTAAGGTGACATCTCATTGTGATTTTAATTTGCATTTCTCTGATGATTAGTAACTGTCAGCATCTTTTTATATGTCTACTTGCTACCTGTATGTTCTCTTTGGAAAAGTGTCTATTCAGGTCTTTGCCCATTTTTAATTGGATATTTTTTTGGTGGTGAGTTTCATAAGTTCTTTGTAAATTTTGGATATGAACCCCTTATCAGATGTATCAGTGATCTTAAGGGAAATACTTTGAGGTTTTTCCCACTGAGTATGATGTTGGCTATGGGTTTGTTATAGATGAGCTTTATTACATTGATATATGTCCTCTCTATTCCCTCTTTGCTGAAAGCAATGCCTTATATGATGCAAAAAATAACATTTTTTTAGCTCATGTTTATAGTGGAGTTAACGCAATATTAGAGTACTAAGAACTGTTAAAATTATAAGGATTTGGCTTATAGAGGAATTAGAGAACTACAGATAGCAATAACATGCTCAAAATAAATATTTTTATAAGAATATTTTAATTGAATTTGGTTTGTGGGATTATCTTATGATTCCTATAAACTACAAATCAGTGCTTGTGAAGCAGTACATTACCGCATGTTTGACTTTAATATGGGGACAATCTATGCAAAATATATGAGCAGTTGAGACATATCCTACATAATCAATAGCTTGAGTGATTTTAAATCTTCATTGTACATTAAACCAACTTCTCCTTTGGCTCTCATACCTTGTATTAACATTATAAATTCAAATGATCTCATAGATGAATAGGTATTTACTTACAAAGCCCTCAATAGAGTAAATGAATATCAAATAGTAAATATCTATTTGGATATTGATTATTATTAGGTCATTATAAAACATTGAATTATATGTATCTAACTTTAATAACACTAATTCTTGAATATTAAGAAAGCAGTTGATGGTACATTAATGCCTTTTACCTGACATAATCAAAGTGAACTCATTTGCATGTTCAGGTAGCTGTCATAGAAAGTGTTTTAATTTCTTAAAATAACACACAATAAAATTATGAAATCCTTAAAATATCCATAAGGTATTCAAATATCTAATAATGGTATGGTAAGTTGCTTGGGTCAATAAAAACAAAATAAATGTTGTAATAAATCTAAAATAGTAGATGCTCGATATCATTAATAATCATAAAAGGATAGAAAACCAGGGTCAATTTTTACATAAAATCTAGAGTAAGAGAAGGACGAGAGAAAACTGATTACTAAAGCTTCTTTTGCTCCATGGCATTTACCCACATTTTAATCCACTCTATTTTGCTTTCCTGGTTGAAGCAGACCACAAAAGACACAGATCACAACCCCAAAACTTGGCACTTTCCTCTGCATGAACTGGGATCCCGATAACTAAATCCATCAATTAAAAGTGAACAAATGTTAAGAAATCTGATAGGGCACAAAGTGGAAGAGAAAAATGAAATGTATAAAAAAAGCCATCTTGGGGAGTTTATGGTCATAGACTTGACCTTCTATTGTGCATGTGTTTTGAGTACATTTAGGCTGGGTGAGTTGGGGACCTTCACACCTCGAATTCAGTTCGGAACATCCTCAAATCTGTGCTACCAGAAAGGAAGAAAAGGATATCTGGAGGAAAGGGACAACTCTCTTAGACTTGAGAACACACTAGCTATTGTTCAAAGATAATGGCCAGTAAGCTGTGGAATATTACAACACATAGAAGGGCATAAGAAATGCTGAACTTCCATGAGAACCAACAAAGACTACACTTAGCAGGCATGTGTACTCTACAGATAATCGATTTATATACCATGTATAAAATAACCTCTCCTCAACCTTTTTAAATAACTATTTTAAAAATATTAGAAACCATAAAAAAGTAACATAGCAGGTTTTTCAAAAATAACCAGACAGGCAACTATAAACTTAAACTTCCAACTTTGTTGGAATACTGGTACCAGACTTTTCATGTCAGTTTTAAAGAGAAAGGAAACTGAAAATATTTGAGAACAAAAGATTTAGATACTGGGAATCTTGCAACTGAGACCATAACCTCTGAAGGGCAGCAAATGCGGTGAAGCCTAATACAGCCTGAAGTGTGTTTGTGAAGAGGTTTTTCCAAAGATGTTGTAAAGGTGGGTGAGCAACCAAAGAAGACTTACTGTGGTGAGCTGAAGAACAAGAAATTACAGTTCACAACAGCTGAGGCAGATGCGATGTGCAGGAAAAAGAACTATGGACAGGAAGATATGCCAAGAATTTTTTACAAATATTTTCATGACATGCCTTTAGACTGTTGATGGATACCAATATTCACATGCATATGGGTGAAAACACAAAAGACTGATGAACAGTTTTGGAGCGTAGGCAGGACTGAAAGACATGAACTTCCATCACCCAAATTGAGAGATGTAGTTCAATGTGACGTGTATATATTAGATCAAACTGAAGGATCAGGACTTAGTAGTGAGTCTTAAGTTATTCTTTTTTTATCTTTTTTTTTACCACCCTCCTGCCAGCAATCACCACACTGTTAAGAAAAGGCTACTCTAGAGTCATCAAACAAAATTTTTTAAAAAGTCTCTGAAGATTCAAGTTTCATCTTTTCCAAACAATAATAATATCCTTGGAATGAAGAAAACAAAATATAGATTTTTAACCCTACAAAATACAAAATAGCAAACATCCAATAAATGATTCCTTCTAACAATTAGAAGAAACAGGGGAAATAACAGGAAGAATAAAAATAAATAAGCAAATAATTAATTAAGGTCTCAAAAATGATGGATCAAATTAGCAGACAATAGGTGTAAAACAGCTACTATAAATCAGATCAACCTGTTAGGGGACAGTGTGATTAAAATGAGTATAGAAATGGAGGCTGAACAACAGAATTTCTGAATTTAAATATTCACTGGGTAGACATATGAGAAATTTAAATAATGTGCAGGAAAGTACAGTGAAATTAAGGTATAGTGATAGACAATTATCTGACAAGATTAAGAAAAATATAGAAAGGAAACATAACAAACATTACTAACTGAAATGGGCAAAGATCACCGATACTGCAGGTAAGAAATAATATTATATTTTGGTAAATATGTTCAATAAATTTTGAAGCTAACATGAGATAAAAAATGTAGAAATATAAAATTTCAAAAAGAAATAAAAATGTGAAATATATTTCTCTTTTAAAATTAAATTGTTTTGTAAATAATATTTTATATATAGTATATAATTTTATTATACCTAATTTAAATTTTATTTGTATTTTGATATAAAATAAAATTTAAAGTTTTAATTTATAACTTATTTACAATCATTTAAAATATAAATAATTTAATTATTAAAAGTCATACATATTTACATATAAATTACTAGAATTAATAGAGTATGATAAAATCATTGGATAGGAAATTACTGTACAAAATTTACTTGCACTTTGGTATTCTAGAAACGAGAATATTTTAGACTGATACAATGTCATACATTTAACAATTATGTAATTTAAGCAATAGTTCTATAAAAACATCAAATTCTGTTACATATAATAAACGAGGTTAAATTAATGCATTTTAGTAGCATATTCATTATTTAACAGTAAATGGAATACTAGCTTCTATCAAAATATTTGATAAACATGAAATTCAAGTCCATATCTAAACTTTTTTTTAGTTTTCAGTGAGCTTCCTCAAATATAATATATGTGTTCAGTACAAAGTTATTTAAAAGTTAAACTTAAAAAAAGAACAGAGGCAGATCACTTATTAGCTGCTCCCTGTACCATTTTCTTTTCTTTTTTCTTCTTCATTTTATTTCTTTTTTTGAGATTACTATTGCATATAACAAGATGTGGAGAGCAGGACCAATAAAACGGCATTGGTCTAGCCAAGACAGCACAAAGTGTGTAAATCAAAGTGGAGTCACTCATGCCAACCACGATGGCTGCCAGTCACCTGTGACACTTTGGTTCAAGATGGAAACTACCTAAGTCACACTAGACATATCTGGCAAGGAGACATACACAAGATATCTGCACATGTGATCAGAACAGACGTGTCTGCAGAGCAGGACCACCCATGAATAGGCTCCTGGGGAAACTCCTCACTTTCCATCAAGGGGGCCAAGGCACTTATCAAGAGATCCAGAAGGGTGCAGTCCACCACTTTCAGGGAATAACTGAAGCGGGCTCCAGACCACTGCTGGGACAGCTGAGCCCCACACACCAGAGTGCTGCTCCACACCACGCTGATCTCCGGTGGCATCGGCTGCCAGAGGCTTTGTGCTGCTGGACTGAGGACTTCCCCTGCCTGCTGCCCACCTGGCTCTGAAGATCGTTTTTTGCAAGCTGCTGAGGACTCCCTTGCCCACTGTGCTGTTTCCTGGACCCGCAGACTGAGGTTCTGGGATTGGGTTCGTTATTCCCCATGGGTGTGTGTTGTATTTCTCTTAGATTGTTGGAGTGTGTGTAGTATATGAATGTATGTTGATGTTCCACTTTGAGTGAACCTGCATTCAGTAAAAGTTGAGTGAACAGCATAGTTTCTGTGTGTGACTCTTGTCTGCTCCTTGGTGCTGGGATGCTCAGCAGGCAGGTAGCCCAGCAGTGGCCCAGCCAACTTACAGGAAAGACTATATCACGAAAAAATGCCCGTGACACATGATCAGCTTAAAATTTATAATTTTTCTCAGATTAATCATAATTTATAATTTTAGAATATAAATTTCATTAATGCTAATCATTTGACAGTTCTGTGTAAATATTTAATTTGAAAACATGGTAGATGCAGATACTAAGAGAGCACACAGTATTTAATTATTTAAAGTCACTTGATTAACTTTCCCTACTTTTTCCCCCTATTCGATGGATATTTGAAGAAAAAAGTTATAACAGTGAAAATACAAGTAGATAGTGTGTTGCGGTAGGCTGGCAGAAATCAGGGTATCTATGAGAGGCATGGAGGTTTAACAAGAATGGCAGAAATTTTTAGTAAAGGAACAGAGAAATTTCATTTACAATTCTAGAAAGGGAGGGCACCACTGGGTTTTGAATGTGGTAGAGGCAGAAGCATCATCAGTAATATCTGTGATTCCAAAATACTTGAAAAACTCACACAGCTCTACACCAAGACGACAAGCCATCCAATTAAAGCTTGTCAAAGTACCTGCACAGACACTTCTCCAAGGAGGACATACAGATGGCCCTTAAACACATGAAAAAATGCTCAACATCACTAGCCATCAGGGAGATGCAAATTAAAGCCATAATGAGATACCACATCACACCAGTCAGAATGGCCATCACTAAGAAATCAACAAACAAGTGCTGGTGAGGTTGTGGAGAAAAGGAAACCTTAGTGCAATGATGGTGGGAATGCAGACTGATGCAGTCACTGTGGAAAACACTGAAATTTCCTCAAAAAACTAAAGATGGAACTGCCTTTTGATCCAGCCATCCCACTGCTAACATTATACCCTAAGAATCTCAAATCACCAATTCAAAAGAACCTATACACCTCAGTGTGCACAGCAGTATTATTTACAATAGCCAAGTGCTGGGAACAGCCTAAGTGCCCATCAGTAAATGAGTGGATTTAAACTGTGGTACATTTACACAATGGAATACTACACAGCACAAAGGAAGAAGGAACTCCTACCCTTCATGACAGCATGGATGGAACTGGAGAACATTATGTTGACTGAAATGAGCCAGGTGGTGAAAGACAAATACCATATGATCTCACCTATAAATGGAATCTCATCAACAAAAGAAACAAATGCGCAAAATAGAACCAGAGACAGGAGAATAAAGAACAAATTAACAGTGACCAGAGGGGAGAGGGAGGGGGATAACACAGAAAGAAAAGGAAGGGGCAAGCCAGGGAACATGAAGAGAGAGGACTCATGGGCATGGACAACGTCAGGTATTGACTGTGGGAGTAGAGAGGGGACAGGGCAGGGGAGAGCAATGGGGAAAAAGGTGAGCCAACTGTAACTGAACCACAAAATAAAAAATAAAAATAAAAGAAATATAATGCAAAAATTTAAAAAATAATACTTGTGATTTCTTAAAGTTAAACTAGTCAACCATGTGTTCTCAGCTGCATTTAGAGAGAGGATGGGGCACAGTCAAGAATTCATGTTTGCATGAATTATTTCTGCCTATTTATGAATTTATTCTATTTTATCATAAATGAACTTCTTCAGATAGTTTACAGGAGTATGTGGTTACAAAAAAACTGTTTGATGATTTGTTGTTGAGTGGATCAAGAATAGAGGTTTTATCTGAATACACCAACATTGCATAGCATGTCTAGCTTTTACAACATGCATTTTTATGGTAAAATGCCTTTCCTGTTGTCATTTCTCTACTTTATTTAAATATCTACATAATCAATTCAATAGCAAAAGCTATTGTCAATTGTGTATGACAAAATCAGGTTTTTGTTACCTGATAATATATAGACGAATGTAAGTATATATGGCTTGCACCTAAGTTATTATCACACTACTATTTTATACCAAAAATAATTTTAGACATTGTGAAGTAGCTTTTTTAATAGACTGAATAAAGTAAAAAGTATTTTTATTTTTTGAGTGTCATCTTCAAGAAACTACTGGAATTTTTCATCTTTATACACTTTCAGGCTTGCACAGAAGGTTATGATGTGACATAAACCTCTTTGACTACAATCTAATTCAACTTTACATTTAGTTTATACTCACATACAAAGCACGGTAGAGTAGGTGATAACTTTTCTTATGTAAATAAGATTTTGTCAAATGTCAACGCAAAATACAGATGTAAATTTATCTGAAATCAATAAGTACTTCAGTATAGTAGGTACTCCTCTGCTTCATGTTATTTTTGCCCTTCTTTGTTTTTTTATTTAAATATCTTCATAGTTTTGCGATTATTAGTCACAGAATTGAGGAAAAAATGTGGGCTTGGATGTCTGGGCTCAAAGCTTTGTGTGTAATTGAACATGTCAGTTCTCTATTTTACAATTTTTAATGTTGGTACTGAAATCTAACAAACATACAGAAAGTTGACATATAATCACTGTTCAGCTCACAAAATGTACACAAACTGAACACCCCAGTGTAGCCAGTTGAGTAAACAGAACATTGTCAATGAGGCCTTGCTTTCCTCCTGCTCCCCCTCAGCCACTAAACACTCCCTGAAGGGGATCGTCACTGACACGTAACATCATGGAACAGTCTTGCCTGATTTCGTATTTTATATAAACAATCATACTACTAATCATTTGCATAGCTTCTTTAATTCAAATCAACACTATGGGAGACTTATTCATATTGAATATGGATTAAATTATTCATTCTCACTGCTTTACATTTTTTTATTGTGTGAATAGATGACAGTTTTATTACTTATTATAATATTGATGGATATTAGAATATTTTTCAATTTTTGACATGTATTATGATTGCTCTGAGCATTTCTGTACATATTACTGTTGAATATTTGAACACTCTTCTGTAGGTTTTCTGCTAAGGACAAGACCTAGTGGGTTATAGAAACAGTGTATATTCAGTGTTAGTATCTACTACCAAACAATTTCCAAAGTGCTTACACCAATTTACACTCCCCCTGGTAGTGTATAAGGGTTCTGGTAGGTTCACATATCGGCAAACACTCGATATTTTCAGGCTGAATTTTTGTTCTGGGTGGAAGAGTAATGGTACTACATTGTGCTTAAATCCACAATTCTCTGATGACTGGCTCTGAACATATTTCCAGTTGTTTAATGTCCATTGAGATATTGTCTTTTTGGAAGTGTGCATTAATGTCTTCTCTGATTTTTATTATGCTGTTCTGTGTGTGAGCATGTGTGTGTGTCTGTGTATGTGATGTCACAGATATGTCATTGTGGATATCTTCCCACCCTGTGCAGAATGACTTTCCTCACTATTAGTCATGCATTTTAATAAGCAGAGACGTTACTTATAATATAGAACAAAGTAAGATATTTTACAGAGATTTTAATTATAATATTATATGAAGTGTCAACATTTTCTCTTATGATGAGTGTGTTTATATCCTGTTTAAGCAATCTTTGAGAAGTTCTAAAAGATGTTTCCATACATTTTCCCCCAAATCTTCATTTTTTAAAAGAATTATTTTTAATTATAGTCAACATGCTATATTATGTTAGTTTCAGGAGTATGATGTAATGATTCAACATTTATACCCATTATAAAGTGGTTTACCACAATAAATGTAGTTACCATCTGTCACCATGTACAGTTATGATGATATTATTGACATCATTCTCTATGCTGCATGTTATACCCCCATGACTTATTTTGTAACTGGAAGTTTGTAGTTCTTAATCCTGTACCCTTTTCCTCCCATCCCCATTCTGGTAGCCAAATGTTTGTTGTCTCTGTCTATGAGTTTATATGTTTTGTTTTGTTATTTAGATTTTATATGCGAGTGAAATAATATGGCATTTTTCTTTGCTGTCTAACTTATTTCACCTAGCATAGTACCATATAAGTCTAAAAATCTTCATTTTTTTTATCTTCTATCATGTATATTATTTACATAGAGACCTGCAGTTCATCAGGAATTTAATTATGTTATGTTGTGAGGTAGGGATTATTTTATTTCCATTCTGATTTCCAATTAATTCAGAATCATGTTTTGAATACACGTTTTCTCCCATGCAACTTTATTATGATTCAGATGATTGTAGATGTGTGGGCTAGTTTTTGGAGTCTGTTTTATTCTGTGATCCTTTTGACAAAATCATGTCTTAATTGATATAATATTATAATAGGTTTTAGCACTTAGTATTCTATCACTTTGATCTTCATTAAAATTACCTTAGCTATGGCTGACACTTTGTTTTATCATATGAATTTTAGAATTACTTTAGCAATTTCTATAAAACTGCTGAAATTTTGATGTAAATTGTGTTAAATGTATAGGTTAATCAGGAAGAAATTACATCTAAGTTACTTTTAATGTTTTACTTAATTGACATGACATAATTCTATCTTTAGTATGCATTTTTCTAAATTTTTAGGTGTATTATGTCCTCTGTGAAAAAATACTTTTTCTTTGTCTTTTTAAAATTGCTATGCTTATTATTCATTTTTCTTGCATTGTTCTCTTGCTAAGACTTTCCTGTAAAATACTTAATAAAAGTTATAATAGCACATATGTTCCCTGCTTTGTTCATAATAAGAGGGAGAATTTTGATGATTCAACATTTACTACTTTGTTTACTAAAACTGTCACCTAGTTTAAATACTTTCACCATGATGGTCTGTGTCTGTTTAGATAATCATATAATTTTTTTCACCTTAATTTTCAAATGTTAAACTGATATTAGAAACTAGCATGGAACTCACATTGTATTCATGACTTATCCTCTTTTCTGTATCACTGGGTTTATTTTATAAACACTTTGTTAAGTCTTTGTTGAACTTATTTTTGAAAATTAATGAATAATTTTCCCATTACCTTCTAAAAAATTTATTCATTTATTTTTAGAGAAAGGAGAAGGGAATGAGAGAGAGAGGGAGAGAAACATCAATGTGTGGTTGCCTCTCTTGCACCCCCTACTGAGGGCCTGGCCTGCAACCCAGGCATATGCTCTCAGTGGGAATAGAACTGGTGACCCTTTGGTTCTCAGGCCGGCACTCAATTCACTAAGCCACATCAGCCAAGACTAATTTTCCCATTACTTTTAAAAATTAACAGTAACAACACTATTTTAAAAAAATATTTCTATAAAATCACTTTCTATACTAGAAAAGACAAACATAAAATTTGTATTTTTTAGGGTTATAGTACTCTTTGCCATTACTTAAACATACATGTGTATATATATATACACACATTTTAATAAATGCTTAGATATATTTATGTGTCAGTCTGATATGACTGGGCTTATTGACCACTAGCAAAAAATACCTTAGTCTTACTGCTTGGAGCCATAAAAATTTAATGCTTACTCATTCTAAGGATCGCTTTGGTTGGTTGGTGTCTCCATTCCATGATCTGTACTGAATGAAGAAGCATTATCTGGAGAGTGAGCTGCAGGACCCTGTGTCAGAAGGAAAGGACCTCTAGCTCATCATGCACTGGCTCTAAAGCATCTGCCCAAACATTCATATTTACTCTGCACCCCAGAGAAAGAGTACACACACAGCAAACACCATCTCCTTCCTTTATTGCTTGAATATATTATTTTTTGGAAAAAATAATAATTGTATTCATTTACTCCATATCAAAACCCTAATTGTTCTCTTACCTCATATAAAATCTATATTTTACTTCAATTTTCAATTAGAATAGTAATAAGACTACTAATTATTTAACTGCTAAATTGAATGCATACATTTCAATGCTATCTTAATCCTTTCTTAGTGCTGGATAATAGTGAGCATCCCCCTTCTTTATTATTATTTTTATTTTTGGAAAGAAAATACCATTACTTACCCCAACTTTCACTGCATTTTTAGCTTCCCTTTAAGACCCTTGAATTATTTTCCCAAACCCTTTCTTCTTTGTCTTATTTTTATTCCCTTGTTATATGTGGTTGATTGGATTCAGATTCAACTATAATATGAGTGCTATTGGATAAATATATATTTCTAGCCCAGATTACAATTTAAAGGTACAGGATTTATATCCAAATGCATTCTGAATCATTCAATGATAGCTCCCTAGGTTTGTAATCGTTTTTCTTATGTTATTTGTTGACTAATCTAAAAATCATATTTTATCACTTAGTGTATTCTCTTATATCTTCAAAATACAATACACAATGTATTTTCCTCTTAACTATAAAAATCAACTATTTTGTTGCCAATGTTTCTGCCTTTGCCATGATTCAAAGTTTATTATCTCTTATACAGTTTCTTTCATTAAACATTTACTTTTTCTTTAAATTCAAATCCATTACTAGCAACTCCCAACTTTTCATCTAAATGTGTCTTTTAATATGCATTGCTCATAGCGTTATCCTGGGTGTTGTCTTCTTACATTAGAAATCCAAGTTCCTTAGCTTGACAAGCAAGGTATTTTGTGCTCAGACCTAAGTATTACAGGCTCATTTCTGCTGAGGCAGCACTGAATTTCAGAAAGCACAAGTGTTCTTTTCTTTTTCTGGCTTTTTGGTGTTTTTTTTTCCAAACATACCATAATTCAAACTTATTTGAAAAACAATGAGGTCAATAACATCTTTGAATTTGTTTGTTATACTTTCTGGAATATTTTTACATCTATCTCGGAATAAAGTTGTATAAAGATTAAACTAAGTGAGGTATCACGGGAAACAACTAAATATTCTAATTTATAACAGGCTCTTAAAATAGGCAGTTAACTCCTGACACTTCTTCAAACATGCTCTTACCCCTAGCCATGTCAGGTTACTTTCAGAACACTGAGTTGATATTTTCAACTTCTTTATACCTTTGTTCACGTTATATCATCTTCCTAATATGTACTCCTTAATATTTGGGGGATTTAAAGAGCTGCTAAATTCTTAACTTTGGATCAAAGAATGGTTCAATATCTTTTTATGATTTTTTACAGACAGTTTTATTTCATGTATTTTTTCTCATAGTGTGTGTTCTGCATAACAAGCATCTTCTAGTTCACAATTATGTTTAAACTAAAACACAAAGTTAATAATTGCACTAGCTTATTAGTCCATCATATAGAGATACATTATTTTATTTAACTCTAGTAGAAAAGTGTTTACAAATATATCTGTCATCTTTTGTGTTCAATACACATGTATATTTATCTAATGATTGACAGCACTTCAATGATGAACATATACTCACTGAAGTATATGCTAATTGAACAATTAGAAAAATGATTTAAAAATGTATTACATTATTATGTTTGTTTATCATTTACCTATAAATCATAAAACTTTCTTTTTATGCCCATAATAATTTGTACTGGTTATATGCTCAATTAGAATAACAATTCCATTCTTAAATACTGAATTGTAATTGAAAGTTAATTTAATTTTGTAGATTGATTCATGGGATAAGAATTTAATGAACAATCATATACTCGGTGCAGTATCAAACAATAAGGAACACATTATGTAGTTTTGGTCATAGTAAGCCATGTACCTTTATGTTTTTATTAAAATAATAAATTGGGTTCCGGAATGTTTAAAATATAGAAGATTTAGTTCACTGGAAATATTTCTTTTTTTTTACTAAAGATTCCATTCATTTTTTTGAGAGAGGAGAAAAGAGGGAGAAAAGAGAGAAGACAGAAGGGAGAGAAGAGAGAAAGGAGGGAGGAAACCAGAGAAACATCCACCGGTTGCTCCCACACCCGAAACGGGGGACCTGGCCCCCATCTCAGGCATGCTCCTTGACCCGTGGAATCGAACCTGCAACTTTTTGGTTTGGGGAATAATAATAGCCACAAAAACTGCATTTAAGTTTATAATAGCTAATTTTTTTATATCAGTTATGGGGTGTGTATATCTAAAAATATTTTAAAACAATCTCAACTATGATTTCACTTTTTACTTAAAGTCTGACCAGAAACAGATGTAATTATATTCAAGTATCCTCAGATTTGCTTTTTTAGAAATTTTTTTCTATATGCCAAAATAGATAGTTAATAGTAGTGGTTTATTGCTTCAGCTTATTATTTGTTCTCTTTTCCTTCAATTTTTAATGGAATTGTAGGAAGGAAACATATATGTATTGTTCTTATAGGATTAAATACTTCAAAATTATTATGCTTAATATTGTAAAAGTTGTATTATATTAGACATTGTTATTGTTTATTTTAAACAATTACTAATAAAGATATTCAATATTTCATACCACATACTATAAAATATATTCAGGTGTTTTTAATAATAGTTCATAGTTTTCAGCCCAGAATAGTTTTCTAGTCTAATTTTTTTTCTCCTTCAATAACCATTTCCTTTGTAAGAATAAATGTCTTCCACTTTATTCAAAAAATTCTGGACTAAATATTTTGGTTATTTATTGCCATATTAAATTTAGTTTTAGATCATATTTGTGGTTTGATAATTCCCAGAAACATCATATTTCTTGTGTTTTGTATTCATCTAAATGTAAATGAAAATGAAAACAAACTTTTTAATAGAAAAAACTCGGTAAGAAAAATGATAGTAATTAAGTTTGATCCTTTGGGAGAATATAAGTATTTATATTTTTCTGGTTAATTTTCAGCAAGCTCAGTTTGAACATAAATAATTTTGTTATTATTGCATATACTTAAAATGGTCATTTTGTATCACTCTGCTTTATATATCTATTCGTTTATTTTTGTTTTCTAATAACTTATTTTTAATATAAAGTAACCTTTTTTCCTAGAGATTATAAATAAAGTCCCATCCTTTGACTTTGTCTTCAGAATCAACAGTAAAACCTGCTTTGTTGCTATGCAACCACAGTGCATGTTTGAACATTTTAATATGTAGTTTGGTCTGTACACTAAATAAATATTTTTTAAGTCTTTATGCAATTAAAATGTTTCAAAATGGCAATTTCACAATGTTTTGCCCAATGCTGTTATCACTACAAGAAATAAATAATTTTTCAGTGATTAAAAGAGATTTTAAGAAAGTTAGTATTTGTGCTATATACTTCGTGCTATTGGCAAAGATACCAAATTCCAAAGCAAATAATAACCTCTATGTATATCTGGAAATCCAAATGAGTAACAAAAGCTGAAACTATTTAAAAATTAACGTTAGGTTTTATTAGAGGCTTAGAGAAGGAAGATGCCCCAGCATTAATAGGAATTTCTATATTTATTGAACCTGGTCTCTTGATAAGACACACAATAAGAAGATTGCAAATATATGACAATTAGTCTTAATGAAATTGTAGAAGAATAAAACTATTTTGGCAGCATGGCATTGCTAAAAATTCATATTTGACAAACAATGAAAGAATCTAGGTCCCATTCCTCCAGAGCTGAAGAAATCAGATGTGCTTTCCAGAATAAGAGGAAAGGATGGGATTTCCCATAATATGTTATATTCTCAAAAGTCAAGGAGCAGTTTAAGTAAGGAGTAGCTGGCTTCACCTATACATCTTCCTCATCCAAGTAGTACATTTCCTTTTGATAATAAATATTTGTTTTCTAAGACATTTTTTCCTATAAGAAAATATGAGGATATGCTAAAATTAACCTCCCACATTTCACCAGAAATAATATTTGCTATTCTGCCATCCTATTAAAATTTATCTTAGCAATGAAAGTAGTACTGGTCTATTGCTTTAGTTTATCATTTATTTATTACTTCTTTAATTTTAATGGGTTTGGAGGAATGAGACTTATTTGTATTGTTTTTATAATCAAAGATTAAATATTCTAAAATTATTACTCTTAATATTATAAACGTTGCATTATATTAGACATTTATCATTCTTGTTTATTTTTAAGTTATTAATAAAGATCATCAACATTTTGTGTATGTATTGTAAAATATTGAAAGCTGTCTTTGAGATTAATAAATGCCATTCAGCCCAAAATAGATAATTTCCCAGTATGAAATTTTTTCTTTTTCATCATTTCCTTTGAAAGAATGAATGTCCTGCACCTAATTTAGAAAGTTCTGGATCACTTATTATTTTGGTTATTTATTGCTGTATTAAAGACGGCACTAAAACTTCTGGCACACATCGAAATTTTACTTTGTTTATCATTGTGTGTGTGTCAGAAATGCAGCCAGCTAGGGAGCCTGGCTGGAGCTGGAGGATGGACTTTGAAGATGGCTCACTCTCCTGGCTGGCAAGTTTGTTATCGGCTGTAGCTTAGCACGCAGCTGAGAAACTCAAGAACCTTTTCCCTGGAATGAATACACTTTCTCAAATAATCGAGACTGGGTTTCGGCACATAGATAGTTAAATTGTCATTCTCTTAAGTCATGGGCCTAAAAACTGGCAATGCTGTAACTTTTTCTATGTTCTGTTAGTCGAAGCAGTGTTCGAACACACTCAGATTCAAAGGGAGGGGGCAGAGACCCTGCAGCTAATGAGGAGATTGTTAGTAATCTGCCCAGAGTCTTATGGATCATACACGGATGAAAACTAAATTAATTCTCACATCAGTTTGACTTTCAAACGAAAAGTTGTGCTTCCAAGTATCAGAATGATTGCTAGATCAGCAGAAAATAATTGTGCATATACACCTTCTCACTGTACTTTTTAGACTGATACCAATCACTGGCAGTGTTCATCATGAAAAGTACCCTTTTTTCCCTTTTGGTGATTCTTAAAGCACTTCTAAGACATGAAAACATGAAGATGTAGACATACGGGACAAGAAAGAGTGCATGTGAAGGGAAAATGGTGAATCTTGGAGACTCTCATTCTTTTTTCTTTATTACATAGAATGTTAAGAACTGAATTCTGAGACAGATTAAATCACACTTTTGATCCAAGCCTGAGAAAACCACATAACTAAATGATTTCCTGACTTTTGACCAGTGAAGATAATACATACATATGGTATTAAGCCACTAGTTTGTGATAATTTCTTATAGAGCACTAAGAAACTAATATAATGATAGATTTCACAAACAGAAGCTCATTTCCATTCAAGTCAATATATCTATATTTACTTCATTGTTCACGTTATATGTCCTGTTAAAGAAACTACTGGCTATTCTAAGATTCTAGAGATTTTATTCTACGCTATTTTCTAAAAACATGCATTCTTTTACCTACTGAATTTGAATGTATAATCGATTAAAAATCAGTTTGGTGTATGGTAGATGGTAGAACCCATAGCTTGTTGTTTTCTTCATAACTATTTAGTTAATGCAATACCTTGATTTTAAAGACTGTACAATTTGCACTGCTCTGCAGGGCAATTTTTCCAATGCATAACAATGCATGTGTATCTGGGTCTCTTTTGAATCCTGAATCTATTTCATTGCTTTAATTGTCTATCGTTGTGCCTATACTGCACTGGTTAATCATAATAACTTTATGTTAATTATAAAGTTATATACGATGTACTCTGTTTATCAAAATGATTTTGGTTATTTTTCTGCCTTTTCTGTGCATATAAGTTGTAATGTCATTTTGTACATTTTCTGATTTATATATATACAGTTTGTACACTATTGGTATATATATGGAGTGTGTGTGTACAAACAAACACATAAAGGGTGGACAAAAGTAGGTTTACAGTTTTAAGTACATGAAATATGTTCATTCTACATTATTATTTATTCTTGTAGTACGAACTTTTCCATATGAAGGACTGTAAACCTGCTTCTGCCCACCCCATATATATAATTGTTATGCACACACACATATTGATTGTAGCCGGGTTGCTGACACATCTCGAAGTTGGAACCATTCACTTCCAGGCACACTCAGGTTGTTGCGAAAAGTTCTTCCTTTGCATCTGCATGACTGAGGGTTCTGGCATTTTTCTTGCTGTCTCCTGAAAGCTTTTTTCAAGCACCTAGAGACCTATTTCAGTTTCTTGTCATGTTGGCCTCCTAAATATGGCTCTCTCTCCATCAAGGTAGCGAGAATTATTTACTCCACACTGGTAAGACCGAGTTTTACATAACGTAACATAATTACCTTGTATTACATATATATACTGACTGAATGAATCCTCATGACAGCTCTGTGAATTAGGTGTTATTGTCCACATTAGATGAAGAAACTGAAGCTTAAATCACTTGCCCCAAGTTACACAAATTGGGAATAGAACTGTTCTCTGAGCAGAGGCAGCTTTAATCAATCAACAACTTCCTCTGACGGTAAACATCCTTGATTGTATCTTTTTCACATCCTGTTTTTCTAGACTTGTGAGAGATTCTAATGCAAGAATATTCTTAAAATAAAATTTGCTGTTCTTACCTATTGCATATAAATTAATGACTATAATACAAAAAGTATTATACATAAATGAGTCATATACCTGGCTATGTGAAGACAGCCTAATTTCATTGGGCTGGTTTATGTGAATCCAAATATTAAACCAAATTGCAAGCCCTCTAATTGCTTTTGTCAACATTAGATGAGGTAAGGGGACTGCAACTGTTTAAGGTTTGGCTTGGGAAGGTAGATACTAGAAGAGATAAACACTTGTTAGTACTTTTGACATAGTAATTATGAGAACATGGTAACATTATTAGTTGATTCATAAAAGGGTATAGTAGACCGAATAATGCCCTCTCCTATGGCTAGCAAACGATGCCCATTCCCTAACCCCCAGAACCTATACATGAGTTACCTTACATGGCCAAAGCAACTATAGATGTGGTCAAGGTTATGGGTTTTGAGAAGAGAATATTGTCTTGAATTACCTGGGAGTGGGCCAGTATAATTACATGAGTCCTTTAAAGTAGAGAATATTGTTCAGCTCTAGCCTAGAGATGTCATGATGGAAAAAGCGTCCAAAAGGTGGCAGTATGAGAAAGATTTGACAGCTCTTTGTTGGCTCTGAATCGCGGATACTTCGTAAAAAGAATGCAGAGAGGTTTATCGGGAAAACAGGTAATCCATACCTGAGCGCCTGTAAGGAAATAGATATTTAGTCCTACAACCACATAAAACTGGATTTTGTTAACACATGAATGAGCTTGAAATTTGTCTTTCTTCTCCACCCTGTTGGAATCCATGTCAGATGTCTGATCTCCAGAACTGTAAGATGACGCATGTGTGTTGTTTCATGGCTCTGTGCTGTGACATTTTGTTGTCACAACAACAGAAAACGAATGCATCAGATAATATTGTTTTCCAGTCATTAAGACCAATATACAGAGTAGTTCAAGTTTCTAGGGACAAATAAATAATTGAGATGATGATTTTTCATCATTCAAAATGATGCCCAGTACTTTTTACTAAAAATATAGTAATATATTATACCACCTAATGATACATATTGAGGTTTACAATTTATCTTTGAACACAAATATAGATTTGTGGTTATATTAATTAACCAAGTTAATAAAAAAACTTGAAGTTTAGGAAAATGTTACAAATGTTACTAACTTCTCATATGTTACTCAGACATATTTAGGAATATTTTGTTTTTCCAAACAGCTTGCTAGTTTATTTACCACTCACCCATGTTAAACATTAATGAGGTAATAGTTTGGAGTTATATAAGATGTCAAAATTATCAGGAGTTTCCCAGTTCATGGGAAAATAATTCATGAGAGAAATACTTCTAAGATTTTGATAATTAGATCGCGTTCTTCAGTGATCACTCTTTCCCAACGCTAGAAGAAAACCTATGTGAGCCCTGGCGTGGTGGCTAAGTTGGTTGGAATGTCCCATAAACCAAAAGGCTGCAAGTTCAATCTATGGTCAGGGCACGTGCCCAGTTTGTGGGTTCAGTCCTTGGCTGGAGCTCATATAGAACTGATCAATTGATATTTCTCTCTCACATTAATGTCTCTTTCTCTCTCTTAAATTAATAAACATATCCTCAAGTGAGGATGGAAGAAAGGAAGGAAGGAATTAAAGAAGGAAACCTACATGAAAGAAAATGTATATTGCAAGATTGCCCCTTCCTCTTCAAATCATTTCTTCACTTCAACTTCATATTTCCATAGCCTAAATCCTTCAGGAATTAATTTGTCCCTCCATCCCATAAATCTGAATGAAGGAAGTACTCTCTAAGGGTAAAAGACATGTGTTATAAATTTAGACAGCAATTGATTTTGGTGTTCTTCTATTTGGAGTGTGACCTTTAATAACTAGTTAGAGAACACAAGTTATGATTGATTTGGAAAGAGTTACATTGTTGTAACTGATTTATTGATTCAATAAATGCCTCTATGTAATTGCCATAAACAGCAGTCATTACCATTAATTTGATATTCTTGGGTTCATGTAAATTATTAAAGAGAGAAATCTAGTGTAGGGTTTAGAACATATAAAGCACTGTAATTTCAGATCTTGTTTGTAATGTGATTTATGAAAACTAACATCGAACTTGGCACAGAGAGTAAAAACCCAAATGTTAATTAATATAAAAATAATGTGACATATCCCAAAAGATTCTTCTATTAAAAGTAAAGAGTTGAATCTAAAATCAGAAAAAAGCAAGCCTATGCATTGTCTCCATAAGATTCTTAACATGGATAGGGGAAAAAATTTTTTTAGACATATATTCAGTGGTGGTATGACTACACTATCAGATTAATAGATGCTGAAGATACTTTTATATGTTCATAAATTGTTCAGAGACTTATATAGGGGGATTTTTTTCAGAAAGGATTTTAATAATACAAATAAGAAGCATGTTTATACCAGAATGAAATGTCATCAATCCATGACAAATCCATGACAAAGGGGTGAAAAGACAGTAGAGTCGAAAGTATTAACCGATAAATTTGAATACATAGAATTTTGGAAACTGTTGATTGAAAACCACTTCAAATTTCCTCATTTGGAACATCAGAGAATGTATATTATTGCTGTTTAGGTGTAATATACATTCAGAATGTGTATTACATACTGAAGACTTGAAAGTCTCTATGTCAAGAATCAATCTGATAAAGTAAAAATTGAGACAAGTATAGATTATGAGAAAAAAATCAATATATAAATAAACAATAATACATTGAGATCATTTACCCCATGTGTTTTTGTCTTAATCAGAAATCATTATGGTTTAAGAACTAAAAATAATTTTACTCCATTTCTCCAGAACTCCTTGATCTGCATTGTCTATTCCACAATGAAATTTCTTTGGATTAAATTAAATATTGGTCTATTATTCTGAAAACTAAGGAACAATCACAAATGCTATTTTTCTTACAAATTCCCTAAATAGGTAAATTAGAGGTCATATTTTTTGTTTCTCTTTAACATGGCATTAGCACTTCAGTTAAGGATCTTTTCATTTGGATATAATTCTTCAGTTTAATTCTTCAGTTTCATTTGGATATAATTGTCTTAGTATGATAAGAGAACTTTTTTAATAGATTATTTTCAAACTATCTTGCTGAAGAATGGACAGAGAAATGGATATAATATACATTCAAAATAAGTAACTCCCTCAACTATATAAATGTGTCATGATACTGTGGTGATTTTTATAACAAAATTGCTGCTAATGGTTTTGAGATGATTCTCCCATTTTCTTTTCATCTAATTGTATAACTCTATTCAACTTATTCTGTCAGCAAGTTCACAAAAATTAAGCGGGCTCGATAACTTTATGTTCTGAAAAAAGCATTTAGGAAGAGACTAGAGGTTTTGCTGCCTCAGCTTAGAGGTGTGGCTTGACCCTTTTCCGGTGACCTGTTACTGAATTTGGAATGTCAAGACAGTGGAAGAAGCCCGGACATCTTTACCATCTGTGTCTGGCACCCATTTTGTAGAGGGAAGAGAGAAAGAGCTTCTTTTAGTACACAGCTCTGTGCCATATTTCTGACTGTTCAACACTCTGTGCGATTACATTACAGATGACTTGGCAGCAGAGTAGTGGGCCGGTTGAAAATATGATGACTGTGCAAAATTTAGCAACTCTCCATGTTAGAGGAAATGTTTTCTCTCTGTATACTTCTAGGCATAATCCATTTGCTAAACTTCAGAGGTTTACCTAAATCTTACACTGTGGCTTGAAAAAATGCTCTCCTCTGAAATGCCACAAATAAATATCTGCATGCAAAGGAGTTTAAAGCCTGATTCTGAACAAAATAAATCTCAGATGTTCTGAATTCAACAATTTGCATAAGTATGGGTAGTGAGTGGGAGGGCCTAATTTCACAATACCGTTTTCCTTTATTTAATAATGTTGTAGTGTACTACCCAGTTGTATATGGAAACAGTGAATGAAGGAAAAAATGTAGATCAGCACTGAGGTGAAGGAGGACATAAAACATAAAAGTGTGTAAATGGAAAAGCCTGCTATCAAAATTTTATTTTTCAGTTAGAATGTATGCGTATATATTCGTGCATTAATAATACTCACTGTGTTCATGGCATTTCTGCCTGATGTTACAATTGAATCAAATACTCATTTTAAACTCCAACCAGTCCATGACTTCTGTGATTACAGCATCATTTTGTATGAAATTAGGACGGAAACAATTTGTACTTGCTTTGCACCCCATGATTTCTGATGAAATATTTTTGAACGAATGCACACCAATTAATAACTTCTTAAATACTTCACAACCTTTTAAAGGAGATACATATAAAAATAGCCTTAACTAACATAAGAAACTTTTAAAAATTATTAACGAAAATCACAAAAGCTCTATATTATGTTTTCAAAAGATAAAATTCCTGTATTAGAGGGAAAAACAGTGGGTTATAGTGGAGAGCATGTTGTGTGCCAAAGGAATTAGAAACCTGAGAAATGGTAACCAGCTGGGTTTGACTGATGCACTACATACAGTTGGGGGATAGCAGAAGAGCAGGAAATGACATGGGGAAGCTGATATAAGCCTATACATTCATTGTCTTGAGTATCTGGCTTAAGAATTGTTTATAATTAGACAAGAAAAGAAGGAATATGTTAAATCAATACATTAGGCAAAGAAGTAAAGTACACAAGAAGCACTGCAAGAAGAGTGAGCCACATATACTATGTATATTGAAGGTAAATTGAGAAAAGATACTGATGCCAGGAGACCGATTGCCAGAGATGAAGGCAATGGTACTGAGGGCTTGCACTGAGGTGTTGGTCCTGGAAATAGAATGGATTCAGGAGAAATGCAGTTTTGTAACTAGAATAATACCCAGTACTCTTAAAGTCTGTCTTTGCCTACCAGTATCTCTAAACACTCACATAATACCAAAATCTGATTTTTTTGAATTAACAAAGCAGAAGAAAACAGAAGAAACTAGTTTTAAATTCTCTTTAAGCCTCTCATTTTCTCTCTGGTGTTTCACTGCACACAGTTCTTCTCTGATCTCTCTTAACTTTCTTCCCCATTGTCAGATCACCTCTCTCAAAAGAAAGAATAAATATTTATCTGGAACATAAAGCAAATAGTTTTAAAGGTAGGTAACTTTTGGGAGGTAGTGCTTTTACAATTCTTACTCTCCTGTCTCATGGAAAGAAACTTCTACCTCCAATTCCTGACTCTGAAATTTTGCTGAATCCACTTCTATATTGACAAATATAGAGAGGCAAGTCAAGTCTGATGAATATTTATAGGAAATCTGTGACAGGTATAACAATTTGATTGCCTGTATTACTCCACTCCAGTATGTAATGGATGAGCTACCAAGCTTATTGTGACACCATTTTCTTATTAGTTGTATCTTACGATTCACAGAAAGTTATTGACGGAGTTCAGGCTGTTATTAAAGGCGATGAGGGATCCAAATGCAAAACAATAAAAGAAAAACACAAAGAGAGTAAAAGGAGAGGAAGAAGAGACAGGGAAAGGGTAGAGAAAAATGAGGGCACTCTAGTAATTAATGCTACAGGTCACAGACCTTTTAAAATCTTTAATATAAAAAAAGTATTACTATCAACAAGCACATTCCATTTTCTTTTTCTTTCTCCATTTTTTACATGGATGTCATTTACTTATTTGAAAAAGATCTAAAGTAACTCAACAACTCAAATGATTCGTGGGTTGTCAAGAAGGACTTTGCTACCTAAGTTCTCAGACAGTAGAAGGTTGGTAAATGGGCTGGAAACAATGTCATAACAGATCTCCCTGGTTTACTGGGCAGCAGCTGCAGCTCTATGTAACTGATGTTTCTGTTTCCTGAACATAATTTCACTTAACTGTTTCAGAGCTAACCACGGTGTGAGTCTTTCACTTGGTCTCCACTAGCTTCAAATCTTCTCTCCTTTTTAAATGGAAGTAAAGTTAATTTTTAAATTCTGCAAATTCAGTGATTATTATATAGTTTACCATGGAGGGTTCAAGTGAGAGAGGATTAATTAAAAAGCAAGCTAAAATTACAACGTACACAGAAACTTATTTCTGCAATGAAGGGACAAAAGGGGAAAGAAGAAAGCAGCGGCTCCACCAAAAGCTGAAACAAAAAACAAACTGATTTTGTTCCTGAAGTGGTTCCGTGAACATAAATGGAAAAATGTATTCAGTAAGCCATAATCACATACATGATAATACATTTATTTTATTCTCTTTCGTTAATAACAAAATCCTTAGTGCGTGGACTCTGGAATTTTGCATTAAGAACAGTCCAGGAGTATGCACAGCCATGAATTGGCCCCAGGCCTATAGTTTTCTCCATGGACAAGCATAGAAACTGATAATGCAGAGTACAGCATAACCATTATCTTGAATTAAGGCAGCTGCTTGCTGTTATATGCAATTATTTGTATTAATTTTCTTCACCCAGATCAATGGAAACATGCAGAAACGTACAGAGGTTTCTTTGATCCTCAACTTCCATATGTGCAGTGCCAATAAACACTAATTTAATGTATTGATAGACATATAGATCTGATTTTGAACTTTGAAGCCTTAAAAAAATTGAGGAGTATCTTTTGTCAACTAAGATCAAAAGATAAGATATGTTAAATGTTTTGTGCAAAGATGTGTTACTGTGTGTGTATCCAGGGCTGGGTACACAATACATTGTTCTCCAAACACCTACTAAGGCCTTCTAATTAATTTGTTGACTTAATTCGTGTGCAATAAAGATTTTGATATTTCTATAGTAATTTATTTTTATAATTTTGGCCTCCACTCTACATTTTATAAAATTATTTAAATATTTAACATCTTGGGAGTAGCTCTAAATATAATGATATACATATTTTCAACTAATTATGCCATAAATAAATTTTCTAATATTTTTCCTATTGCAAGATCCCTACTCACCATCTGTTTATCTAAAACTACAAAGATATAAGAGATAAAAACATTTTAAACTCACTAAAAGATAAATAGTCTGTGGGCAAAGTACCAAATCTTTAACTCCAGAATTTCCTTTCACTTTCCAGTACTTTCAGTTTTCAATTAGACATCAAAATGTTTATTTATATCAGGAGGCATTTTAATTTGTTATGTACAGTGTTTGATTAAATTATCCATTTAATGAAAAAAAATAAAAATCTTGATTTCTATATACCCCTTGTTTTTCAAAATTTTTATTAGCTATCCAAAAATGTACCAGTTACAAAAGTTGTTTGTATATTATTTTATTACATCTCATTCAACCAATTACTTATCAAAGGGGTTGAATAAAATCTCAAAATATTTACTCAAATGTCTTAATGTCCCAGTTATACCTGTAATCCACTGATCTTTAATGATGATGACTGTATTTTCTTCATTTTTGTGTCTCCATTATCTGCAACTGTAACATGCCCAGTGTTAGGAATTTAAAAATATTTGTGGAATGGAAAAATAATGAGAGGGATATGAAAAAGTGAAGAAAAGTGTTATTTCAGTTCATTAATTCATTCAACAAATGACTTACTATCTACTGTATACTAGGCCCAGACAACCTGCTGTATATATGTTGGAGGAATGGATAAAGGATCTGCCGTTCAGAATTTTGAGTATGGTAAACAAGGAAAACGTAACTGCATAGCATATACTGTAATGTGGTAAATTTAAAATAATAAATGGAACAGGTAAGGACAACAGTAAACATATAACTAAGTTTAAATAGATATGGACTACATAAAACAAAAAATGAAAAAACTTTAATAAACTCTAATGTGGAAAGGAATTAATAACTTGAAATCTAGATTCCTACAAAGAGCAAGCAGTTATGAAGAGACAACTCCTATTACAAAGGATACAAGTTAAATCAGAATATGGCCCATTAAAGGAATTGTAAGTAGCTTATCGGGGTTGGAGCAAAGATTGCAAAGATGACTATCATAGGTTGGTACTTGGGAGGTATTAGCAGAAAAAAATTCCTGGTGCAATTAAAGGATAGTTATAATCCAGGTTCTGCGAACTGCCCATTGTTTGTCTTTGTTATTTAATTGTCACAGTAGCCATACAGGACAGAAGAATTTGGGAAAAACCAAATATAATAAAAAGAGGTAAAGCAGAGGATTTATAAAAAGGAGACATTAAAATATTAAGTGAGATTATAAATAGGAAAATTATTCCAAATTATTAATAAATGTATGTACATAGTTGGGAAGCTTGATTATTTTCAAAATAGTATGCTAATATCTATGCTGTTCAGGTTGCCAAATAAAATACCATGGACTAGGTGATTTAAGCAAACAAAGTTTATTTTCTCACAGTTCTAGAGCCAGAAAGGTTGATTTAGCCTTCAGGGTGGATGACTCGTGAAGATGTCCTTCCTGGTTTGCAGAAAGTGCCTTCTCATTGTGCTCTCACGTGACCTTTCCAGGGTGTGTGTCTGTGGAAGGAAAAAGACAGATCTCTTTCTTACTCTTAGGAAATCACCAGTTCTAACAGATTAGGACCCTAATCTTATGACCTAATTTAACCTTAATTACGTTCTCCAAGCCCTGCCACATTAAGGGCCCTATTAAAGTTCTATGTTCCAGAAAAAATAAGTGATGAATACAATTCAACATATAAATTTTGGAGAGACACAATTCAGTCCATAGCCTCTGTCCCTGGCTCTTCAATATTTATGTCCTTCTTGCATGCAAAATACATTCATTCCATTCCAATTGCCTTAAAGCCTTAACTCGTCCCAGCATTAACTCTGAAGTGTATGCCCTGGCTGGTGTAGCTCATTGAGTGCCAGCCTGCAAACCAAAGGGTCTCTCATTGGATTCCCAGTCTAGAGAGCACAGGCCTGGGTTACATCCAGGTACCCAATGAGGGGCGCATGAGAAGCAACCATGCATCGTTGTTTCTCTCCTTCTCTATCTCCCTCCTTCCCAGTCTCTCTAAAAATAAGTTAATAAAGTGTTTTAAAAAACAACAACAACTACAAAAAACCCTCTAAAGTGTAAAGTTCAGAGCCTTATCAAAGTATGTAACTCTAATTATGGATAAGACTTGTGGTATAACTCTTCTGGAGGTTCACAGCTGTGAACCTGTGAAATAAGACTAGTTCTGTCCTTTTAAAATACAATGGTGGGATGGCACAAGCAAAGAATAGACACTCCCACTACTAAAGGAAGAAATAGGGAAGAAGGAAGCAGTACGGGCTCAAGTGAACCCAAAACTTAGCAAGGTAAATTTTACTAGTTGTTAAGGTTTGAGAATCATCCCCTTTAGTCCGATGCTCTCTTCTTCAGGCCCACGGGTGAGGCAGTGTCAGCTCCACATCTATAGGCAGCACTCGAATCCCTGGCTCTGCCATGCAAGGCTTCAGCCTCTGCAGCTCTGCCTGGCCAGCGCCTTGCCCCCAAGGCTTTGGCAGTCCTCCCGCTTGGCTCTGAAGGGCAGTCCTGTCTCCAAGGCATGGGGCAAAGGATGTCTGGCCTCTTGAAACTAAGTTGCTGGCCCTGATGATCTCTGAATCAACTCTGGGTCATTTTTTTTTTTTTATCTTCGTGAAGAATAGCACAGGTTCATAGCTGAACAGCTCTATCACGCTGGCCTGCCAAATCCAGGGAGTCTGACAGCCTTCATTTCCTCTCATCTCAATCCCCTTCAGTTCAAACCAGCAGTGTTTCTTTCATATAATCCTGTAAGATCTTTATCAATTGATATTACAGCAACAACTTTGATATTCTCTTCAGAATGTGCTTGCTCAATTTTTCCCTACATTTTGAAGTTCTGGGTCCATTTTACTTAGCAATTCCTTTTTCAATTCATCTATCTCTTCTCGAATTTCACTGTGAGCAGTCAGGAGAAACAAATATGCTCTTTCAACACTGCTTGGGAATCTCATTGATCACTAGTTCTATGTTCCAGAAAAAATAAATCATGAATACAATTCAACCGTCAACTTCTTTGCCACTTTATAAAAACTGTTATCTTCCCTTCAGTTGCCAATATGTGTTTCTCATGTCTGTCTGAAACTTCATTAGAATAAACTTTACTGTCCATATTTTTACCAATATTCTATTTCTGATTATTAACATATTCTCTAGGAAGATGGAAGTTTTCTCATTACCTCTTTTTTTCTTACAGAGCTATTACGAGAATTGCTCTTAAACTTCCTATTTCTAGCATTTCCCTAAAAACACTTTCAGCCTCCAATCTGTCCTAAGTCCATATTTGTATCATGTCCTGCCACAGCACCCAGCATTTTGTAGTAAACTCTGTATCAGTCTGCTAGGACTGCCATAACAAAATGTAGACAAAAGAGACTGAGCTGCCTAAACCATTGGAATTTTATTTTTCACAGTTCTGGAGACTGAGCACTCAATACTGAAGGGCCAGCAGGATGACGATTGTCTTCCTGGCTTGCAGCCAGCCACCTCTTACTCTGTACTCACGTGGCTTTCCCTCACAGTGTACAGAGAAATGGCGGAGAGAGATTTCTTCTTCTTATAAGGTTATGAATACTATTCGATTAGGACCCCACCATCATGACCTAATTTAATTTTTGTTACCTTGTGAAGACCTGTATCTCTAAATATAGTCACTTTGGGTTTCAGGGGACAAAATTCGGGTTGTAATATAATATATAGGTCTCTCATACCATATTGAGTATACTTACATATCTAATTGAGTCTCTACTTATCCTGGATTGGAATTGTATTTATCTCAGTTGGTCATAACAAATTATCTCCTTTGTGATGGTCCTCATTATAGCACCAGTTAAATGATCCTATTTGATTCTATGAGTCATGTATTATTGTATTACTTCCACCTCGTAGTTTTACCTATTGAGACTTAGAAAAATTTTATAATTTCCTAATAGTTACAAAGAAGGAATATGATGAAGCCACATATTAACTCATATATGTCTGACACCAAAGTCTGTCTCTTAAAACTTACATCATATTTGAAAACAGAATGAATATTATTTGCATGACTCACAGAAGTATATGGTTTATCTCTGACCACGTTCAAATCCATGAGTCAAATTTGCAAAGAGTATTAACATAGATGTGAAGCATGTACAGCAGTGCCTAGCAAATACTGAGAATCTTTTGAATGTCTGTAGTAATCATTGTTTGTGACCATGCTGTACTCTTTTTTGTTTCTGAGTCAAGTTGAGTAATAGAACAAATTTTTATTTTTTCTAATATGTTATGAGTAAAATGAAGTTTTATCTAACTGTAAACCACAACAATAAAGTGTGCCAAAATCTCAGTGGAGATGTTTTCTTTTCTGTTGTTTTTTTTTTTTCACTTTATTTAGAGCTTAGGACATTATTTTACTTTAACGTACTCTTTATGAGAGGAACTAAATGTCTTTGAGAGGACAGAGGTTATTTCAACTTAAGAAATATCTACTCTACAGAGCCACAACTTAGAGATTTACAAGTTTAAACAATAAAAAAGAATAAGCTACCTAAATTACTCATTGGAGAAAATGCCTTTAGAGTTTATTAACATATCACCTGTAAGGCACAGTGTTACCTTTAAAATACTTTGAAGTCCCACCATTGTGCTCAATGAGTTATAATCAAGAAGCGATTAAACTCCCAGTCTGCTGATAACACATTGCTGAATAAATGAATCGTGGATAATTCCCTGCAAGGTAATAAAAGATGATTCCAATTTCCATACAGGGAAACATTTCTTAGAATGTGTAGCCTTTTATGCTGCCATGATTAATTGCCTGAATAATTTATATTTAATGAAATTTCAAATTTACTTATAATGTTTATCAATATTAATTTCTTTTGGAGCATTGAAGAGGAGATATTTAAAGATACCTTAAGTTAGATATAAACCCACTATCTATTGCTGCATAAGCAATCACTCTGAAATGTAATGGCTTAGAGGAACAACATTTATTTTACTCATGAATATGCAAGTTGGGAAAAACCTCAGCAGGTGTGGCTCATCATTTCTTCATTCTGCAAAAGCTGGTTGCCTCAAAGACCAAGAACTGAAGTCAGGAAAGCGTGCTTGTAGAGTTGATGCTGTGTCCGTAGGGACATTAGTGAAGGATGTTGGGCAGAACACCTGAATGTGGATGCCCTCACAATGTGTTGTTGCCTGTGTTTTAAGCTCAACCATCTGAGAAATAAAGGTAAGTTACTGATAGATCTAGGAAATATGAAGGTGCCAGAAATTGCCAGGATAGAAAAGTGAACTCTTACTCATTTTCATCCTGTGCAAAAGACAAATGATGCTAAAATTAAGACATGACTTCTAGACAAAGTTAAATCCCGGTTATTTTCTACTCTTAATTTGAGCGGTATAAATATAAAGCCTAGGTAATCGCTCTAAAACCTTTAGTCAAGAAACCAGATTTGAGGCAGTGCTTCGGAGACTACTCTAAATTGACCAAAGCTCTTCAAGAGTCTTAAGCTTGTGCTTTGTGGATCCTCTCTCTTTAAATAATAGAGCTCATTTGAATGGTAAGGACATTGTCCTACACAGCAGCTTTACAAGGATATAAGCAATAGGCAGCCCATTTCAAAGACATCAGTGGAAGTGCCTTTTTATCTGTTTTATAGGATTAGGGAGTGACTCAGTCAGAAACCAGTCCTAAAATCCAAATGGAGCCCACTGAATATTTTTGTGAGTAAAGATTTGTGATGACTTTGCCACACTCATTGGCTTACATACGGGCAATACTGTGCAAGACAACCAGAGTAAGCAGCAATGACAGAGAACTGTATGACTGCAAAAACAGAAATGTTTCATTTTTGTCCCTTTACAGATAAGTTTGATAACCCTTAGTATAGGTTATTTGTTATTTCATGAGCAACCCAAATAACTTTCAAAGGAATTGGGTCGATTTGGAATAAAGAATCAGGGAAAGTACAAAATGGAGAGTCTTTTGGAACCCCATGCTTTTGTGGACAAGAAGACTGAAGAAACTAACAAACTACAAAAAGGGATATGTTTTATAAAAAGAGAGTGTTATTCAGAGGGTAAATAAATATCCAGAGGGTTGAGCCAAGAACTATGGAATTCATTCGTCTGTATAATTCCCAGGGCTTCATAGACTACTTTAAATACACAAAGCTCTTCAAGAATCTTAAGCCTGTGCTTTGTAGATACTCATTTAAATAATAGAGATCATTTGAATTGTAAAGACATTGCCCTACACAGCGGCTTTAGAGGTACTTAAGCAAGAGGTGCTTCCTCGAGAAGGCCAATGTCCTAATTAAGTGAAGGATAGCGTGTCTGGAGGGATTTCAGAATTGGTCCGGGTCACTGATTGTGGTGCTGTCTCCTTTTCTGGAGGGAGTATCTAAAGCAGTTTTCTTATGTATGTTCCACTGGTGTGTGTTGATTGTTTCTGTGTAAAAATACATACGTCTTTATATCATAAATCTCCCAAGTGAGAAAATGGTACTCAAGGAGAAAAGCCACAGCATTGTGCTGGGGAGATTCATCCACACCTGAATCTGACTTAAATAACAAGGCCCTCAAACCTCTCAGCTAAGCCTAATGGTGTCACCAGATAAGACTTGAATGGGTTTGGAGAGAGTGCATTTTGCATGGAGGCAGAATGCGAAATTTCTTTTTTGTATGTGTATTGAGAGAGGGTACTGTGACAAGTTCAGATTTCAGAAATGACTGCAACAACTCCTTTGGTGGAGTGGAGGGATTAAATGCAGACAACTGTGCTTAAACAACAATAAAATAATTTTAAAATTTTAAAAAATTAGTACACTCAAGAACATACGCCGTTCCTGGCCCTGCCACGTTGTTGTGAAGAGATGGAATTTACGTCCTTGGTTGAACTTGGTTGAACCTCTCCATTAAAGAGGTTGTAACCTCTTTAATGAATGGAATGTAGTAGAAACAATATGTGACTTTCTATGCCAGGTCATAAAAAGTGACACAGGCCCCCACACTTAATCCAGATACAAGGACAGAGATGTCTGTAAGACGACTAAGTGCATTTGCCATTGGCAAACTCACCCACAGTTTTTTTATGCAGCTAACTAATGAGCCGACATAGCAAATGGTTTTCTGATGAATTAAACACTGAGCAAGGAACCTGGGAATACCTCACATTTGACATAAATGAAGAAGCTTGGATCATAAAACAGAAGGACCAAAAAGGAAGCGTTTCTGTGTATGCTGGTACAGAGGATAACTGCATGAAAGAATACATTGTACTTCAACTTGGAGATGTCAGTTTTGGACAGAACATTGCTGCAAGACCACTCCCACGCCTACCTTCAAATGACAAATTTGATCTACGAGATGATCTAGTATGGCGTAGAAAAATATATACAATGACAAAGTAAAAATCAGAAGCATAGTTATGGGTTAAAAGATTGCATGGTCAAGACAACAAACAAAAAATATATCAGTAAAAATTCCATAGCCTGCCTTTATATATAATATTTACAATTGAAGCAATGGTTTTACATTAACAACCTGGTTACTAAAACAAAGAAAAATCATCAAGTGATAAAATTTCCAATATTCATGTTAAAACTAACAGAAAAAACCCCTATAAAAAGTCATAAATTTCTCAGTAGTTAAAGAAGGCTGTTCTTATTCTTTCCCTCCACACACAACATATGTTCTATAAAACTCAAATAATTTTGCGATAGACCCAGAATTCATGTAATATATTAGATAGAATGAAAATTACAAAACCTAGGCAATTTTGACAGAGTATTTAAGATGATTTAAAACACAAAGTTTTTAGAATTTATTATCTTCTCATCTTTTCAAAACAGGGAGTTTCATAAAAAACGCTATGGCAAGATGGCTCTACAAGGACATTACTACTTAGTGATAATGCATAGCCATGCGATAATTTATTTTTTCATTCATTCACTATTAATTGTGAATATAAAATATTCAGAGATTTATGTTGGAAATAAACATATATAACCATAAGTTAGAAATGTGTCATCTTTTAAAGATGGTCCTTTGAATACGGGAAACAAGTAGAAAAAATTACAACACTTTGTCATGCGTGTTAGGATGAAAGTAGAAAAAGACTGTCGCAGGACCTGAGACTAAGCATTAAGTCTGGACTGAGGGAAAGGGATTTCGCAGAGGGATCACTAAATTACTGTATGCTATGCATTTAACTCAGGACTTTTGCAGTTTAGGTCATTCATGATTATATCAGTCATTTGTGTTGCTTTTATTGTGTATTAGTGTTTTGCTCACATTTATTTTACCTATTTTAAAAATTTGCTTGTTTTTAATTTTACTGTCCTTATGAAAGATTCCATGTACAATAAGAAAATATTATAAAACAAAACAAACATTATCTTATTCATCTCTTTCATGAACTCATAACTGCTTTCATTCTGTACCTAGAGGTACAAAGGTCATTGGTACAGGTCTTCAGCTGTATAGGGGGCGTGGAAAGAGCCACTTAGTATAATCATGAAAAGTTTTACACTGTTTGTGAATGATGTGTTAACTGTTAAAGATGAGTAAAAATTTGCCAGATGACAATTGTAGAGAGAGCGTTCCAGGTAATTAAAGCTGTACAACAACATGGAAATTTATGTTTTCAACATAATTGCATTTTTCTTATTTATGACAATGTTTTGACAAAGCTTTTTATTCAATACCTCATGATACTCTGGGACACAGATGCACCCTATTAGCAAAGCTATCACTCTCATTTGTCTACATTGTGTTATGTTAGCACTTTTCTATTTTTAAAAAAAAATGTAATTAACTTTAATTGATTTCAAAAAATTTTATTAAATGATAAACTTTCAAAACAGTATATCCATTTCATTGCTGCAAAGTGGATTGGTGGCTTCCTGTAATGATAAGAGAAAAAACCATATCTAGTCTGTTGAATACAGGACATTAAAGGAGGTGTTTAAAGATCCATGGGCTGGCATTACTTATAGCAGTTGTCTGGATGTCAGCAACATAACCCTCTTGGGTTCTATTATTTTAAATACAGCATGGAATAGAAAATCATGCATAATGGAAACTAATGGAAGTGCATATTTTAAAAAATATGCAATAAAGTAAAACAATGATAGATGCTTGATGACAGATGTAGGAGGGCACCAAAATACATAGTATAGGACACTATCTTAAAAAATAGAATAAGTTATAGAAATATTTCTTAGCTATTTTATTGATTCAGTTGGGCAAAGAACATTTCAAGATCAATTATTAGAAATAGCAGAGAATATTTTCTACATATTTTGCATAGATTCAAAAAGTCAACTAAGTATTATTGACATACTGAATGACACATTTTTAAATGTAAAAGAAAATGCTGCAAATCCAAAACTAATAATAGCTTTCTATTGTTTAAGCATTTTCTTGTGCTGCCCACTATGGAAAATACTTTTCTTCTGCTTTGTTATTAAAAAAACAGCATTTTATCATTCAATAACACCTTTTCTTTCAAATGGGTTTTACATTTTTTGTTTTTTTTTAAATTTTTTATTGTTATTCAAGTACCATTATCCCAGTTTTTCCCCCTTTGTCCTCCTCTGCCAGCCCACCCCCTTCTCCCACCATCAGTCTCCACACTGTTGCACATGTCCATGGGTCATTCATACATGCTCTTTGACTAGACCCTTCCCCTTCTTTCCACCTTTATCCCCCTCCTCCTTCCCCTCTGGTTGCTGTCAATCTGTTCCATGTTTTCATGCCTCTGGTTCTATTTTGCTCATTAAAAAGTGTACTTTTATTTGTTAGGTTCCTCTTATACATGAGCTCATATGGTATTTGTCTTTCACCACCCTGCTTATTTCACTTAGCATAATACTTTCCACTTCCATCCATGCTGTGGTGAAAGGTTAGGAGTTCCTTCTTTCTTTCTCCTGCATAGCACTCCATTGTGGAGATGCACCACAAGTTTTTGATCCTCTCATTTACTGATGGGCACTTAGGCTGTTTCTAATGCTTCTATGAACATAAGGGTACATAACTTCTTTTGAATAGGTGATTTGGGCTTCTTAGGCTATATTCCCAGCAGTGGAATCACCAGGTCAAAAGGCAGTTGCAGTTTTAGTTGTTTGAGGACATTCCATATTGTTTCCTACTGTGACTGTACCAGTCTGCATTCCCACCAACAGGGAACTAGGGTTTGGTTTTCTCCACATCCTCATCAGCACTTCTCATTTGTTGATTTATGCATGACAGCAATTCTGACTGGTGTGAGGTGATATCTCATTGTGTTTTCAGTTTGCATCTTTGTTATGGTTAGTGATTTTGAGCATTTATTCATATGTCTATGGGCCATCTACCCGTCCTCCATGGAGAGGTGTCTGTTCAGGTCCTTTGCCCATTTTTTAAATGCATTGTTTGTCTTCCTGGTATCGAGTCATGTGAGTTATTTATATATTTTGGATATCAAACCCTTGTCTGATGTATCATTGGCAAATATGTTCTCCCATACAGTCAGCTCCCTTTTCATTTTGGCAATTTCCTTTTAGCTGTGTAGAAGCTTTCTAATTTGAGTCATGGCCACACTTGTCCCTAAATAAGAGTTATATATGATGAGTCGAACAGATGTGGTACCAGACAGTGTGGATTATATTAATCAGAGTGGTAGACGGAATGGTATATACTTGGGAAAATTTGCCAGGGGCCAGAACCATGCAACACTAAAGAGTGAATACTTTGGGAGAAATTTGTGTGTGTGTGTGTTTCTAGATGTTCCTGAATGTTCTATACAGTCTGGGCAAAGGAACTTGACAAGCTATAATAAAAATAGGAAATATCTCCCCACCAACCCTTTGGAACCATTTGTTTACCCTTCAGTTTGTAAAAACCTAGGGACTACCCCCAACACTCCCCAAAGATAACTTGTTTATGCTATAGAAATAAAGGATTTTTCTCTATATATATCCAGAGACCAGAGAGGTAGATATGCCAGCAGCCCTTAAGAAAGTCTGAATCTCAAAATTCAGAGGATCCACTTCATGTAGGAACCCATAGTCTTCTAGCCCTCACTCTGTTGCTCTGTGGAAAGTTGGAATGTGGGAAACTAATGCAAAATTCTCTTCTGTCTGCTTTATTTATTTTATGTAATAAATGCTTGCTTTTTGACACAAACCCCAGACAATATATGAAAGAGAACATCTATTACTCACAGCTAAAAGTAGCTAATGTGTGTATGTAGGTCTATGAATATGGGTATTTGTGTCTGTGTGTAAATTGTGTACACATATATTTATGAATGTTAATGGCATTTAGGCCAATATTAAAGCAAATATCAGTATATATTGCTATCTTTGGGTTCCTTGAAATTACATTCTAAAACTAAGCACTACATAATGAATCTCCACATAAATATGTTTATATTCCCTGGAAATATTCTCTTTTAAAACATTTCCAAAGAATGATATTGTTATACATCACTGTGTCATTTACCTATCATCTGTTTAGTTACAGCTCCCATTTTAAATTTAAATAAACTTTGTTACATGGATTAATTTATTATGACTGCAGAACCATACAATAAAAATTGGAAACATTATTAAGTAATTTACAAAGAAAATCAAATTGATAATTATTCTAGATTAAGCCTAATTCCTTGATTGCATTTTCATTTAATATGTATAATGCCTTCATACTTAAACTTGTGTTTTTGTATTCTTCTTGATGTGCCATCAGCTGTACAGAACCTGTAATATTCTTGTAAAAATTGAATGTGCCATCGTTTATTTTCTTGAACTTATCCCAACTACAATTAAAGCTTTAATATATCATTTGCATATGATTACTTTTTGAATCTTATAAATCTTTTTACCTCTCTTCACTTGTCAAAGGCAACCTGATTGTTGCAGGGCTATTTCTGTTGTTTCTTTTTAATTGAAGTCATTAAAAATAAGGAAATAATGGTAATGTTATTGATTGAGCTTCAAGAACCCATTTTGTTTGGTATATAAAGATTTTATTGTATGGCATAATTATTTCTTAGCAAAATATTTTTTACAATAACATAATGCAGCAAAAAGTTTATTTAAATAGTTAAAAAAGCTTCAAGAATTCTCATTACATTTATCTGCAATTCCAATTTTTGACATACAAAAAAATTTTCACATCCAATTTTTCAAGAATAATTTAATATAAAACCTGCTGCTAAAAATAATTTAGCAATTTCTTTTAAAATGTAAGCACACAACCACCACATGCCACAGCAATTGCACTCACGGTTATATCAAGAACATAAAAACTTATGTTCACAAAATATCTGTACATGAATACTCACAGAATTTTCATTCAATAAAGCCAAAAACTGTAATTTTCCAAGTTGCCTTTAAATAGATGGGTCACTAAACAAACTGTGTGGTACCTCCATGTAATAGAATAGTACGCAGGAATAAGAAGGAACTAGGAATATGCACACTAATATGTATGACTCTTCAGAGAATTATGCTGAATAACAATAGTCAATCCCGAAAAGATGTATACTGTATACTTTTGTCCTCATACAATTCTTGAAATCATAGCATAAATAGGGACTTAAGAAATTATGCTAAAAGTATTATAAATGCATACTATATTGTTTAGAATTTTCCAAATCTGTTAACGCTCTCGTGTAAATCTACAGTAGTTGAAATGTAGCAATGACATATACAGTAAGTAGTTCTGAGAGTAATAATTTAATCATGCCAATAAATCAATATCAGAAAATATTCCAATTGTGATTTTAAAATGCCACTTCTGTTTATCTGGCGATTAGGACTTCTTTACAAGAGACTTTCCCTGAGTGTTTTCAAAGAACAGATGGGAAATATGTTGCTCTTCCTGCTTACACCATTTCCCATTGAGTATGAAATTAGCAGGAACATCGCAAATTATTATGCATGATTGTCTGTGGAACTTCATCACAAACACCCATTTATGATACTAGGAAATTACCAGTTTCAGGGGGTCTCAGAATAGCTGTATCTCTTCTAATTTAATTTTAACAGCATTAAATTCCTGATATCAAAAGTGCAGTCCTGATTTTATTTTTTTCTGATTGGTATATATGCTTGAAGATGAAACAGATATGTTTATTACTCTTAAATCTGGATGTAAACACACTGAATCAAAAACTTAGAAGGTCAAAAAAAAACAATGGAACAAGAAAATTAGTGCTGAGTGTTGACAATCAGATTTGATTTTGGAATGGTGCTGAGTGACTCAGTAGTCTTTGAAATTAGGTTTTATTAAGGAAGACTTCAAAATTAAATATGGAAACAAATTATTTGCCATTTCCACATCAAGAAGTAGAATATATTTTTTTCACTTCCCATGAGTCTGGCCTTTCTCTGTAATTTGCTTTGATTAAGAGAATTTGGCAAGAGCGATACTACTTAACCTCTGAGACGAAGGTTTAAGAAATTAGCAGCTGCATGGAGTGACCACGGGGAGAACAAAGATTCCTGGTCAACTGCTCTCAGTTTCACGCTAATGGCTAACATCTCCAGCCACCCATGTGCAGAAGTCATTTTGAACATTCCTGCACAGTTGAACCTTCAGATGACTGCAGCCTCATTAGACATCACATGAAGCTGAAGAATTGCCCAGCTGCACCCAATTAACTGGAGGAATCATTCACAAATAATAAATGGGTCTTGTTTTAAACTAGTAAATTTTAGGTTGTACAGCAATAGGTAACGGAAACCAAGGAAAATCGATTTTCTAAATTCCAATGGCTCCTTTTACATAATTGGAGATACACTTGGTCAATTTGAATCATAGAGTTTCAAAGTATGCAAAATGTAGGAAAAACCTAGAGTATGAAATAAGAGGTATATTTCTTTGAAATCAGTAAACTCCTCTTTCTGATGATATATATGAGAACAAAGGAAAGACAAAGGGAGGAGGAGGCACTAAAAAGGGCACTTTTGGAAATACCCAGATTAGTTTAGTGGCTGGTGCTTCTTTTCCTTCTAATGTCCTGCTTAAGGGAAATAGAATAGCACTAATGGAAAGAGGTTTCTCACAACATGGAAATGGTGTTGCTATTCTGCATAAGAGCAACATGTTTCTGCATGCCTCTGGGGGAGTGTGAGAGCAGCTACGGAGGCAGAAGAACTATGGCCGAGAGAGCCTCAGATGCTGTGACACACACACATTACATCAAGGTGTAGATCTCTAAAAGACTGCTCATTAGATTCTCTAACAGACTGAATTACATACATGGGATGAACAAAATCAGAAAATCATTTAAAAATTTAATACTGTGGAATGCAGCTTAGGAAAAATGCGATTTTAGCAGTGACACTAAGATAAAAATAATGAAAGACTGTAAAGTAATACATGTAGCACAGTAAGAAAGAGAGACATACCGACCACACATTGTACATGTACTTTTAATACTCACGGAGGAGTGACCCTGGCTCCCTTTGCCAGATTAGTTCAAAGCAGTGCTGGGAATTCCTTTTGCCATGTAAAATTCCATGCTTTGATCATCCAGGCGGCTTTAGCTGATTCCTAGTTGCAGACCAGGTTCAGGCACTTTCTGGAGATTGTGTGCTCACTGTAGTCCACCTGCTGCATAGTTCCCTTTCCTCCACTCGGGCCCACTGGCCCGGCGCCTTTGCCCTGTCCCTCTGGCTACAAGCTCGCCAGTGCACTCTTGCTACCAGCCAAGCAGGAACATGCAACAATGCAGTGCCAGTCTCTCATGCCACCACTGCTTCTCAGGCCAGGAGTGGGGGCCAAGAAACACTGCCAGACCAACTGGTCTCTCAGGCCCACTGCCCTGGGAACAGTTGAGCCTCCAATTGCACGAGCTAGAGGAACCAGAAGGGAAAAGGGGCTGAGTCCCTGTCCTCTCTCTGTTCAAAAATCTGGGCCCAAAATCCAATGCATTCCAGAAACATCCCACTTTTCTAGCCAATCCCAGCTAGATTGACAGGTCTGGTCCTCCCCCTGCCACCATGTCCCCAGAAGGGGGCACAAAGTTTTCTAGCCAAGCACATTATCTCTGCCTGGGTTGGGGCATTGTGCACTGGTTTGTTTACGCTGTGCCCGGGGGTATGGAAACCTATTATGCTCTGGCTGCAGTTTCAGTCCCACCGCCTCTGGCCCTTCCTGACCACTCCCTTTTCTGGGTCTTGGGCAGGCTTTCATGCTGCCTCAGCTATCCCTCTCCATTCATCAGATCCCCTGTAACAATGATGCTGCAGAAAAGTGGCAGTTTTGTACCTTATTTTATACATTACAATCAAAAGAGAAGATATAAGTGGGTTACATGAAATCCATTGGTGTTACATGAGGGAAGCAGGAGGAAGAAAAGGCAGGGGAGAGGAACCTCTGGGATTGGATAAAAAGTTAAATGATAGACACACACTCATACTTCTTTACAGGTGGATACAGGGTAGTTAACAGTCAACAATGAACATGACGACAATAACAATGAGGCGATCTGTGGTCTCCGCTCAGGTGGGTACTTACACTTTGAGGGGTCTGTAAAAGGGACATTTATCATTCCAAAGGTATGTTATTGTAGTTCAAAAAGTCAATAGACAGGCTCAATTAAGGTAAAGATTGACTTTTGTCAGGAAAGATTCCAGCCCAGGTATTGACTGCTCACCACAACCTGCTTTTAGTTAGAAAGCTTTAATTTCAGACCATACTATGTGGTTACTTTGGGTCTCTGAGTTTGTGAGGCTGCCATGCAGGTCTCCCCTGAGCTTGTCAGGTTTAGTTGTGGCCCCTTTGCTTCCTTCCACAGACTCCCAGAAAGCACTTTTTTATCTGTCACCTTCTGTGCTTGTTTATGTTATGCTTCTAGATTGTCTTTGGTTTAGCTTGTTCCTCTCATGTAATCACAACCTTCTTTCAATTTATTAACAAAACCTCTATTGTTTTCAACAGCACCCTTAGGTGTGAATTTCTCCATTATCAATTCTGAGTAAAGTCAGTTCCAATAAAGGCAATTTAAGAGCGCATGGTTCTTATATCCTCTCTCTTCCTGGGCAAAATCTCTGTGTCACTAATCCAGAGTGGAGCATGAGGATAGTAGCTTGCTTTTCTTGGAGTGGCATTCTTGGTTTATGTGAAGAAGACTGAATGGGGGGTAGCCTCTGATCTTCTTGGCTTTTCTTTTCTGGCATGAGACCTCCACGCGCCAGACCTCCACAAAACTGAGATGAAGTGAGAGGGCAGTTAGCGCTTCTTTATTATTATAAATCCTGGGGTAGAGCTTCCAACTGAAAAGTGCGGGCTGGCTGGACAAGGTGAGCCCCAGAGTTCTTGACTGTTCTTACAGGGGATAGAGGCTCTGAAATTCAAAGCTAGTGGCTGATGAGGAATTCGGTGGCCTGGCTCTCTTAGCAGGGTTCTGTAGTGTAAAGTGAAACCTGGACGGAGAGTGAGCCTTTTTTTCTTGCATTGACTCTTTTTTTTTTGGTGGGGGTCCAGAAACTGCTGAAGATCAAACGTCTCTTGCTTATTAAGAGGGATAGTAGCCTGAAGAGTAAAGAAACTCAGATCTGCTGAGCTGGACACAATTACTTTTTCTTGCATTGACTCTTGAGTAAAGGTTTACCATGCAGCTCTGTGAAGGAAGGGGATGGGTCTTGGCACAAAGGACACAGACACTCTCTGGTTTCATCCACATTTAGTAGATTTTCCTGATTAAACACTTCTTCATTTCCTGTATGGCCATCCATAGAGCATTTCTCAGACTTTAATTTGTTTCTATTATATTCATATTTAGCTAGGTTGTTTCAGTGGGGAGAGTTTCCTTGCAGCTATCATGACAATGACCAGAAGTTGTTCTCTAAAATAAAATATTCTAACATTGAGAAACCGATTATGTATTTTATGTGTAAAGTTTATACAAAAAAGAAAAATGACTTTTAGAAATAAAAAAAGGAAAAAGTCAAAATGATGACACTACTCAATTTCAAAACTTGTAATGAAAGTCCAGTACTCAAGGCAATATGTTTTGGGCATAAGCATGGATACACATAGACAGAAGTGGGTAAAGTGTCCAGAAACAGACCCATAATAAATGGTCCACTGAAAATTCAGAGGCATGCCAAAGTAAGTGTTTTCAACAAGGTCACTAGAACAAATTACTATCTGTACAGAAAAATAAATATCAAGTATCACCTTACATAAAATATCAAATAATTTTAAGTTGTTCACAGAAATAAATATAAACATTAAAATCATATAATGTCTAGAATACTATATAGGAGAAGATTTTAGGTACATTGACATAAGGAAACAAACATGACAGGTCACACACACACACAGGAACTTCTGGTCTTTGAAAGGCACTAAAAATATAATAATACATTATGCATTAGGTTTATTGGCTCCTTATAATTGAGTTATAAGGATCTCCTATTGTGGGGGGAGAAAAAAAAACTTTCCTATGCCCTTAAGTTTCTTTTGGCTTGTCTAATCAAAAAACATGAAAGCTAAGCAAGAGAAAAATAAACAAATTATATATATATGTGTGTGTGTGTGTGTGTGTGTGTGTGTGTGTGTATATATATATATATAAAAACCCTGTACACATGAGAGAGAGACCTTAATGTGCAAGAAGTTCAAAGATAGAAAGGAGAATGGGTATATATGACATTGTGAACTAGGGATGAGATAATGCCCCTTGGGGCTTCAGAAGTTCATTTCAGGGAGAGAACATGCTTAGTAATTAATAGTTTGCCCTTTGGGTGGGGGCAGAAGAAGTTTCTCTTGAACTCACAGCTAAAGTTGCCTTCAGCTCAAAACAATATGCTGCCACAGAGGCACAGCTTAGGGTGACTCATACTGAACCCTAATACAATATGTTCTGAAATCAAGTATTTTTTCAGTTAATATATATTATCAATATTTTATCACAGTCTGTATGAAAAAATATTCAAAATGGTACATGTACTTCCAAAGGTGCTTGTATCCAGAATAACTTGGAACAGACAAAAGAAAACACTAAAATAGTCACTCTTCATCTTGGATGTAGATGTTTATAATTAATAGCCTCGAAGTGGGGATGTAAAGCCAAATGTCCATCAACTGATGAATGAAGAAACAAATTTCCGTATATTTATAGTATGTGATATCACTGAACAATGAAAGAAAACAAGCAATGGATTCATTCAACAACATGGTTGAATCTTAGTTGCATTCAACTGGGTCAAAGAATCCATATATAAAGTCATAAATTCTGTTTTATTCCATTTATGTGACATTTTAGAATAATCAAAGTTATTCTACATGGACAGAGAACAGATGTGTGGTTGTCTGAGACAGAAGATATGAGAGATTAATTGCAAAAGGAACCTTCTGTTGTGATGGAAATATTTGTATCTTCATTGTTATGACAGTGTTAACCTAAACAAGCAAGGCCAAAATTAGAGACAAGCATTTTTTTGAGATCATAAAGAATAGCTATGCTTTTCAACTTTTTATGTCAACTTTTTATGTCAACTTTTCACAATAGTTAAGTGGTATTTATCAGATGCACTTGTCAGAACAATTCACACTCTACAATTAAAATGAGTGCATTTAACATTATCTAAATTATATATTGATAATGATGATTTACACACTGAAATAAAGAAGTGAAAATAACAGAAATTGTTGCTTATAGGATCAGTCAATGAGAAATAACAATTATTGAACGCCTAACCTTTCAACATAAAAAGTTATTCTTCTTACTGAAAAGGACAGAAAAGTTAAAGAACAAAATGTAACAGGGTAAATATGAAGATCTAATTGGCTTTATGAAGCCATTCATGATCTAGCCTGTAAAAAGCCTCTTGAGAGGTTGTACAAACTAAAAGGTTTTTGTAGGGAAAAGGATATGTCAGGGGCGTTATTAGTAAAAGAAATGAAAGAATATTTTTTAGGCCAGGTCATCTAGTATTAATCAGGTTTTGGAACTGAATCCCAATTATAGTTATTGACAATACCAGTCTCCTTTTTATTTCTGCAACTCATTCTGATAATTTATTCAATCAAATGCTCTCACTATAAAAAAGTGTGATGACACATATATAATGATCTTTTGAAATAAAAATGTAAAAGAACTTAGGTACATTTGTTTCTGTGTTCAAAATTTATTTAAGAAGTAAATTTTAAATCTACTTAAGTCTTGGGAATAATTAACTTGCCTTAAATGGAAATACTAACTTAAAGAGAATTCTTTCAGCCATCTCCACAGCTGTCCTCCCTGCACTGAATGCATAAGCATCATTCCGGCACTGTGGCATACGTACAGCAGCGTGGATATACTGCTTTCTGACTGGCAATATTATTCATGATCTTTTGCAATTAGTTGTGCTTAAAATGAAGACAGCTGCTAAAGTGGAATCTTTTATCATACACGTATATTGTTAAAGTTGCTTTAAAATGGCAATAAAACTAGGAGGGATTTCCAAACTAGAGGAGCTTCTTAAGAAAACAAATAGACAAAAACGAAGCACACCTCGAGCACTTTCTTTTAGCTGTGATTTTGCTAACTATATTATAATAAATTACCTGTAATCTTAATAATATGACAAGTCAGATGTTTTCTACGTTTTAGAGAGGAGAAAACTGAAGTGTTGAAATGGTGTTTTCAGTTTTAAACAGTTCGTAGTTGGTGAGTCTAGGACATTATCCTTGGGTCAGTCTGACTCCAAAATGTGTGAAATATCCTCCATCACATTATCCTTACTGCTCCTTTTATTCCGTGAATGCCTGAGTGCTTAAAACTAGAAACTGTGAAAAGAAAAAGAAACATTCAACTAAGTTGAGGATGTTGCATTATTGGGGAAAAATTTAAAGTATTTATAAGATTGTGAAGTCTACCAAAACCTATTATTATTTTCTATTATCCCTTTAGAAATGAAAAAAAATAAAAGTAATAATAACTTTTATCATTTTATTTTCAATTACAGTTAACATACAATATTATATTAGTTTCAGGTGTACACCATTGTGATTAGACATTTATATGACTTAACAAAATGATCACCCTGATAAGTCTAGTACACATCTGACACCCTACATACTTATTACAACATTATTGACTATATTCGCTATGCTGCATTTTACATCCCTGTGATATTTTATAATTGGCACTCTGCATCTTAATCCCTTCACCTTTCCACCCTTGCTCCCAAACCCTTATCTGGTAACAATCAAAATGTTCTCTGTATCTATGAGCTTGTTTCTGTTTGTTTATTTTGATTGTTTAGATTCCACATATAATGAATTTTGAAGGCATTTTTTAAATAGCTCAAGAATCTTTTCTCTGTTTTGTGGTTTGATATGACAACAGAAGGATTAATTGGTTCAAGTGGTCAAACCCTCTAATGACTGCAGTTAATTTGCTGAATGTCCTTAGGCTACATCCTATCCAAAGGACTTAGATTGTTATGAATATATATGTTTATAATAACAGCCTCCACTCATCTATATTTGTGCCAAAACCCACAAAATTCAAGATGCAAAGATAATTATTTTCCTGTTTCTTTCCAGTTGTGCTCTCTGACCAGTAGTAATGTTTAACAAACAACATTTTGATGAAAATCAAAGTAACATTAAATTCATTTCAAGTTAACACTGAGTGATCACCAAGAGTCAGACACACTAGGGTAAAAGAGAAAAGAAAATACCAAGAAGCAAAAATCACTGTTGAACATAAACCTTTAAATGACTTGATTGGTATGGAGATAAGTAAGGGAGAAGAATTAGAAGAGAAAATACAATGATGTATCAACTCCTAAAGACTTAAGTGAAGGGTGATGAGAAATATTTCTCCATCAGTGTCCTCACCAGCCACACAGTCCCTGCTCCCTGAACTCCAAGATCACCTTCAAACTCAACCATTCCTCAACATCACCAAAACCACCCTCCGCCAGTTCCACCCTATTGTCATTTCGCATTTAGACATACCAAGTAGCCCGTTATCTCATCTATCTGCATCCATTCAGTCTTTCCCTCTGCGACACATTCTCTAGGTTGTCAAGAGAGCTGACTTTCTTCTTCATCTAGAGTGAAATGCACACATCCACATTACTTGTCACATGGCCCCAGCTTTTCAGGGAAGTCGTTCCTGTCCTCCTTGACTTGGTCAATTTTTCCTAAAATAGATTTCATTGCACTATGGGCTTTTCTGACACAGGAACTTGTTACACTTGCTTTTGATAAGTATTACCCTTCCCTACTAGAAGATAATATCAGTAAAGATAAGGGTCATTTTTAAGCTCAACTTTGGGCAAGTGGCCATGTTTTCTACTCTTTGAGTTTATTGTCAGGAGACAGAGTAACTAGATCAGAGCTCTCTCTGTCTCTCTCTCTGTCTCTCTCTCTGTCTCTCTGTCTGTCTCCCTCATATATATTATATATATGAAGTAAATGAAAAAAATTGAATATGTGTGTCAATTATCCTCAAATTGACACAGCCTCATTTACATATGACTTAAGTATTTTAATTCTTACAGAAGGAAATCCACAGGAAAAAATTAGTTAAAAACCATCACCTTTTATGTATTGGCTTGAGATGTGGTAGCAAGTCCTACTAAATATTCTAGTAGCCACAATATAAAGAAGTAAATTACCAGCTGGCAAGTGGCAGTGAAGACAGTTTGTTGAAAACATTACTGATTCTAGAGTAGTTGGGAGAAAAAAAGTACTTCAGGAATAACAATGCTGACCATGTAATGTTATGACTGTGGAAGAAACAGGAGCCAAAATATCAAGGAAAGAAAGCGCTGACATATGCATTAATGTTGCACATGTCAGACCATTACTTTCTTTTATGACAACTAAGGAATATGACAACTAAGGAGTTTGGCTATACTCTTTGCCAAACACATTCTAAAACCAATAAATGAGCAGCGATAATCAGAATTTACCAGGATGGCAGTACTCATCAATTCCTTTAGAGAGAAAGGAGGAAAAGTTGAACTGGAATCTAATAGCATGTGTGTATGGGGTAACCATAGGAGAAGAATGGGCTATTCACACCTTTTCAACTGCATGTCTTCAAATTAAGAGTCTCAAACAATACAAAGGTAAAGTCTTCCTTATGGAGGTTAAATTTCACACAAATTTACATCTAAAATTCAAAATGTACATGTAAATATAGTATGTATACTCCCTCCCACAGAAAACTCACAGACCCAGCAAACATCGCACTGCATATATTTTCTCCATATCAGCCACTGAAGATCTCAGTACCTAAACTGGCCACCAAATGGAGAAACATAGCAGAGTGAATGCAGCAGAGAAAATGTAGGCACTGTTAGAAAGATAAACTTAGCAAAATGTGGCTAATATTTTGCATAGAGGCCAAGGGAAATGGAATATAGAGATGACCTCAGGTTTTTCTCCATTTGACAAGAGAATAGGATCCTATTAAATAACATCAAACAGGTTATCACATGGGATTTGGGAATATATAACTAGAATTTAGGAAGTATTCTAAGGATGATGATTAATATTAGGAAGTGAAAACATTAGGAAAATATGCTCTCACATAAAATCAGCAATGTGGGAATTCGTGATATTGACTTAAGATATAGCAATAGAATGGTCATAGGACACAGCCATGCACAGAAATTAAATAATTGAGTTGGAAGAATAAAACAGAAAAGAAAGTCTAGAGGATTGTTAGCCAAATAACAGAGAGATAAGGAAAGAGGGAAGAGAGAGAGAGAGAGAGAGAGAGGATAGTTATTAGCTGGAAGTGGAAATTAGTAGCTGGAAGGAATATTATATAGAGTTCAAAAAGATTAAAACAGATGGGAGCTCAATGGGTTTCTTAACCAGAAAATGGGAAGCAAGCAAATGTATACCATGTATTTAACTACAAGCTTTCTGAAGACAATGTATTATCTATCTTACAAAAATCGTCCTCATGGTAAATACAGTAGACACTGGGAGATAGTGTTAATAATATGAAGATGGGTGATGTGCACACATTTAGTGATTTATTATTGATGTATCTTTTAAACCAGCCTTTGATGGCTTTTGGATTTATAGTCTAACACGGAAGTCTGTTAGCCGCAGAAGGGTTATCCCAGCCACTATTCACAAGCCTATGATCTAAACAAATGCAGAACTGGTCTAATAAGAGCATATTTTGAAAGCTCTGCTGAACTAGCAAAGCTGTCTTACAGTAATGGCTTTAGAAGTTGGAGTTCTCAGTTGTCATTTATACTGTTCCCGGAAGCAATAACATTTTCAAGCATTATATTGGCAGTGACACCCATATGATTAAAAAACCCACTAGCAACAACATATACAGATTAAATGATGATTTCATCCTATATAGCTTAGCTTTTTGAATTCTTAACATAAACTGCTTTAAAACATAATCAGTTCATTTTGGGCCTAGTCCACACATTACTTTAACAAAGGATTGTGTGTTTAACCAACGTTAAATGGGACCAAAATTTGCTAGGAAAACTAGTGAGTGTTTTATACTGAGGTGCATCAGCTTTCTTTTTAATCCAGCAAACTAGATGAGAGTTGTTCATTTAATAATTAGAGGGGATTATAAATTTGTTCACAGGAGGAGACTTGGAAGGAAGAGAGCAAAAAAAAAAGGTAAAAATTTAGACAGATGTGATAATGTTAAAAGTTCAATTCTATATTGTGCAAAGTAATAAAAATATTGAAAGTGGACAGAAAAATTAGGTGAGCATAATGTTCTAGGCAGATAATGGCATAATGCTTCATGTTCTCTGGGGACCTAATTATGAGCTATTCTGAATAGTGCACCTCAAATATTGACAGGCAGGCTGTTTATATTTGGTTCTTAATTAAAGACTCTCCCTTCACACCTCTAAAAGGGTTTATCAAAGACATCTTTCTACACTAACAAGCATACTGTGAAGCCACATGTAGGAAAGCAAAAATACATGGGTAAAGAAAATTGAGTTTAAAGATCTTCATAGACTGGAAAAGAGAAACTTTTCTATAACTTTCAAGGAAAAAATATTTTGCCTGTCTAGATTTTCAGTTATGTTTTTATATTTCCCGTACTGTACATACAAATCAATTATATGTTTTTAAACTCCCAGAACTACATGTAGAGCATGAACTTCTATCAAAAGCTGCAATCTTGGGATAAGCTTTATGAAAGCAGTTTCACTCTTCAGTCTCCTTGATGAATGCTTTTAATTTGATTTCCATTCCATGTAGATATTCATATTTTTAATTTATGTGGCACATGAAAGTAAAGAAGAAATGGACAATAGTTTAATGTTATCTAGTTCATTCTAGCAATAATGCAATATCTCAAGAGTGTTTTGTGAAAGGGAGGGAGTAACACTAACGACCTGGGTGGCTTATTCTATAGTACCTTGACTTCAAGAAGGATTAAAAGGCAAGGAATAGGCACAACAGCAATGGAAATAAACTGCAGTATGTTTGACCCTGGGGCAAGTTGTTACTTTCTGTAAGCGGCTTTCTTCTGGACATTTTTGTTGTGCCATTTAACTTTCATTTAAGCAACATATAATACATTGGTCTCCTGATTTTATATACACCAGAATTTGAACTGTCTGTTCCATTGCTCTACTATTTTGAGCTAGCCCTTACTGGAGAAAACTCTTGTAAAACCGTGATTCAGCAAAACAGTCATTCCTCTTGGTTTCTTCTGAATGTAGTAAGCATTACTGGATTGGTTTGGAAGAACTTTGATTGTTTTTGTCATTGCTATTAATTCATTTAGACCACTGTAACTAGGGTGTGATTTTTAGCAAATATTTTTTTAGCTTTGCACCTGTATTCTTTATTATGCTACTTTTCTTTGTATCTCTCTTGCTTTAGAGTATTAAATTACTAAATTACACGTAAAAATTTGTATCACTTCAAAATATCTCTTTTCTCCTTGACCAAATCTTAGCAGAGCTACTTTATTCTTTTAAACATCACAAATATCTTAAACATCATGAAAGTATAATAATATTTGATAGCTATGAAACATTCATGGTTTCTCAGGATATGGGATAAATATTGATAAGGATTCTCAATATATAAATTATTTTGACCTAGAAAATAGAAGAATATATAGATTTTCTTAGTGGGAAATATGGCATATTGTGGCCATATATTATGCTATATGGAGGTCACAAGATAGATTGAGCACCCAATGGTCTCCATCCTCTCACTAAAGGAATGTGCCTGCTTGTGGATCGCTCTTGTTCTCACTCACTCTGCCCATTATCCAATTCTACCTACAGTCTCTGCTGATGGTGTGGCAGCCCTTGCTTCAGCTCACTGAGATCAGCTCCATGTATTGGCTTGGGTAGCAAATAGATTGACCCAGTGGCATTCATCCCATCCTCCTATCCACATGCTTTAAGATGCAAAGGTGACTGTGTCTTTCTCTGGGGAAGCTCCTCAGGACACTTCATCTAGCATCTTATCTTAACCAAGTCAACTCTCTTTTGCCACCGTTAGGGTGAGAAAAGCCTTGACACTGTTTCAAGGAGCAGGGTGGGAAGATGGCGGTTCTTTCTTCCCTCTCTCTTCTCTGCACCATCAGGTCCTGGGCAGCTGGGCCTGAATCTTCACAGATTCTTAACACCCTCTGCTCTGTGTTTTTGCACTAAACTCTAGAGTCTCCCTCTGTCCTCTCTTGTCTCTGAACCTCGACCTACTCTTTTATTTTAACATCTGTTTTATTGTCTACTGCTTATGGACTATTTATGTGAACAGAAGAATTGAAATAAATCTGTAAATCTATATTTTCAAAATAAAAGAAAAATGGAATAGTGTTACCACTTTTTGTGAAGATCATAAAAAATCTTAAAGCTTTCTTTAGGTAATTAATTTTTATAATTGCTTCTCAAGGTCAATCTGGTATTATTTTGCTCCATTTGCCCTTTTCATTCACAAAGACACAGTATTTTTGCCTTTTCTTAAATCTTTTAATATCTAGTTTAAGACCAACTGTTTTCATGCTGCTTCGGCCTACATTAATCTCTCTTTTTTAGTTTCATAGACCTCATTGATTAATTTTGTGTTATTGTCTTTCAAGGTATGCTGTAATTAGCTAAGCTAAGGCAAGCATCATTGAAAACTAAATCAATCTGAAATATAATAAAATTGTATTTTACATTTTTTTATTTTTGTTGATCTTTATTCTTCTATTGCTATTATTATCAATTGCTAAATGTTAAGGCTTATCATCATGGGCTTTTAATTAGGGAATGTCTCCCAAAGCTAATATTAGCCAACATTAGGACCATACGTAGTGCTCCCGAACTTTGGCACCCAGAGAAATGAATACATGGCCTGAACGACATCTCTAATCATCATCAGGCAGGAAATTTCTAGTTTGATTGCTCTCTGTGTGAATTGTGGCAACGAATTACTAAATCATGGTCACCTCAGGTTATATGTCTCTTTTTTTCTTTAGAACAACACATTAAGCAACTCATTTTAAATTATGTGTCATTCTAATTGGAACTGGAGAGCAATTAACTTTCATGTAGCAAAATGTCAAGTACTATTTTTTAACCCATCAAATGGAATTTGTCAAGAGAAGTCTATAACTTCATATCAAAGTACAATTGTTGCTCTTAATTGGTCTTTATTTCAGTTAGCTTACGAACTACTTTAACTATGGCTAAGGGTAACAACTAGGATATCCAGGAAGTAACAATGGTGTTTTGCCACTGGACAGGACACCATTTCTTAAAAGTCGAGAACAGTGCAAGTTCCAATTCAAATAAATAGATTTTCCCTATTTTATTTTTTAAAAAGTATAAAATGTTCAAGTTATAGCTTTCTCACATTAGCATCAATCCCCCCAGATTTATATTAATGAAAACTATTATGTTTATGAATACATATTTTTAAATAAAAAAAATTGAGTGAATTCAAAGATGTAATTGGCTTTATTTACTGACTCTTGATTGGGGAGCATCTGATCTAGAAGACAGATAGACACTGTGAGGAGCTGTACAAATGGAAGACTTTCACAGGCGTACGAGAATGAGACAAGGAAGTTACAGCCAAGAATGGATTGTTTCAGGAGAAGGCACCTTTCCTTTCGCAGAAGGCAGGGATCTATCAAGCAGATTACTAGTGCTGACCAGTTAATTCCAGATTAACTGGCTAAAAGTCACATGCCTAGGAGAGGCTGAAGATGCACTTAGGTTACATTTTAAGGGTCGGTTTGCTGATGTGGGGATTAGTACGGGAGGCTTCATTTGGAGACTGTTGTTTCTTTTTAAAAACTATATATTTTTATTTATTATAAATATAAATATTATATCATAAATGTTATACTTCATAAACAGCCCTATACATATAAAATCTCAGAACTAAATAGCCATCAAGATATTGCTTAACCAGAATGTATATTATGCTCCTCCAGACACAAAATTAGATCATTTCCTAGGTCTACGTAAACTGTAATTCCAAGTAATTTTTTAGGAAATTATAGGTCTCTCTTTCTTTCCTCCCTTCCTTTCTTCCTGTCTTTCTCTCTCCTG
>CM052548.1:14664400-14688705 GCA_028533065.1 Trachops cirrhosus | reverse complement strand
CCTGCTTTTTCATATCCTCAGGGCCAACCAGAGTAAGGGATTGGGGCTTTCTTAGGTCTGTCCTGAGGAGGCATCCAATCCTGGGAATGCACCAGGCTTTAAAAGCTTATCAAAGCTTTTTAAAGTCTTTATTCCCTAAAACAGCTCATTTCCCAGGCTTTCCTCCCAACCTTTTTGTTTAATATACTTTTTGCTTCAGGTTTCATCTATTGCCTCACATAGAGCTAACTCCTGGTAAAACATTTGCCTATGTAGCATGTCCTCAAATGACATTGTTTCATTCAGCATCATCTTATTATGACTTTGATGAGATGTTCTTGGAACTTAACTCTTGTTTTTATCAGTTAACCTATGGTCCAATTGGTTTTGTCAAAAGTCATTTTGCTTATTGTTGTAGAACCTATTGATGATGTTAAGTGAAGATTTTCAGGGATGTCCAACCTTTTGGCATCTCTGGGCCACAATGGAAGAAGAAGAGTTGTCTTGGGCCACACATTAAATACACAAACACTAATGACAACTCAGAGAGAAAAAAAGTAAATTTATGATTTTGCCTTGGGCCTCATTCATAGCCATACTGGGCCATGGTTTGGACACCCTTGCTACATGTTTTCTTCAAACATTTCCTGAGTGGCAGCTTTAGGGCTGGGCTTACTTGAGATAGACAACATAAAGGCAACCCTTCTGAGCTAGTCTTTCAGGGATCTACCAGATTTTAAAAAATGACAATTCTTTGAAAATGAGATTCACTGTGTCCCTTCAGGTACTGTTGCCAGAAATGCAAGCTGTTACTTTCAAGGTCACCACTAAGCTGGGGAGGATGGAATGGGACTATGGTAAGTTAAAAATACTCTAAAACTTGATTTTTTCCCTCAAGATTTGTTTTCAGAGTTGCGAATCTTGATTCTTTTTTTAAAAAAATGTGTTTATTGATTTTAGAGAGAGAAGTAGAGAGGAAGATGAAGAAGGAAGCATCAATGTGAGAGAGAAATATTGATTGGCTGATTTCCATACATGGTCCAACCAGCGATTAAACTGCAATCTGGGTATATGCCCTGAGTGGGAATTGAACCCCCAATCTCTTTGTGCACAGGAACTATTTGAACTCTATTTCTAAGTATTTCTAATAAGTTAAAAACATAAAAGAGTCTTTTAATATGTATTAACAGTAACAAATGCAAAAATCAAACATTTTTTTTCTGAGAATTTTAGGGTTGAAGCTAAATCAGTGAAAGTTACTTAGTGTTAAAATTCAGTTTGTCAGCATGTGGTAGATCCGCCGAATTAAACCAAATTTTCCACCTAAACAGGTTAATTAGTGCTCATTAGCGAACTCATCCATTTTGCTCTTCTCTGGCAGGTTGTGTGACTCTTCTGAATATTAGACAGATGCTGTCTTCCAGCACTGTTGGACGCTCTTACGGAAGCATCTCCTCTCGGTCTCTCTTCTGTGTATCTCCTGCCACCTTTGGGGTGAGTTCCTGGCTATCACTTTTAAAGCACATGAAATGATAAGAATATAGTAAGAAGTAATTGTAGATTAATTGACATTTTAGAGACCACTTTTCCCATTATTTTATTTTATTATTCTCAACTACCTTCTTATATGCTTTATTATGTTATTTTACTGTTAAGACCGGGAATCATTATCATTCATCTGAGGTCATATGCAATTACAAGATGATTAGGGTTGCAGCTTCAACTCAGGACTTTTGAATGCAACTGTGTATCATTTACACACACACACAATATGATCCAAATCTTATGAATGCAACTGTGTATTATTTACACTTGCAAAAACACTGCAGTGTGTCTTTGAGAGTCAGTTTCAATGTATAGCCATGATTGAAGTGTGTAGGGAATATGTACCAAGTACTGTTCAAAATTCTGTGATTACAATAGCCAAATTAAAACATTTCTACTCTCATGTAGGATATAAGCTCTTGGATGAAAGTGTAAAAATTTATTCATTATACACATTGCTATCTACAGATTTTCTTTTGTTTTCTTGAGACTATATTATTTTTTTTAATTTATTTTATTGATTTTTGTAGAGAGAGAGAGGAAGGAAGAGAAAGGAACAATGATTTGTTGTTCCACTTATTTATGCATTCACTGGTTGATTCTTGCATGTGCCCTGACAGGAGATCAAATCCATAACCTTGGCATATCTGGACAGCATATTGGGATGATATATAAAGCACTTAGTGTAGTGCTTCCCACAGTAAGTGCTCAATACGTATTTGCTGCTAAGTTATCTCAATCAAGAGACCAGATTTAAGTGCCCGTTCAGCAATTTCTTGGTCCCATTTAAGTAAATATAATGTCCTGAGGATACTCTATGAAACCCTCAGAAATATCAATGCTACAAATGGATGAACCTAAATAAAACAACTAAAGTTCCACTATTAGAGTGAGAAATAATTACATGGTAATTCTTTTACTTTGATTTTTAGAGTAAAGGCAAAAGGAAGCAGTTTCAATATTGATGTTCAGGTATACTTCATTCATATCCTGACATTTATTTATTGCCTGTTGAAATGAATTAGTATACACAACTGGCTGGCAAAAACTTTTATATATTTAATATACATTTCTCCTTAGATGAATGATTAAGATCAGATAAATCAATGGAATCCACAGCATTAATTGATACATAGATACTTCATGGAGATTGAGGCAATTAGCCTACTATGATGTTTAATGCAATGTTGTGAAACTAGAATACTCAGAATTATAGTATACTCATAAAGGTATGTATGAAAAAATGAGCAAGGTATTATACAAAGTTACATATAACAAAACTTATAAATATCTTTGACACAGATGAGAAGTGAATACATTGATATCTAAACTTTTCTTGTTGGGGAAACACTCAAAATATAAAGATACTTTATATTCTTTCCAAGTAAATTGATAAATGTTTCAAATCCTGCCTAAGCTAAGCAACATCTATTTTCAACCCTTTTCCATCTCATGGCACACCTAAACAAATTACTAAAATTCTGTGGCACACCCAAATGTATATTTTATTTTCTGTTGATCTCTCCAAAAATGTATGAATAGCTTTAATTCATTCACACTGGATGGCAATTGTGTTGCTTGTTGTCACTTTGTCATTGACAATCTAAGGGAAAAGAGGTCAGTGCCCCTGACTCAATCAATATAGTCAGGTATTGCATGCTTCATAAATTCTTGCGGCACTCCAGTGTATCCTATGCTATATGTATATGCTTGTCATTCATATAATAATTGATATTAGAAATATCCCAGGAAACATTGATTCTGTTTGCATTGGGGTGCACAAATAATCAAGGCAAACACATTGAAGCCATAATAGTGGCACAAACAAGATTAATCCATAGCATAAGAGGTCCCAGAATTGCTGATATTATCATCAGTGGTATTTTGGAGTGAATTATAGGTGGAAAGCAGAACGTTTATAGAACAAGTGGTTGTGGAATTTAGTTACTATGGCAACTAAAGTGATTGCAAGGATAGAATCACCTGATCTCTTCTTACTATTCTAGAAATCACACACTGAGAAAAGATACTTGAGTTATCAATATACAATTAAGAATATGCGTAGAAACCAGGGCAATTCACAGAAACTTTGAAGAGCCCTCTAAGCTTAAATAATAACAAGGAAAAATCCCTTAATTTGAGGAAAACAAGTTTGAAAACCTTGCTCAGTTGCAGCACCAATTAAATGCACTATTCCTCCAGGCATTTTGTAGTAAAGTTTTTACTCTGTTGGGGAAGAAGTTGGACCCCAAGAGAAGAGATAGGAATTTGGGGGAAGACAGGGATGAATTTAAGAATCTTGAACTGGACAGGTTCCTGAATTTCTTTTGCCTCCTACCTTTCCTTCCCAAGGATCTAATCTCTGCATTTAAGCATTTCAAGGGCCTCATGCAAGGAGCGCAGTTTCCTCACAATCTGAGGCAGGCCAGTTACAGGCACACACACTTCCTTTCATTGTGATCAGCTTTCTGTTGACATTAAAACCCAATAAAGCCCTGATGGAGAAGTACAAGTCCTGATCCATGAGAAAATCACTTTGACATTGAAAGAATTGTACGATTTCTACAATCTGTATTGACATCAGTCTAGGAGCATTTGTGGAGACCATTCTAATGTGATAGATCAAAGGAGACATAATAAAGTTTTGATTTGGAAAAATATATCGTAATGGGGGACTCAGTTGTAGAGATTTAATGTGCAGATTTGATTAACAGGAAGTATTATTAGTCTACTAGATGGGCTATTCAAAGCCAGACTCAATGATGACATTGATAAATAACATAAAAAATGCTGGAATACTCTTGTGATATTGGAAAGAACGCGGTATGAAGAATAGGGAGTAGGGGAACATGACATGTAACTCCTGCGTGCTCATTGCTCAGCTGCCCTTAGGAATAGCTCCCAGCAGGCCCTTCCACTACCAGACATCAAGACTGGAATTTTGGAAGGGTGGATCCATAGTCCTTGCAAAGCTCTGTATATCAGATTCCTGAGCAGAATAAGACAGTAGCTACAGGTAGTGTGGGATCCTGAGAGTAACAAGATCTAGAGATGTGCAGTACAATTGGCAATATTTAACCATCAGGGACAGCATATGAGCACAATTATCACGATTAAACTAATTCATATAAAGTTAATTAGGTGTTTTAAGCTTAAGGATTTGTGAGAATAGTTAAATAATTTTAGTGTTCCTAGAAATTAAACAGAAGTTTAACTTTGAAATGTAGTGTTTGACATTTGTAGCAAGAGCAGTTCTACATGTTCTGAGCTGTGCTGAGCAGAAAACTAACTTGCCCACAGTAATGGTTATTCTAAAAACCTTTTAGGAGTTGTTATAGATTCTGAATGTCACCTGACCTTGTTCCACTCTAAAAACTATGATAGCTTTTCACTCAAAATGAAGATCTGTGGCAATTACCTGACAAATGGATTATTAATCTTAGCCCAAGTGGTATCAGTGGAATTAGAGCTTTCTTCCTCGAATTATTTCTTTAATTCTGAAAGGAATAGTCAAAACTTTTATGCTTGCTACATGGCAGAATTTCCATTTTGGTTTGTTCATCTATGGAGTGAGAGACACTCTGTCAAAAATGCCCTAATGGAGGCCATGACACTTGAGTCTCCCTTTACTGCAGTAAAGGGAGTAAGTCAGAAGCGATTACATTTTGGGGGGAACTGAAGAGACCACCTTGACATTTGAAGTCTTTAGAGATGCATGGGAGTCGATTTTTAACACATCTGCTTTTAACTTACATATTTTGTTAGGGTAGTCTGTGGCATGAGCTGTGAAAAAAATCACAAAGAGAAGAAAGTGCAGAGTAAAGTGAAATTTACTTTCCCAAGAGAAGAAAGGGCTAGGTGTGGAGAAATGCACCAGCCCCAAGGGGTTAGGGCTTTGGGCTTTTATCCATTAATGGTGTGGTTGTAGAGCAGGATGTTTCTGCTGGGTTAAAACTTCTGGTTGTCCCAGAGACCCTGTTTTATAAGTTCCTGCAACCTCTGCGCCTTCAGGGCACTACCAGTAATGTTCTAGTCTTGAGGATAAAGGCTCATAAAACAATTAGGGTCAGTCATGCTTTATGGGGTCCTGCCAGCTCTGGGAAAGAAGGCCTGAGCAAGTGGCTTTTGTCCTATTATTTTCCCTTCTGGTTTTTGAGATGGCTTTATTCTTAATGACCTGGATCTGTTCTGGTTCTGTGGATAGGGACAGAGGTCTCCTCTTTTGGAACCTCCTGTGGATTATAGACATAGAGGTGCCCCTGCCTGTGGATCCAGGTATGGACCATTAAGAAGGAGAGAGTGGAACTGGATAGCCTGAAAGGCGAGAGCTGTTGCTTGGGGACATGGGCAAAAGGAGTCTTCCAGAACTAGGACACTTTGCTCAATGAAGGATATGAGCTATTTGAGGATAAAGGGCCCAAAAGCAAGATAAAAGGCTGCTATAGGTCCTAGGAAGGGAGTTAGCCAGGAAAAACCAGAACGAGATATTGGCCTTAAAATCCCAAAAAGGGAAAGACAGAGTATTAGGTAAACTCTGTATGGTTGACACTGCATCAGTACCTCTCAATAATTCTAAGTCAAGAGATAAAAGAAACACTAGATTGGAATAAAACTAGAACAAATTAGGATTTAATTCAGTTTGCGGATGACAATTGGACATTGTGATTACCAGTGAAACATAGTTTTCTCCCTAAAATCACCCTCATTTTATCAAAGAGACTGCATTAAGTCCAGTTTCGATTTAGCCTGATTATTTGCATGAACATGACAAGAATAATAATTGATCATATAGGCTCTTTCAAATCCACTCTGTTGGCCTTGGTTGGTGTGGCTCAGTGGGTTGAATGCATGCCTGCAATCTGAAAGGTAGCAGGTTCGATTCCTGGCCAGGCCACATGCCTGGGTTGCAGGCCAGGTCCCCAAATAGGGGAATGCAAGAGGCAACCAACTGATTTTCCCTCTCACATCTATGTTTCTCTCCCTCTCTTTCACCCTTCCTTCCCCCCTCTAAAGAATAAATAAAATCTTTAACAAAAACAAAAAAACAAATCCATTTTGCTGGAATTTTACAAGGAACCTCCAGATTGAACTTCAGTCAGCCTCTCAGGGCAAAGAAGCCAGCCAGTTTCCATCTTGCTTTGCCTGAAATACCTGTAAGTTTGGGTGGCTTCCTCAAGCCCTTGAGGTCCCTAAAATGTCTTGAGGTTCTTTCATTGCAGTCCTTCGGGAAAGCAAACTTTGTTCTGTGCCTGGAAACACTGCCATGAACCATGAGACCAAGCAGTTTACCAGGTCATTTTCCCGAGGTACTTTTCTTGGCATCAAAGTCAGTCTTAATTGCTTAAGGCTTTCTTGTGACATCCAGAGTCCACGTGTGACTCTTTCCATCATGACATTCCAAATACTTGGTTAATAAAACCACATTTGGAAACTGGTGTTATTGCAAACAGAATAGATTCTTACTGGGTTTATGCAAACAAACATATTGCAGTGAAAATAAGACCCACTCCTCAAGAGTTGCCAAATTCTGGAGGGATTAGATAGGGAGAAAAATATAGATGATTCAATATTGCTTATGAGGGTATACCTTACAAATTGCTCTAGAGATAAAATAAAACAAAAACAATCTCCCTCTTATCTGGAAAAAATAAAGATTTAAAATTAGCAATATTTTAAATCAATTTTTGTTTGTTTTGAATATTTGTCTTTACTTCCATGTATCCAGTTATTCCTTAGGGTTCAATAAATCTTCATTTCCTTCAAAGATAAGACCTGCTTAAATACCTGTAATTTAAAGTAAGTCAGAGTTCTTTTCATGAACCTTTTTAAAGATGCATTTGCAAATGCATTCAAGTAAAAGAATGACTATAAATGACAAAATTTTAAATGACATGGTTATAGATTTGATTATAATACAATTTATTAAGAACTTTATTTCATTGTAAGACATAACATTTCTAAGATAGCAATTTCTTGGTAAGTAATAATTACTATGAAATGACATAAAAGAATAATACAAAGCCTATATTTTTTTATTTAACATACAATCAGTAATAATTACTATGAAATGACATAAAAATAGTATAAAGCCCACATTTTTAGATTTCACACACAATCTCAATATATATAAAGACAAACAGTATGCAAGGTTTCAAAATGCTGTATAGGACTTATCAGCAGTGTGCATTGAGCATTGGAAGCAATTAAACATTCCCAGTGTGTGGGTTACAAATACCCAATCACCCTTGGCTTGTCCAGTGTCATTGGCAGGACCCCTGTTACCCCTGAGAGCTTCCTACTTGAACTTGGCTTTAACTTTGTATAAGTTTCTTCTTAGGGCAGTTTGAAATTTCTAGAATATCTATTTTGATAAAAATATATGTATATTAATACAAATAGAACATATTATTATTCTATTTGGCAAATTTTCCCATGTAATTTTGAGCATATTAAATAGGCCTAATTAGTTCAAAAACTTTCCTTTTATGAAGAGGGAGAATAGATTCTTGAGGAATTCCAGGTGCCCATTCGAATAGCTCTAAGTCATTTCTAAGTTTTTAAACTTAAACTTTGGGCAGGTTGTCAAACAAGCTTAACTAAAAGATTATAACATAACCTTGTTATAAAACACACACACATATAATAATAACACTAAAAGACATTGATCAAACTTAAAACCAGTTTTGATAACAAATAATTTGTCCAAATCACAGAATTCTGTTTAACTTATATTAGTATTTAATATTTTAGTCCAATAAAGTATTATACCCTGGTTATGCCATGCAGAGGTAGAAAACTCACCACATGTAACACATAATCACATACAGGTCATACACATGAAGACTGAACACATAAAGACCATACAGATAATGTGAATTACTAATTTTGTAGAGAAAGCACAAGATTGTTCTCATTTGCTCTTGCCAACTTTTAAGAAGACTTGGAAAGGGGGATGGAAGGTCCTAAATACCAAGCAAGAAGACCTGTTGAGTCTCTCAATAAATGCTTAAAGGACTGTTAATGAGTGGGGGAAATAATGTCTGGGCTCCAGGGAGTCTAGCAGCAGGGAAGAGCCTGGGTGGGGCTGCTTTGGCCCCTGAAAGGTCAGAAACCTGATAACAGTAGATACAGGTGCAGGGGGAAGACTGGGAGTTATAGTCGGCACCAGCAGAGAAATACAAAGAGTTTACCCTGTGCCTGACGGTGACCTTGCCAATGAAGAGAACACCAGCCAGATGCCTCAGGAATGGACTGAACCCACCCAGAGAGACTGATGTGTAGCAAGCGGAGAGTCATAGTGGGCTGTTTTAGGCCACTATGAGTAAAGTGGATACCCTGTTCAGCTGTCCCTGAAGCTCTCCTGGAAGTTGATAATGAGTGAAAGATGGTTAGCAAACATTGTCAGTCTCGACATTAGTTTTCTCTTGGGAGGTTCCTGAAGGAGATGGCAGGAAGTGGCAGGAGTGGCAGGGAGAAACCCAATGGGAAAGGGACGCAGGGGGCAGAGGTCTGAGGAGGAGAAGTAGGAAGAAGCGATGGAGAGGGTGTTCATGAGTCAGGTGAAGAGGCAGACGATGGGCTTGAGTTTAAAATGCCACTTTTTCCTCAGCATTGAGAGACAGGCCCAATTTTTCCTAGGACTGAGCAGCTTCCAGGTCTTGAGGAGGAGAATTCAGAGTGCTTTACAGTCTGCGAGGAGGCGGTAGAGTGGGCAAATTTAAATAAAAGGGCATAGTTAGGAGAAAGAGGCCTGGAATCCCTGTAGAAGGTTAAAATATCATCTCCTCCTGAGAACTAAACCTAAGGAGGGGATCCAGATGGTGACAGTACAGGTCAAATCGGAGGGTAGTATTAGAGCTAAGGGAACCCCTGGTCACCTGGTTTGTATTGGGGCCAGGCTGTATTGCAACAGAAAATCCAGCACTTGGGACTGAGGTTGGTAAGACCCAGAGCTTCCAAGTTCTTCAGTAGGCAGCCCAAAGGAGAGTCCTGGGGCTGGGCCAATTGAATATTGCCCAGGGTGAGAACTATGAAAAAGAAAAGGGAAGGGAAAAGGGAAAGATATCTCAGGGACGAGAAAAACTGAGGAGTTGGGGAGTTTTGAGAAGGGCATCCCCAACTCAAACAACTAGAGGTCTGCGGCCAGAACTGGGCATCCTGGAGCCTGAGGGCAGATGGGAGGCAAGGATCTGCCTCAGAGCCAGGTGTCGCTGGGCCCCGAGAGCATACTGAACCAGCAGGGAGATGGTGGGAGGCATCCCTTCCAGCTGAAACTTTGTGAAAGTGATAGACCCAGTACTGGGGTTTACTGCAGTGAGATAAGGGGATAGCCTATCACTTTCAATAGGATGCTTTAGTCCCGAGATTCAGAGAAACTTACTGATTGCTAGCCATGAAGATGGGTGAAGAGGAGGCTGTCTACAGATTCCTGAGAGATGGAGAAGTTTTAAAATCCAGTCCAAACCACAGAGACAGGGCTAGGGAGCTAACCTGGGTTGAGCTTCTGCTGCCCACTGCTGCTGTAGTCACAAGTCTCAGGAGGCCAGAGGAGAAGGAGAAATAATGTCCCCGTAAGGGCCACCAAAATGTTAGGTTGGTCAGTGACACAGGCTGTGAAAGAATTCACAAAGAGAATAAATTACAGAGAGTAAAGTTTTATTTTACTTTCCCAAGAGAGGGAAAGGGCTAGGTGTGGAGACGTGCACCAGCCCAAGAGGTTAGGGCCTTGGGCTTTTATCCAGTAAAGGGTTGGTTATAGAGTAAGATGTTCCAGTTGGGCTGTGACTTGATTTTATCTTTGGGTGCAGGGTCCAGCCCAGGTCATTGAGATCTGGTATGTCTTATTTCTATGTTCCCAGAGCCTGTGCACCTTCAGGAGGCTTCCAGTAATTTTCTAGTCCTGAGGATAAAGGCCCAATTAGGGTCAGTCATGCTTTATGGGATCCAGCCAGTTGGGAAAGAGGGCCCAAGAAAGTGGCTTTCGTCCTATTATATTTGGCTAATGCAAACTACATTGCCTAAAGTAAACATCGGTAGATTATCAGAGATTTAATCATGTAGTGATAGCATTCATAGTTGTAGTACCAGATCCATAGAGTAACATTGATTTCACTACCTGTGAAAGTTCAAAAGCCTGCAAAACTGATGGAATTTAGTAGTGTGTGGCACCAATGTTAAAACTGAAATCAAGTCACTCTAACTTTGCACCATCCATCATGGAAATAGAGAAACACCATTTAGGTTTGGGAAGAAATATGTACCATACTTGGGCATGCTTTTCTTACTCATTTACTGAACAATCTCTAAAACAACCAGACACAGGTGATCATGGATCAAATAACAGTCTCTTCAGCAGTCCCCTGCAAGTCCCCTGCTATTTATGGACTCAGAAATGTGTACATTTGGGGGGAAATTTTTTATAACACCTCTAGCAAACTTATAGCTGACATATAACAGACCCCTAGCATTTTGGAGTAAGTTCGCACTCTTGTCTACCAAGACATCCTGTGATTGCTAATTGAGTCTAGTAGAGGCTACAAAGCCAGATTACCATGTCTAACAAGGGACTATGATATTAGCATCATCTGTAATGTTTTTAATAGTATCCCTTCCAGTGAACTACATAATTTAATGGTGCATAAATATCTCATTATACAATAGGCGTGGCATGTCATAGATTAGTCACAAGCAACTTTGGAAGTCACAGTTAAAGTCTATTAGCAATGAGTAAGTTGACCAGAATTTTATGGTATCTGCTGCTACTACTTTATTGCTTTTCCAACAACCCACACCTATGGTCATGCATGACAACAAAGCATGAGCTTTCATCCCCAGATCTTTTCTAGCCTCACATGCACTAGCCATGATTTTGCTTAATATGGCCCCATCTCAGAGGGGCGCCTGCTGGTAACCAGGTGGCAATCAATTACATTGGACTCCAAACACCATATGAAAGGAAGTCCTCAGTTCTCACAAGTGTAGAACCATATTCTGCATATGGATTTGCCTTCATTGCCCCAGAGGCTTTCTAACACCTCTACACATGAAACTTTACCATACTTTGCCCATCAACATAATATCTTCCACACATGCCATCTGACCATGGAACTGTGGCTGCGGGCTCATGGCATGAAGTTCACCTGTCTTATTTTGTGCTCTCTTATCTGTAAGGAGGTGGATTAATAGTATGTTTGACTGGTATGCTGAAGAACCAGTTACGGTGCTAGCTGGAGACATTTGCCTGAAAACATTAGAGAATGGTACAATGTTACCGAGTATGCCTTAACTCAAGAATCAATACGTATATTGTTCTGTTTCCCTCACAGCAAGGATGCACAGACCAGGAATCTGTCAATTACTACACCAAATATACCAAGGAAAAAACCTTGCTTGCTGCCCCCATGGCCTTTGGGGTTTCTCAGTCAGCCTATCAACTGTGAAATGCTTCCAGTAGGGGGTCAGCTGAGGGTTGTCACCATTTTTGGCTTCTTATAACAGTAGACCAGCAGACAGAGATCATGGTCGCTCTCTTCATCAACCTGACTGATTTTTCCTATCTGGGAAGATCTGGATCAATGCTATAAAATAAGAGGAAAGGAAACAACATTACAGAGATATTAATTCAGAAGCTTAAAAATCAAATTTTAAACTCATGTTTAAGATTACCAGCAACTTACTTTCAGCTGCGTCATTCCTCTGGCCTAAGCTGGGCTCACTCATGCATCTTCAGACATTAGCTTCAATACTGACTCATCAGCAAGAAGCTTTGCCTCTGTCGGGTTGACTGGCTTTGGCTGGGATGTCTCGTGTCTTCACATAGGCTGTCATCCCCTAGCAGGTTAGTGAAGCCTTGTTCAAATGACATTGCAACCAAACTCCTGGAAAGGGGCAGAGCATGCCAGGTATTTTAAGGATCCAGACCTCACACAAATGTTAATTATGATGCCTGTGCTCCAAAACACATCCAAAAGCTAGCCAATATTCAAGGGATGAAGAAGAAGACTTATTTTACTGATGAAATTATATATATATATATTTAATTTCATATATATGTATCATCACAACACATAGATACATACATATGGGGGAAAGTGGAGGTTTGTGAACATTCTTCACTTTAACAGGGAGCACAGTATTTGTAACCAAAGGGGATTAATTAAGGTGCATCTTATTACTCTCTTGCCCTATAGTATTGGTCAAAGGAAAACTTCAGAAATCTAATAAAGGCAAGACCACAAGGAATTTGATGCTGAATAAAGGTGATAGTCACACGATTAGGTAAAGCTGATGTTATGGTAAAAGTGTTAGAAGATACTAAGGGGAAATTTGAAAGTGTAGTGCAAAGAAGCATCAATGGTTAGTAATTAGGCCAGCATGAAGGGTAGAAAAAACACAGGAACTATATTGTATATTACTCAGTATTTTGATCCCTGTTGTGTTCCACAGTCTTATACAAAACTATTGTGTTTGCTAACATTTAATTGTCAGGTAAAGATTTGGCTGAGTTAATATTATCAATAAACATTAATATGGTTGTGGTTGGAATTTAGTGCCTCCTCTGAGTTAGGGACAACTTTTAGTCTAGAAAAATCCAAGAGTGGATCTTGAATATTTATGTACCAGAGAGGACTGAATATTTGCCTAGTGTCTCTGAAGATCCATTCCGCACCTATTCCACCTCGCTTTTTGTTCTAGGGTTCTAAGAAGTGTGGACTACGTTAAATTTCTGTTTTCTTATTTATTTTAGTCACAAGGAGCCCTTGGTAGTAGATCAGAGTGAGGGAGGAAAGTGAACTCATTTTTCTTAAGGCATCCTGCTATACAAATCACTTCTTCTAGGTCCATGGAGACATTTATTATCTACCACTATTCAGCACTGGGTAGGACATTCAAGCACATCAAATTTAAATATACAACCAAACTAAAGATGAAATATTCGTCCTTGAACAATCTACAGATTTTTGCACAAGATCAGAATGGTAATGATATTTTTCAACATGTATTTTGGGTATGACTTCCCAAATTCCTGCATTATTATGGACATTTTATTTCAAAATTCTCAGAATAGACATTTTTAAATCAACATGTATTTTGGGTATGACTTCCCAAATACCTACATTATTATGGACATTTTATTTCAAAATTCTCAGAATAGACATTTTTAAACAGTTAAAGTAGGGAAAAAATAGAATGCAAAATGTCTGACCACGGCCATGTGTGCTCGTTCCTTGGTTTTCAAGAGCATGCTGCACAGATGCTTTGAGATTGTTGTTGTTAAGTACAGACACTAGTGGATTTTTATTTACTTTCTTGCTTCGGCCTCACACTGTTTAAGAGTTGATTTTGGGACCACCCACTTTCTCAGCTCTGGCCACATGCTCAGAGTTGCATCCCCTTTAATTTCTCTTTCTGTTTAGCCGTAAGGAATGTAGTTAGTTGTCCCGGTCTCAATTTATTTGTACAAAAAAAGAAGAGTTCCACACTCACCTCAGAGGGCTCTTCCAAAGATGTTCACAGTCAGCATTCAGAGAAAGGGTGATGGGTGGTAAAGGCTTTGTGCTTATGTGCATTGGTGGGTATGTTTGCAGGTGGCAAGTGATTAAGAGATCCTGGAGGGCCTGTGGTGAACAGTAGCAACCTTCAGAGGTTGGTAGGGGGAAGCAAAAATATATAGCAGAAGAACAGCTACTGAAGCAGAAATGGTTTTGTGGCCCCCCCAAAACTAACATTTAGATATTAAAATAGCATGATAGCATGGTAGAACATAAAAGCTGAGAAACTGTAATCGCAATTTGTAATTTAAAGAATATTAATGTTCCAGCATGCAATAATGAAAGTTCCACTATAGTATGTTTAAAGGTTGAAAGATTTTTCAAAATATTCAGTTTTATATCCCCTTTCTTGGTAAGTCACAATTTACGTTAGTATGCCAAAAGGCTTGGTGAAAAATTTGAAGTTAAAAAAGTTTAAAACCACAGAAATCTTTCTGAAACAGAAAATGTAAACATTTATTTTATTGGTGTAGAACTGTGAGGAACACCTCTTTTTTTGCAAGTGTATTTAATATATAATCATCTGAGACAATACTACATGTGGTATAATGAGAGAAACACTGTGGGTGACATTATGCTATTGACAGATGAATGAAGAGAAAGAAAGATTTGCTTGAGTCAGACAGGAGGATATGGAAAGAAACAATAAAATACTATTGTAGTTGCAAAAATATAATATGTGTAGGAAAAATTAGTGCAGTTGGTAAACCAAGTATCATTAGAACCTGATTTAGAACTTGCTTAGAATGCATATTTTAATTTAAAAAATTAGATGTAACTACATAAAAGTACATTTTGATAAACTCCTACATAAGTGCTTTGACATTATTATCTTACTTAAATTTCATCACAAACTCCAGAAAAAGTGAGTACCAGAAAGTATGAGATCAATGGGTAAACAGGTTAAGTAACTGTTTTCTACACAATAAAGACGAAACTTCAATAAGCCCAAATTAACTTTTGTTATGGAATAGAATACTGATTTCTCAAACACTTTTAATGAACCTATTTACCGTGCTCCACAGGTTAAGGCTAAATTCAAAAGGCAATGAGGCAACATATGTTGGCAGGAAAATATAAAACAAAGTTAATTTTTTTAATTAGGGCTGGTTATAACGTAGCAATTTAAGTTACTTACTCTTTGATAGAATTTTACATAAATGTCTTACTTCCCCCCTTAATCTTTTGGTTCGTCTTGGTTCTGAAACAAATGGTTTAGACACATATTCTCCATAACTGTGGTTACATTAAAGCAATGGCAGTTTCTGTTCCCTGCTTCAATTCTCCTGTGGGGGGAAACTCATTTGCCTTTATTTGTGCCTATCATTCTCATAAAACCACAAGCACTTTAATTTCATTTTCTTAATTATTTTGTTCTTTAGAAATTCATCGACTTTTTGAAAGTATTGAAATCCAATTTGATTTTGTCCTCTTTTTAAATATTGAATTGCATTCCTCAATTAAAAGGAAAGTATTTGAGTCTGCTATTCAGTTTGTGGGAAATTTATAAGTAAAAATTCAACACATTGACTACATGATTATTCAGATTTTCTATTTCTTATTTAATTTTGCTAATTTGTAATTTTCCAAAAATTTACCTATTTTGAATTCATTAACATGGCATTATTAAAGCTGTACTTCCTGACCTTTTAATGCCTGTAAGACGTGTAGAGACAATCTCTCTTTTGTTTCCAGTATTGTTAATTGTTTTTCCTTTTATTTTTAAATGAATTACTTTTTGCTTAATTAAATTTACTAATGGTTGTCAGTATCCTGCCCTTATTTTTTTGTTTCCTTTCTATTGTTAACTTTTAGTTTCATTTACTTTTTATTCTACTTTTTAAAGATGAAATTTAGAGAACTGATTCCCTATATTATGAACTTTTGCAATATACATTTTACATTACAGAGTACTTTATATGCAACTTAAATTCTGATGTGGTATATATTCTTTATGATTCATTAAGAATAGTCAATTAGTGGGTGAGCACATTGATCTAAGCACTGTATTTTACATCTGAAATTAACATTAGTGTTGCAGAACAGGGCCGAGGGGATCCCGATATACTATTACAGAAAGTACACCCCCTAGATTCGCATTGTCCGCTGCCAGAGGAAAAATGTCTCTCAGTGCCAGAGATTTGTGAAAAGGAAAGGAAATGTTTATTTAAAGCTATACAGACTTAAAGTAGTGACCTAACGTCTTCATCTTTTAAGATACCCACAGACACACAGTCCTTCCTTCTCCCTCGACCCTTATCTCGGGTACCGTATCTCAGGAAAAGTTGCAATCTGTGATTCAGGCTCCTGGCACCATCAGCTGTGTTACCGTCAAGATCTCCAATTAATCCAAAGCCATGTGGCACCTTGTTATGGCCCATTGGTAAAAGTCCTTTCTCCTTTTTTTCCAGGCAAAGTCTCTCCTGCTTCCTAAGCCACGTGGCCAAAGGGAGCGCCCCAAAGCCATGGGGTCCTCACTCTTGCCAAAGCCCCAGGGGTCCCTCCCATCAAAGCTGCAGGGGTCCCCACTCTGGCAAAGCCACATAGTTCTCTCCTGGCAAAGCCACGTGGTGGTCCTCCGCTAGAGCCACACGATTATCTCTACCACATAGTGATTCTCCCTCACATGGCTGCAGGAGCCCTCACTCTGGCCAAAGCTGCGTGGTTCTCCTTCCAATGGCCATTCGTCTTGACTTAAATCCCCAGCCAATCTTCCTCCGCAGCCCCATTTCCGACTCCTCCCACAATTGGCTACACCTGCCAGCATTTCCAATCCTTCCAGTTTTACTGGGCTGCCACAGTGAGTCTGGGCAGGTGTGGCCTCATGGCGAGAAGCCAATCAACTCCAAGCTCTCACGCAGGCACTGTAACCAGGGGGAGTTGCCTCCCAGTTACATCTTGAGTGGAAGTCACTTCCACCTCTCTGGCTCAAAGTGCAGCCACAGCTATTTAACATATCTATGCAACCAGTTAAAGGGTATAGGTATGTTAAATGGCCACCAAGCCAGAGGTTAGCTGCAAAGAGGTTGCTATGCAAAAACAGCTCTCAATGGCCCTGCTCCATGTGTCCCTTCCCCCACTCACATCTGTGGGGGGAAGGGGTGAGGACATCCTATATATTTTTCTAATATTTCCTGAACACCCTGAGTTCTGGACACCATTCCAAATCCCTATTTGGGGCCCCCCTCTTGGCTGCATCCTGTTACATTACTAATATTATACTGAATACCAAAACACTTAATTTTAAAATATATTGTCCTTGTGACTTATTCTTTGACCAATGGATTCTTATTAAAGGTTTATCTAATTTCAAACTATTTGGGGTTTTCCTAGACATCTGATTATAATAGAGTTATAATTTAATATATTTACAGTTAGAGTACATATGTGCATATTTATAATTTTATTTTGTTTTATTTTTTAAATATTTTGTTTATTTATTGAGGATAAGGGAAAGAGAAAGAGAAGGAGAGAAACATCAATGTGCAGTTGCCTCTTGCATGTCCCCACTGGGGACCCTTCCTGCATCCTAGGCATGTGCCCTGACTAGGAATCAAAGCAGCGACCCTTGCATTCCCAGGCCAGCACTCAAGCCACTAAGCCACATCAGCCAGGGTAATATATTTATAATTTTTAAAAAATATTGAAAAGTATTGATCTAGCATATCGTCTTTTTTTGTGAATTTTCCATGTGCAATTGAATCATCTCAAATAGATGTTATAGTGTTTTTAAGCTTTCATAACAATTTCTTCTTTAAATCATCACTGTGGAGAAGCATTTTTTTTAATATCCAAAATTACGGTGTATTTGTTTTCTAGCACTGCCATAACAAATTAACATAAACTGGGTGGCTTGAAAAGCAACAGGAAAGATTCTCTTACAGTTCTGGAAACTAGCAGTCCAAAATCCACGTATCAGCAGGATTTATTCATTTTGGAGGTTCTGAGGGAGAATTTGCCCCATTCCTCACTCCAAACATCTGGTAGTTGCTGGAAATTCTAAATGCATCATTCTACGCTCTGCCTCTATCTTACATGCTGTTTCCCCCTGTGTTCTGTGTCTTCACAGGGTCTTACTTTTGTGCCTGTTGGGTCTAAATATCCCTCTTCTTATAAGAACAGTAGTCTTTGGATTAGGTTTTACTCAGATCCCTGATAACCTGTTTAAACTTGTTTATATCTGCCAAGATCTTATTTCCAAATAAGGTCACATTCATGGGAACCTAGTACTATAACGCAACATGTCTTTTATGAGGACACAATTCAAATCACAAAATATGCTTATTATTTATACTAGCTTGGAAATGAATTCTAACAAGTGCAATGCTTTAAAAATACCTGTGTGATAACAGGTCTTTGAAATTCTTTGTGCTTTGCTGTGTAGCCTACAATGCTGTAATTTTTTGTAAATATCATACTCAAAAGAAAATAGAATATAAAATTAAATGTTGCTTTCTAATTGTTAACTTCAGGGTTTCTGTAAGTTAAAGGAAGTTTATTATTTATTGTGATGTTGAAATCTCTATTATGATTGTATTTATGTTTGGTTGATCTATCAAAAATGAGAAAGGTATATTTAAAGCTTTCAATATGATGAAAACTGGCCCATTTCTAAGTGGAGTTATAACTATCTTTACCATAGGTAATGTTTGCATATGAATACACACACATAAATACTGCCTTTACATCTACACGTGTGCACGTATATCCTAAAGATTATACACTTTGGCATTTTGCGGTGACTCTCTCCATCTTACTAAAGCTTTCTATTAACATTATATCTGATATTAAATCCAGATTACTTGAAATACTTGAAGTTAACAAAAATACCAAATCAATCCCTATTATTTTATTCTGAAGCTTTTTATAAACTTATGTTTTAGTAGCTTTCTTTCTAAATAAAGTATTGTTGAATATTCCCTTTATATTCTTTCTAATTAATTAGTCCTTATATTATAATTTCCTTAAAATTTATTTTATCTTGTATCTTATAATCGTCCCATCTTTTGTATGCTACTTTTCTTTTTCTTTTTTAAAATTTAATTTTTATCTTTCAGCTGGTTTGGATACTAATTTGACATCCTGATATTTATTTAAAGGCTTCCTTTAAAATGTTACCAAGACATTTAACAAAATGCACACTCATTATCTTAATCTTCATCCTCAAAAAAATGCATTTCATATCAATTATTATCAACTCACCTGCATGTTGTCCTCAGCATTTCATATTGCACTTTTCCCTAATACATAGTAGATGGTGTCATCCTCCTCCTCATCATCATCACTGTCATCACTGTCCTCATCATATCATTGTGTAGAAACAGGCTTTCATTTATGCAAATTTGCCCACATATTTAAAGATTTCTTGTTTGCATATGTGTTTTTTTTAATTTTAGCTTTTATATCTGACACATTTCTTCCAGGATTATTTTCTATCTTTCTGAAGAACATCTTATGGAATTATACTGGTTAGTTGTATTTTTAAGTCAGTATTTTTTTTCACAAATAATGTTATAAGAATGTGGTTGTTGGTGCAGATTGTGTTGTTCATTTACTCTCTGTTCTTCCTGCTGTGCTGTCTAGTGGTTCTATTAATTACTGAAATAGTCATGCTCAAGTTAACAAGTGTATGTGTCAATTTGCCTACATATCTCTTTTAGCTGTATCTTTTTTTGTTTAATATATGTTAAGGCTTAGTTGTTTATAGTTTACATATTTAGGATCATTAGGTTGTACTGATGAATTGATAATTTTCTCAATATGTAATGTCTCTTTTTATCTCTAATATATATATTTTTATTTGGAAATCTACTTCATTTAATATCTGTAGTTACCCTATTTTTTTAAGTGGCACCTGGATAATGTATTATTTTTTATATTTTTGTTTTTAATATAATTATACCATTATATTTGAAATGTGTTTTTGGTAGATAAGATATAGCTGGATCATATTTTTAAGTACACTTTGCTATACTCTATTATTTAACTGCTGTATATATCCCATTTACATTCAGTGCAATTATTAATGTGCTTGAACATAAATCTATCATTTTATTAATTGTTTTTGTTTGTTTCTATGGTTCTCATCTCTGTTTCCCTGTTATTACCTTCCTATAAGTTACTTGAATTTTTATTGTAGCATTCATCTTGATTTCTTATAGTATTTTCAACTATATTTTATATAGTTTTCTTAGTGATTCTTCTGGTTATTAAAATATACAAATGTAACATCACAATCTACTGATATAAACATTTTACCACTTAGAGTGAAGAGTAGAAACCTAATTTACATTGATTTCCCTTTATTATTCTTGCTTTCAAAATGTAATCACCTTAAGTATTTCCTCTATCTCTGATATAGTCTTACTTGAGCATTTTCAGCTCCCTACTGGTCCCAGCTGACTCCACCACCCTCCCCTGTACTGACTCACGTTGCCTGGCTGCACATGGGTAGAGTGGAAGTTCTTTAGTCTTGCTGACATTTTTCCAAAAAAAGTAAAAAGTGAGCTGCTGACATGCACCAAGCACATTGCCTTCAAATGGATATGATATCAGCTTGCCACTGGATCTCACTGACACCAGTGTGGGGAAGACAAAGATGACTCGGAACTGCCAGCTGCGGTGCTGTGCGCGGGCAGGTGGGCCCGCAGCTGGGCGCTACAGAAATGGAGAGGAGGTGAGTTGTCATCTAGCCCTAACTCCTTTTTCATGTTCAGTTTTACTGATATAGAATATGAAACAATATACGTTTAGAGAGAAAACCTCAGAGACAATCTTAAGTATTACAGCTTACTGATAATAGTTCTTTTACTTGACACTGTAAGAATGGTAGATAAAAAGAAAATCGAAAATTTTTACTTCATTAAAATGTAAAACTTTTTACTTGTAAAAGACACTGTGAAGAGGATGGGAAGACAATTATAGACTAGGAGAAAACATTTGCAATCCATATAGCCAATGAAAGGTTTCTATTTAAAATACCTAAAAGCATGTCAAAACTCAGCAAAAAAACAAACAAACAAATAAATAAAAACACACCAAATATTGTCCAATTAATAAATAGGCAAAAGACATGAATAACATTTCACCTAAAAGGACATATAAATGGCAAATGAGCATGTGTAAAGGTATGCAATATCATTAGCCTTTACGGAAATGAAAATTAAACCACAGTAAGATATCATCACACACCTATCAGAATGAGCAAAATAAGAAATAAGATAGCACCCAGTGCTGGTAAGGATGTAGAGAAACTGGGTCACTCCACTGCTTGTCAGAATGTAATATGAAGCCATGGCAGCAGATATCACCAAAGAAGGGAATATAAAATCTTAAGGGTTTTATAGAATTTCGTTTTGATGGCCTTCATGTTAGCAAATGTACAAACTGAATGACACAGAACAGTCGATGAGACTGAAGAAATACTGGGATGATGTAATTTCCGAAAGAAAAAAAAAGAAAGTGTCTTAGGAATGTATGTGCAACTTTTAAATGGTTAATGTATGCAAGAAATTAAAATTTAATAGTATGTGATATAAATTGGTTATATCATTGTATAAGATATTAATAACAAGAAAGATTTTGTTATAATGATCAGGGTGGATTGAAGAATCATTGAAAGCTGATAAAATTCAGAAATCAAATTATCCAAACTTTTAAAATAATTATCTGTATGAAGGTATATTCTATGTGTAATGATTGTGGCTAGAATGAAAAGTACAGTAAAGACATTTTTGATGGTTAATTATTTTGAGGTTCTGTCTTTTACTTTAAATGGCTAAAGAGTTCTTAAAATATGAAAATGTTTTTGAGAAAGAACAGGAAGAAGAAATAAATGCAGAAAAGGGAGTATATCTTACATTTGAATATGATGGAAAAGATAAACAAAGAAAGGAAAAAGGTGGGTTTACAGATGTAGTGGTAGGATGAAAAGTGAATCTTTCTCTTAATGGTATATATTTTTTAAAACTAAATGGTGAGGCTATTTACTGAGAGTAAACATGAAGAAAAAACAAAGAATTTGTGATGGGTTGAGAGGGTAGGATCTCAGAGTTACTATCATAACTAGCATTGCATTGACATTTTAAGTGAATAGTTAAGAACAACCTTGATATATAGAGGCACTTACAGTTGTCAAGAATAGTGAAGTGTATGAGATTTTTACTCTGCTTTCTCTCTGGGAGTTTAGCCTACCACATTTTCAGAAATGACAGTAAAAACCTGTAAACTTGGGTCAGAGACAAGGCAGTTTATTAACCACTGTTCAGCAGTAGTCAGAATTTCTGTATTGTGCCCATTCTTACCTGTCCCAGTTCCACATGGTAAGGCAAAGAGGACCACCTGGTGCCTGCATACTCAGTAGTCTGAATTAAAGGGGAAGCCGTGTGCTTTGGGAAAATGACTCTTTTATAATAGGTGGTTAATCAGCCTCACCTTTTCGCAGAATGTGGTAATTTTTATTATACTGGATCACCTAAAACCAGCTCTGGTCGATCCAGTGAGACTCGGTCTCTAGTCTAATACTGTTTGCTATGTAATTATCATGTTAAAAACAGTCTGGAACAAAGTCACTGCCTCGACTCAAAAGGCACCCAGAAACTTGGGAGAAAAGGCCTGCAACTCAGTACATGAACATCCATGCTTTCAGCCTACCCACTGCTTGCGTGGTCGAAGCTCTTCTAAAGTTACACCTAAAATGAGTGTGTTTCTCTGTGTGTAAATTACACCGCAATGAAATGAATGCTGAAAGCACTTGACAGAGATTACTTCTGAGGACTAGGTGCAGAGAATTTTAGAGCCATTTCCTAAAGTTTAGGCTCAAGACATAGAATGAAAAAATATGTATACATATATCTATAAAATATACTATATATATTTCTCACATGTTTTGTGGTAATGCTGGAGTAAACAAACCAACTGCTCATATGACCATTCAGAGGCCATGACAAATGATTGATCTGGAAACAGGTTTAGGGCTTGTTTCGTTTCAACAATTCAAAATACAAAAATTGGTTTTGTAGCAAAACTGAGATATTTTATTCGCATTACATTTTGACTGAGATACATTCTATTTCACTGAGGGAACAAATTTATAGTTAAGTACATGAATGCATGGTTATGTATTTCATTGTTCAGTTTAATAATAAAATATATTATCATTCAATGAGAAATAAGAACTTCTTTTTCCGAATATATGATTTGAAGTTCTTTATTTCACAATATGTGTAAGTTGAAGTTCTTTATTCTAAAATTTACATTTGTTTTTTAATTCAATTTGTATTTACATCTCCACAGTGTTTTTTTCTTTTTAATTTTATGTACTAGAAAGAAAATTGCATACCCTTGAAATTAAAGTTTGGGTAAAGTTTGAGAAAGCTGAGAAAGCATCTTCAGAACATAGTTTTTACTTCAGGACATAAATCCTATTTATTGCATGATCTTAGCCATCTCAAACACGTATAGTCACAGAACTTACGAGAGAAACAAACACATGTCAATACAAACGATGGGGGTTTATGGTGATAAGATAATATCTGACTATCCCCCTTTTTATGTTTCCATGAATTATTATTATGTGATTTTGCTTTATTTTTTCTGTTTTACCATTTTTATTGTCGTTCAAGTACAGTGGTCTCCACCCACCACATCCCCCACCCCTCCACCCCACCTCCCACCCTTGATCCTACCCCCTTTGGCTTTGTCCACGTGTCCTTTATACATGTTCCTTAATGGCCCTTCCCATACTTTTCCCCATTATCCCCTTCCCCTCTGATAACTGTCAGTTCGTTCTTTATTTCATTGACATATTACTTAATTTACATATAATTTAAAATATACATTATATAATATATGAAATGTTATAAAATATGTTTTCCTATTTTTAATATTGGATATGGGTAGAATTAAACACTGTATCTTTGGTAGAGCTTATGTCTCAGTAACATTAAACAAAGGTTTGAAGGGAGTAAGACCCATGTAGCATTTAATTTTGTGACTATATGAACTGCATGCATAGATTTGATAAGAACTTATTGTAATCAAAAGATTTGCTTATATAACGTTAATGTTTTGACTATTTTGAAGCTTGAATAAATAGGATGAAATTTATTAACATTTTTCATGCAAAATATTCTCAAGACTATATTTGCATATACTATTATATGTAATATACTTAATGTGTAAATTTAAAATAAGACATTTAGAATATAAATGTATGTGATTATTTACACA
>CM052548.1:14630146-14663900 GCA_028533065.1 Trachops cirrhosus | reverse complement strand
ATAAAAGTATCACATAATTATGAATCAATGTAATGGAATGGGGAAGAAGTTGCATGATGAAACTAAGTGATAATAGTAGAATTGTTTGAGAGACCCTTGATTAACTAGGTGCCCTATTTACAATAGCATCTGGAAATGACTCAGGCAATCTATTTGTTGACTAGTCACTTAAAATTTGAGGAGGCTAAAATTCTCTTTGTATTTGCAATATCTTTGCAATGAGGTCTACTTTTCATTGAATGATTGTTTTCAGTTTTTAGGACATAGATATCATTAAATTATTTTACTGACAATGTTAAAGCAAAAATATTTTCTACTACTAACATCATATTAATGATTAGCAGTACATTTTACATTTCAAGTTGGAAATCTAATTAAAAAGCAAAAACATAGAAAACATTTTTATTACGTAGGTGTGAGTGAGTCTGACAAGTATTAACTCGGTTAGGTAACCTAAAGCTTATTTTGGAATCTTTTCAGTATTCTTTTGTCTTGACATATTTTTATCTTATTCTTGAAACTCAGAAATCAGCTTTAAAATATATAGAAAGAAGCAGGCAGAAATGCTGAAATTTGTACTGAAGATGTTTTTGATATCCAAGTCATATCCTGGTTCAAAAAAACAGTGCTATTTGTAATTAAAGGAATGATGTCCTTCCCTCTCTCTGACCTAAAAAGATTTCAGTATTACATTCAGAAAGACACACTAAAAAATCACCTGCAATGTTCTGGGACACAGTTAACACTATAGCACTGGTGAAACCATTCACCAGTAGGTCTGACGCACCGAGAGCAGCTGCCTTGATGCCCCGCACTCTGTTCGCGCTGAAAAACAAACACAAAACAAATCAAAAAACTGAAAACTTCCTTCATCTGACCTGTGCTCTCCGGTCCAACTTGCAGAAGTGACAGGTCATTATATTTTGTGTAGTGAACCTGTGTATATCCCCCTCATGGTAGAAAAATAAAAAATAGATAAAAGGTGGAAGAGCCAAAAAAAATTCCCATAAAACCTCTTTGTAGTAGGGCTTTGTTTTTCTCTTTCTGCTTAGTAAGTTATGTGTAAAAAGAAAAGAAGCAGGGAACATATTTTATATGTGGACGTTATTATACATATTCTATTCTCTACTGATATTTATTTAAATGTTGGTGACATAAACACTTTATTATCCAACATATTTATGTAGTGCCTATTGTATATAACTCCATGGCACTATGGATTTTCATTTATTATAAGAGCTACTAAAATTATTGTTACTACATTATTGTATTGTATTATTATAATTTCTGGTATAATTGCCCATACTGCAAGAAGACAGTAAGCTTCTTGAAAGTCAAGGCTTTGTTTCATCTTATTTTTATCCGTATATGGCACAGTTTTTGTAACATAGTGAGAACTCAATACCTTTTCTTGAATTGAACAGTAAACAGTCAGGTTTTATTTAAAACCTAGTTAAGCAATTTACATGCAGATTATCAGATTATAAAAATATACGACCAGAGATGATGAGTAGAATGTGTGTTGCTCTGACATTAGAATTCATCATTATATAAAGCATCATTTAAATAAAAACCATGAGAATAATTGAGGGTTTACTTTAAAAATTTTTATAACTATTACATTTATATAAAATTTTTTACTTAAAATTGTAACTGATTTTTTCACTTAAATAATATTTTGTCATAGTTCAGTCCTAGAATAACACAAAATGCCTCATAAACAGGATAAAATGTTATTATTTATTTATTTTTTTACTTAATTGAGTTATAGTTAGATACCATATGATCTTACCTTTTGCTGGAACCTAATCAACAAAACAAACAAGCAAGCAAAATGTAACCAGAGACATTGAAATTAAGAACAAACTGACAGTAACCAGAGGGGAGGTGGGAGGGGATAATGGGGGAAGTGGGGAAGGGTTTTCAGGAACATGTATAAAGGACACATGGGCAAAACCAAGGAGGGGTGGAAGCACAGGAGGGGTGGAAGCAGGGGAGGTGGGTGGCAGGAGGAGTAGGGGGCTAAATGCAGACAACTGTACTGAACAACAATAAAATCACTTTAAAAAAGATAATGTCTGTAAGGTATACTTAGGCAAATAATGTGAAGTGTGCATTGTGGCTCAATATCAGGTGAATACTGCTTGTGGTCCACGTGTGTTTTGAAAAGTGTTCATTTTCGAAATGATCAGTGTAAGTTTGATATTTGTACTTTAGACCAGACATGCTTAAAATTGTCCTCAAGTTTTTTCTGCAAAATTATTGTTTTTTTGATATGGAATAATTATATTTTGTATTATAAATAATAAATGTGTAGAAAAAGGTATGGAAGATTATGGTAATTGTATCTGGGTGGAGAGATCATAGGGTTCTTTTTCTTTCTTTTTTTAAAATTTTATTTTAATTGTTGTTGAAGTACAATTTTCTCTTTTACTCCCATCCCCGCCCATTAATAACCAGTTCACAGGGATGTCATCGGCAAAAGCAGATGCTCTCAGACTCAACATACAGTACAGTTTTTAAAAATTTGGCTAATTACAAGTAACAGAGACAAATTCTTGATTTTATTGTCAAGGGAATACTTTTTGTATTTGCTGTTTTTATTAGTTTATTGTGCTATAAATTTCACACAATAAAATATATGTGATTTACTATAGGTCAATTTTTTCCTCAATAATGAACTTTAAAAGAAATAAAATACCTTTCTCCGGTTAGAACAGCTTTACTATTCTTTCACATAATGCATAGTACTTCACATATCTCATTTTCTATGGTTTTCTACTACCCAACCCCCAAACTTTCATAAAACCAAAGCCTTTTCCCTATTCCTGAAAAGTTAATGCAAATCAGTTTTCTTAGTCACCTGATCTGATAAATTCCAGGTTTCTGCTGCTTCTTCACTTTTAGAATCTAGGGTTTCCCTTTTGTTGTTGTGATGTAAGTCATGCATATCTATAGATGTTTTAAAAGATGTGATATTAAATGTAATTAATTATGTTCTGATAGTTATAGGTACAGTCTGGGCACAAATTATATGGAAAATAAATAAATATAAGCAGTCTTGTCCCATGAAGAGCTTGATTATTGTGGAGTTTTCCTCAAGTGGGAAAATAAATATATACTTTTAGATGGGTATAGTGCCTTTAAAATAAGGCAGAATATGATAAAAGACAATGGCTCCGACGGACTCGATGTTAGCTAGTATTATCAAGAAACCTGATACTTTCCTGAGGAGGTAATAGAACACAGAGTGAAAAACAGGGAAAGGGTCAGGTACGACTTTCACATTTGATGTCTGTTTCTCCGATTCTCCTGTAACGTTGGAGTAAACACTTCCTCCTCTAACTCAGTGCTTCAGGAAAAGTTCAGGTCCAATTTCTCTGTGACTCTTCATTCCCACAGCTTCCCCATGGTTGTGCAGGGTTTCATTTACATAATTCCTTGCTTACATAAATTGTCTCTGCTCTCCTACCTGAACTCTGACTAATGCATTGTTGACAGCTTAGAAAAAAGTGGAACTTTATGGAGGTACGCATATTGTAGTGGAGTAGTAGGGTTGTTTTTTGCAAGCTGAACTAAAAGTCTATTGCACCTCTAGTAACATGTGTCTTTATTTTTTCCAACCCCTTCCTTTTTATCTGAAGTTGCTAATGAAAGTTGAATACCTTGGCAGTTGTCAGAAGGACATCCTTAGATTTATATATAAAATAATTAAAGGTAAGCATTAATAATTTGAGTGTGGCATGCATATAATTGAATAAATGAGAAATAAGGTGAGAGTAAAACTTTCAGAAATGAAGACTATACAGATCTTAAACAAATCTATTACTGATTTAGGCAACATCACTAAATGAACATAAAAAATGAAGAGGAAATGCATACTAGGGGGGTTTATTGGGAGTTATAAATGTTAGATGACTGGAGAGCAAGACACTTGGAACGCTGTTTGGGTAAATCTTTTCATCTCGGCTTCTGTTAAACTTTCAAACACATGTGAGAATAGAAAAGACACTAGAATAAATTACATACCTAGTGTGATTTCAGTGCAATTTAGTTTCTTATATAATACTTTATTTAATACATACCCCTAATCAAGAAACAGAGTATGGTTATCATTATGTATCGATGAAGAAACCATGTCTAAATTAGTAAAACTAAAATATAGAGGGTCTAATATCAATAAAGGAACTTATCAAGACAAGCACAGCAGAGAGGCCCTGTAAACTAATCTCCATATTAAATAAGTAATCTCCAACAGAATAAACAGGGGACTCAATTATTGGTGTATTTTCCAAAGTTTCTATGTAACAGTATTTTAGACTTGTATTTAATAATCCATTTTTAATATCAAGGGGGAATAATTTGGCTTTGTTTCATAAATAAGCTTTACTCAAACATCAACTTTTTTGGATTATGTCTTGATAAAATGCATTAACAGAAAATTATTTTAAAAACTTGAAAAGGAGATGAACAAGAAATATATTTTGGGTAACATTTGAGAGCCAGATGGCTTAAAGATAAATTGTCCTGTGCATTTATTTAATATTCACATGTAAGGAATATGCAAACATAATTTTCGGTGTCAACAAGAATAATGCATAGGTTCATAATAGCTGTAGTTACACAATAGTTTCTTTGTGACAATAATTTCAGAACTTTATGATTCATTGATTTCGTTAAAGGTTAATAGAATAAAGCTTAGGACTCACAGTAAAATAGATACATTCCAGGGCTTTGAAAGAGCACTGCCACCCGTTAAGATGAAGGCACCGAGCGTGCTGAGATCAATCTCCACTCCTCTGGCACAAAATCAACAACACGACACCAGCTCTCTCAGTACAAGCGCCCTTTCATGCCAGAAAAGTGAAATTCTGAAGGTTAATGGTCCTCTTATTCAGAACCTTCATATGGAAACACAACTCAAATCGAATATGTCTGTTTCAATATTGTGATGTTCTCTAATCTCTCAGTAAAAGCAAAATCAAAGCTTACATTATTCCATTGTACTCCTGTGCTGAGACAAGGTCTCTGCCAGCCAGGGGGCCCCATGGGACTTATGAAGGAGATATGATACCCACCGCTGGGGCATCGGGCAAGGCTTGGTACCTGGCTGTTCAAGCCACTCAGCTTCTCCCTCACTCCATTCTGTTCTATTTTCCTAGTTTTTAATTTTTTTTTAATATTTTATTTATTTTGAGAGAGAGGAGAAGGGAGAGAAATAGGGAGAGGAGGAAACATTGATGTGCAAAAGAAATATCGAGTAGTTGCCTCTTGCAATGCCAGGTACCTGGCCTGCAACCCAGGAATACGCCCTGAGCAGGAATCAAACTGGCGACCTTCTGGTTTGCTGGCGATCCCCATCCCACTGAGCTGCATCAGTCAGGGCTCCTTTCTTTCTTTTTTGTTCATTTTTCCATACAGGCTAGATAGTCAGTTCCAAAGAAGTTTTGTCTGTGAGCAGAATGAAGGGTAAAGGGAAGTAATTTGGTTCTTTGGTAAACTTTACTTCACCTAATACAAGGAAATGCTCATGCATAGAACCATAATTAGAAAAAGATTGCAGTTTTTCATACAGAACCACTGCTGACGTTCATAAGCAGGTACCTTCCTCTGTAGGCTAATAAAAGAATGCATGCTCCAGAGTTGCTAAATATTATTGAGCATGATATATCAATATCTTCTTACACTTAAAACTTAGGGAAGCTTTATAAAACGATAAGCTTCCCTTCACTGTATGTGGGAAACAAGTCATCACAAAATTGAATTTATAAAAAAGTTAGAATGGCAGTGTTAAATTAACTAAGGAGCATAGATAAATTGTCTCGCCATTAGATGTGTCACTGGTTTGATGCAGGACCTCATTCTGTGTTCATAACTAATTTGGAATTCTATTTCCTCAAATGTAAAATAGAGACAGGTAATTTCTCTACTCCAAAATTGAATTTCACTGAAGATTAAATGAAAATAATGTTATTGGGAGATCATTTAAATGTGCGGTATTAGTAAGTTTAAATCACTTGTGACCACATACCAAATGGTTTGGCCAGGAACTGAAATCAATGGCCTCAGAACCAGGCTTATTCCATCGGGTCGTACTTGCTACCTAAGAAGTCACAGAAAACTCGGTCATGACATGAAAAGAGTGGAGTGTGAGTGTGTGTGTTCTTTCAAATTAGTGTTAATGGCAGAGTCTGGAGAGTTTAGACTTTTCTCTGTTATTTACTTCTCTTTTCATATGCCCTGCACTTCCAGCACATCCCCATAGCGCCATTCTGAGTGTGAAACTTAGCCCTAGAATCTCTGATTATGTAAATGAAACACCCCATCTAAGCAGCTCCATGTAGAGAGAAAACAACCAAGGAGTAGTTCTTGACGTGACTTTGGCTAATAAAACCTATAGGGAGTTCCGCTTATAGTTCGCTCTCACATGGAGCTGAGAAATCCATTATGGATGTGGAATATTATGGTTTTGCTGTAAATAAGTTTCACTCAATTTCATATTTAGCTGATGTGTGTGCTTGTGCATGTGGCACATGGCCAATGGTGCTTACATAGCTGCAATTTTTTCTTTCTCTGTAATCATATAAAACAAGAAGAGAATTTAGAGTGAGTCTCATTGAACATTTTCATTTAATGAGATATACAGGTCTTTCTTATAGTCTGGAAATCCTTATCAGTTATTGCACGTTTTATAATACATTACAGCAGTATGTATTTTTACTCCTTAAGAGTTCTTGGTGAGACAATATCTAATGTAGCCACATATTTTCGTCTAGGATAAATATATGTAAATGTATTAAATTTTATATAGTAATACTACAATCATAGGAATTGTTACATGCATTGATTTTGGTTCACACTGAAAGTCTAATCAGCAGGTGATAATAAAAGCTAAACCTAATGCAGAATATGACTAATGTAGCTTAAAAGTTTCAGATGCATTATCATTTATAATAATTGTCCCAAATGGTAGCAAAAAAGGTATCACATATGTGTGTCATAATTACCTTTTTTGTCAGGTAAACCATAATAATGAATAAAAGTATCCTAAAAGTTAGTCAATTTTACTTCAGTTTTTAATATCATCATGTAAAATCACTGGCTGGTAGTGCATTAAAAATAGAATCACGAAGTGGACGTGACCTGTATTCCGTTTTCGTTCACTTTGTTGCTCTTGGCCATTTTATACCACCTCGGTGTTTTCAGTCTCATTCTCTCTTCTATTTCCTTTAACATTAAATTTTATTAGGTTTTAGACGTGCTGATGCCTGTGTCATCTTTACCTGTTTCTCCAGACTGCTGTCTCACACAATATTTCAAGACATAATGCATCTCGTAGAGAAGAAAAACTCACACCTGTTTACCATATTCTGTTACATTTAACCACTATTAATCTACCGTGAACACAAACATTTCTTCTAGAATTTCTGGGAAGGCAGCTGTTCTTTTTATGCTTCCTTTACCACACAAGACGATATGAAATATCATGGAACCAAGTAGTTTCCTGGATGCTGCTTTTCATTTAAGTCCTAATGCTTTGATTGCAAGGCAGATGTAACATCGTTACATAATTTTAATAGTCGCAGTGTTCTTCTACCTTAAAAAAGTAGACAAAATGGGTATGAAAAGTAAAACAAAATCGTGTTTACCTGAGGGTGAATATATCTTGATTTCTCTTCTCTCCCCAAAGGGCTTTGTTCACAGAGGAGGAAGCTCAATGAAATTGCTTTTTCTTTTATTTGTAATGCTCTTCTGTATTTGGGCCTGACAATGTGCCCTTTGAATTCAAAGGAGACATAACATTACACTTCAATACAGAAAACAAATGTGTATCTATGACTGTATTTTCTGGAGTGACCATTTGGTCTGGAGATTAGAAGAAACTGAATAAACACATACAACCTATGAGAAAATTCTTGAAAAATTATATGTGGTTAAATTTTAAATGAGTGTAAATAGAAGTGCTAGAGCTCAAATTTTAAATGAGTGTAAATAAAAGTGCTAGAGCTCTATACCAGAAAGACCAATATAAGATGGTATGTATAGAAAAGGAATGACTTTTTGATTCTGGCTGTCCCAAAAAGGAGAAGAGAGTTTTGTTTTGTTTTTCCCCAGGACAAACTGATAACAGCATTTAAAGTGAGCACATGCACTAGTCTTTGTTGGGGAATCTGATATTCTCACAATTTTTCACAATACAAGCAGCCATATTGGTCCCTCACTTCATACTGTGATAGTTAACACAAAGCATTTTTTTCCTTTAAGATAAAAATATCTAAAATTTACTTACTTTGATGTTAGAATTACCCGTATTCCTGTGTGGCCACATTGTCCGAATATCTTGGACATCTCATTCCTTTCCTTGTTTTTCTCTGGTACTGTACTCACTGGACAGTCCCTACAAGTGAACTGGTCCAGAATTCATCACCATTAAAATAATGTTACTTCATGCCCTGGCTGGGGTGGCTAAGTGGATTCAGCACTGGCCTGCAAAGCAAAGGGTTGCTGGTTCTATTCCTAGTCAGGGTACAAACCTGGGTTGCAGGCCAGGTCCCTGATAAGGGGCATGTGAGAGGCAACCACACATTGATGTTTCTCTCCCTCTCTTTCTCCCTCCCCACCCTCTCTAAAAATAAATAAATAAATACATAAATACATAAATACATAAATAAATAAATAAAACATTTAAAAAATAATGTAACTTAACACATTTTTCTAGTTTTGTTATTAAGTTGCTATTGAAATACAAAATCTAACAAGCTTTTACTTTTATATGCAATATACTTTTATATAACATAGTGCACTTAATTCTGTCTGTGATAGAATACAATTAACTAGACACATACATATGCAGTATCTTGCTATTGGTATTAAATAAAGTATCCTATTTTATTTTGCTTTCTTATTTACCCTGAATTTACTGAGTGAATTATTAACTCTTTCACTCAATGTTTTTTATAAGTTGTGACAAATTTAGATAACAAAGGAGTGTTAGAATCGTGATTCTCCATATTGTGTAGGAGGGATTCCACATAGTCAATGGAGTATAGTTATGCTAATTAAGATTGGATAGAGCATTTAAAAGGTTTCATGAAAGGTAAATGAATTCTCTGATATTTATGGAATATATTATACAACAAATAAACATCGACCTCGCTTTAACGTCATACCACTTTCCCATGACATTGAAGTAGAAGGAGGATCTGAGTTGCAGGTTCTGAGTGCAGGTCTTTAAAACTTCGTACTCAGGTGACCTGCATGCAGCAGCTCTCATGACTTGGTATCTGTGGTTTGTTGTTTGTGAGTGGAACTATGAATCAAAGAGACCATTCTCCTTTCAATGCAGCACTCTGAACATCTTATCAATATAAAAGCCTAATCCGTTTGCTACGGATGGGGAGAGAGACACCTCCCCTGCCTGAGTTCTTGTCTCGCCTGCAAGAGCATAATTCATGAGCGAGACAAATATGTGTAGTGGAAATGAGATAGTAAGTTTATTTATGAAATACATACAAGCACAAAGCTTCAAGCAAACACTCGGCTAGTCTAAATGACCCACCTGTAGAGGAAAGAAAGTTGTTTAGTAAGTTTGTTCTATACACTTGAGCCGAGGCCACAAGTGGGTACCTAACTGATCTAAGTAAGTCAGCTTTTGGAATTCAGAGGCTACACACCTCAGCTGCCTTTTAGAGGTACCCCTCCTTCTTCCCCTCTAAATCTTGGGAATAATATACAATTACAAAGGCTTTCTTTCTCAGTTAATAAAAGCTCTTTGTCTTAGTGAAATTGTTACAGAGGTCCCCTTTCCCAGCACAAGCCCACCTTTTCTTCCTGTGTAATTTGTCTTGTGATGTTCAGAACATCCTATAATCTTAGTAATATTGTTACAGAAACCCCTTTCCTCAGCACAGTCTCAAGGACTGTCCCCTCCTCCTGCGCTATTTTGCTTGTAATGCTCAGGACACTGGCAATCTCATCAAACCGACCTCAGGACAGCTGAGTGAATAGGTGAGACTTGTCTCCCTCCTGCTTCTAGCCTCCTGTATTAAGTTCTTTGTTCGATTGTAATGGTTTGGGACCTGCTTTTATTTCCCTTCTGGCCAGTCACTCCTAGCTGCTACCTAACACATTCACTTTATATAATGTTATGGTTTCTCAGATGTACAGGGATTAAAACAGTGAAGTATTTGTTTTTGTCCACAATAAAACAAAAAGCAGCATCTCACATCCCAGAGATAAACACCTTGGTACATTGACATGATTACAGTGTCAGTAAGATTTTGCTACCCACTGTCTCAATATACAAGAAATATGTCCCTTATGGAATCCATCAAGAGAGTTAGATGAGCATCGTCTCGAGCACTTAAGAGCTGAATATGTTTAACAGGACATAAAATTCTTTATTTTTCCCTAGACTGTAAAATAAAAAAAGTTGCCAATATGTTTACTTACTGTAGCAATGTGTAGAGAAGTCTCCCGTGAATCTACTTTCGATAATATTAGATACATTCTCTCCCTCTGTTTAATAATGAGTGTAAGCCTTACCCATTTTTAACAAACAAAGAAGTCCATCCCCTTTACACACAGAGACACACTCTGTATTATTTACAAAGCGTCCTTTTATTCTCTTCAGTCACTCAGCTAAATAGTCTATACTTGCTGTGCCTCCTCTCCAATGCAGCACTCACTCCTCAAACCATAGCAACATCCCCTCTGTCCCAGAACCCAAAACAGTTCCTCTGCGAAAGATCTAGAGTGAAGTTTTTTGATCGAATGAATGATTACATTACTATTACATTATATGAATTTGCCATATTTAAAATGATTGGCTATTACTTTCTCAGAACTGTTTCTACTCATTTAAAAAGAAATCTCTGTCCATTTGTCCTGTGTTAGTGACACATCCTATGCAATCTTTCTTAAGTTTAGGTTTCTGTTTTAGTTTTTTATTGTCCCATAAAATTCTATAGTGTAAATTGCTAATTCTCGGCTACCTCTTCTTTCTCACAATTTTTTTCATGTTACTACTTATGTGGTATTAATTCCTTAGTTTGTATCTCCCCAGGGATTCAAATTCTGTAAGTGTACTGAGTGGTCTCAAGTCAGCTACTTGTCTGTTACTTCTTTAGTCTATTTGGTTGTCAAACTCCTCTGTGAGTTACATTTTAGTTGTATTCCCACCCATAAGCTGCACAACTGCTGCCGTTTTTCTGCTGCTTTCACCCAACTGTACCAACTAGAAACCAATGATCATACTGAAATTTTTTATTGTTCCGTGACCTTTAATTTTTTCAAAACAGTAGAAACTATCTTACTGTCAGCTATAAATGTATAAGGAAATGAAACCAATTAATCATATTGGATTCTTTATTCTTGGTTTTCCATAAAGCAAATTTTTTCTTCCTTTTTAACATCATTAATTTAGATGCTAATTGCTACTCGCTTAGAGTATTGGAGTAGCCTCTCACATTCCTCTCCATTTCTTTTCATCTAGAAGGTGTCCTCCACAAAGCTTTATAAATGACAGTCTGCTCAAGCCATTACCTTGGTTAAATGTGAGTTCTGCTGATCAGAGCCTAGCCAATAAACACTGAACTCTGTCATACTATACCAGAAGCTTTATCGTTTGGCATTGAGTAAAGGTCATCATTCTGTCACTCGCCTCCAGTAATTCTGGTCTAGGTATATTTCCATGACATAGCTATGCTGAGTCAGGCTTTCCATATCAGCCCACCACCTGAATCTTCCATACTTCCTTCTCTTCATAAGGCAGATCAGGAGTAATCTTCTTTGCCCTTGTACCTCTCCACCCCTCCACCATTTCCACAGCAGGGTTCCCCCCTTTGCAACTATAAGGTCAAGAAGCAAATAATACATGTTGCAATTTTATACATTAAAACTAAGTTAAAAGAATTATTGGAAAAATTATTAATGTAATAAAACATCAAAATTTATAAAATAATAAAGGGGTGTATACATGCACCCATACATTGAAATCACACCCATCCACATAGAGGGTTGCTTTCTGTGTTCACCCCGATAATGGTTTTCACTTTTTGTGATGCTATTAGGGCTGAGATATGACTGAGGTATTGTGAAGAGTTTCTTTGGTCTCAGAAAGGCCAGATCATACTACCCAAGTGTGTCTTTGCAGTATTGCAGTTCTTGCCAATACAATATAAGCAGTGTCTATTAGACATATTAGAGAAACTCTTACTTTCTGAAAAGAGCACAGGAAGTCAGTGGGAGTACTCCCACTCTCACTGGGACCACTCACTCTCTCTGTTAAATGCAGGAAAAATAGGCAGGATTTGGAGTTGCTGCAGCCCTACAGTCCTTTCGTGATCCTAAGGGAAAAGGCAAGAGACCCACAGAGTCACACATCTTGGAGTCCTCAACTCCCTGACCTTTCAGAATAATGCTCACAATTATCTACCGTCATCTTGTCACATGAGGATAAAATCTGTTACTTGCACATCTTTTCTGCATATATTTAGTCATTCACTAAGCAATGTGTCTTTGATGTTAATCAGTTCATTGAATATCATGTAAATGATACTGAATTTCTCCATAGCTTCACTTACCCAACATAAATAGCAAGATTTCACATCTACTCGAATACATCAGTATCACCCACATAGATTTCCAATGAGAAGATTCATTGCTCAATTCTGAAACAAGTAAGTGACTTAATTTTTAAATCCGTTAAGAGGGTTATTCTTTGTGTGTGTCATTTGGTTGAACTATTCTAGTAATTAAACCAAATTTCTTTTTCACTTCAGAGGTCAGCTAAATTAAAGCTCACTAAACTAATATGCAATGCATGTGGGTAATTAAAGATATAATTTGAATTTATTTTTAAAAAGTCTCAAAGATCCTGATGTTTTGTGAGTAAAGTAATATAAAATAATATGCTTTAAAATACAGCAGTGGATCAATAATAGGATCAATAATATATATTTTTTAAATCTTAAGTATTTAAAAAATGATGTTCCCTGTTTCTTATTTCTGCTTTTTATATAAATAAACATGTGTGTTACATTATGCAAAGTCTGGACCAATCCAAAACCAAATGACAGAAAATTTTGAAATTTGTGTGATGTCTAACTTGAATAACTGAATGCAAAAACTTAAGATAAAGTTGAAGGGCTTCATTTTAGTACTGTGCATTTTCTTCCTCTCAGCATTATTAATACTAGAAAGCCATTGATCATCTGAATGGTTAAAACCATGAGCAAAATTACTATCTACTTCTTGATTAATCTCCTTTGTGTACAATTGTTTGTATTAAAACATATAAGCAGAAATGCTTTTGAATCCACTCATATGTTTTACAGTAAGTTTATAAAAAGTATTATATATTTTCTTATCAAGTCACATACATTTTAAGATATATATATATAATGCATGTACAATTTTAGTAATAGAAATAGATCAGTATACCAACACTAAAATAATGTAACTGAGGATTAAGAAAAAAATTCTAGCAACTTTCATGTATAATGGTCTAATGAAGATTCTTATCAGTGCTTTCATATATATACATATATATATATACACCAAGATTATTCTTAATTTCCTATAGAAAGTTATATGTAACTTCATATAGTCTCATCATAGCCTTGTTCTTTCCATTCTTCAATGTTTCCACTGAATTTGATGTCACAGTTTTCTCAAAAATGTAATGAGAATAAATAAGTAGATAATTTATTTTTTTTCTTTTTAAATTAAATTTACTGGGATGGCATCAGTTAATAAAATCACATAGGTTTCACTTAAAAAGCATTTCTGTTTTTTAAATATTTTATTTATTTATTTTTTTAGAGAGAGGACAAGGGAGGGAGAAAGAGAGGGATACCTGTCCCATAACCCAGGCATGTGCCCTGACTGGGAATCGAACCAGCAATACTTTGTTTCACAGGTTGGCACTCAATCCACTGAGCCACACCAGCCTGGGTCAGGTGTGCATTTCTATATACATATGATCTGCACATATCGTTGTGTGCTCACCATGCATAGTCAAATCATCTTTTGTTACTATATAGTAAATAGATAATTTAAGCAAGCACAATACATATAATAAAGTTTTAATGTTCACTTTATCTGAAAAGTTCTTTGGATTTTGAGAATATATGTATGATTAAAATTATAGGCTTTTATATGTAACAGATGGACAATTCCACTAAATCATTTTGCTAAGAAATTTGACATCCATATCTTAATCATTAAGACTAAAATAATTATTGCAAGGTATGTTAAATAAGTATTATAATGCTTATTGATAATTATTAGAAATAACAAATAAATTACTATAGAGCACTATGTGGCTTTACCTATAACTATATTTGCAGCTAAAGAACTAAAAATGCATGTACCTCCAGTGATGTTTAGGGTATTTGATGAATATACACAAGAAAACATGGATCCATAAAACAGATTGAGTCAAAGTAATGAGTGTTTTATTATCAGTTTTTGCATGCAAGAACATGCCCCCCCACCTGACAGACTGTCAATACACTTAGAGCTGTGTATTTATTCACATGTGCACTTGAGTAGAAATAGCCACAGGGGGAAATATCAGAAGACAGCAATATGCTAAAAACCCAAATAATCATATCATTGAGTATTCATAATTGTGTTGGGTCGCTTGATTAAATTTGACTACATAACTAGACTGATAACCAAATTTATTTTCCAACTACTAAATGTCTACTCCTTTAAAGGTATTAATATTATTTAGGGTTTTAGTTTGCACCATTAATTGTTGATGTCATCTTCATACATACAGAAAACAGACATTTCATGTGTTGAGGGGAAAAAAAGTTAGCAAACCACAGCAAAATAATATTGCATATGGAGTACAGTCACTATGAAAGTCCAAGTACCTGAAAAGAGAGCTCATATTCATACCATCCCATTTTCTCCAAGCAGGGACTAAAGGGAATTTCAGAAACACCCAATATGCTGTGCTCAACTGGTAATGACTGCACTATTTTGCAAGAGTTTAAATCTTGTCTTTATAGATGCCAGGATAAACAATATGTTTTTGCAAATTTTATGTATTAAGAGAGAATTATTTTTGATCTGATAGCAATGCAACTTAGAAAATGAAAACACCAAATATATAGACATTTTTCTTCAAGACTTATATTAAAACTATTAAAAAGTGCACAAAAATTATTAAAAGGTGTCCAAGGATTTTAGATATACAAGACTTACAGATCTTTGGCTTTTGTATTTTATAGAGGACAATAAATCATGATTTAAAAGCATTTTTGTTACTTTTTATTTATCAAAAACCAAGGTATGTGTGAGCACCACTGAATGGAGTCAACATTTCCTGGTTAACACACATGATGCTAATGAGATAGCAGATCTTCTTGGGATGACCGAGTGGCTCTGTGTGACCAGCATCCAATGAACAGCCCCACATTTCTGGGTTTAGTGTTTTAGGCAGAGCTCCAAAGTGAAAACTTGCAGGTCTTGTTTGGCAATTGTTATCTACTAATTATTTTTATATTAAAAATAGAGACATCTATTGATGGAGATACAAGATACAAGAAGCATTGTACATAGGACAATGATGTCGCAGTCCCCTTCTAAGATAGGACCTGCTTGAGGAAATCAGGTTTATCGGTAGCAGTTTGAATCACGTCATTAAGAGCTGCAGCAGGAAGTTCCTTCTGCAATGGGAGCAGAAGCCATGGGATTTTTAAGAAAAAGAGATGAACTTTGATAAAGTAATGCTACAACAGGGTTAAAAACCACCAGTGTAATTTTCATTGTCATGTGCATCTTAAAAAATAACTTCTGTCGTCAAGCTCCTTTACGAAAAGAATAAAATATCCCAGCAATTTTCCTTGACATCACAAAAATAAGAACTTAAAAGTGTTCAGAAATGTAATACTGGGATATTGTCAGAGTTGATTTCTATATTCCAGCTAGCATACGACTTGTTTCTTCCAAGAAAAATTGCCCGTGGCTTTGCTGGTTTATTTCGACTCTCATGGTGGAAGATTCTCACAGAATATGCCCGTAAATTTACATGTGAGAACAGATCTTCCTGCAATTTTCTCTGGACATGATGAGACAACACATCTGTCCCACTTCCTCGGTCAAATCACTGTGAACAAATAAGTACGGACAATGCCTATTACACAACTTTGTCTCTGAGGCCTTCCTTCAAATGAAACATGAGAAGTGGGGCCGTGGTCACGGGAATTACGGTTGATTCAAGAACTAAGGAGCCCTGCACTCATGGAAAAAGTCAGCTCTCATTTAAAGTCCAGGCTAATATATACAACATTTAGAGTCCAGAAAATCTGTCACTGATCATCCAAACTTCAAAGCCCCAGCTCTAGTTTGAATCAAGAAAAACAAAATAAAAGAAAAAATCTGAAAAAATGAGAATCTTTAGGTTCAGATTTGGGGGGAGTTTTTATTACTCATATTTTATAATTATTAGGTGACTGTTTAAATAAATAAAACTAATCCACATGAGTAGTGTAACTATGTTTTTCTCCACCATGTTAAAATTTGTAGAAATAGCAACCAAAAGAATACATCTAAATAGTGATACAGATATTCCTTTGAAAAAAGTTGAAAATTTGCCATCTGAAATCCTGCCAGGCGAGAGTTAGAGTGCTCTGATTACATCACAAGTCCTGAGAAGCTTTCTCCATGGTCCTGTGCACCTTATTCTGCGCTTTTCTCTTGGAATAATCCTTCCTTTTTGTTTTTTGTATATGAAAGGTAGCACTTTTGGAGTGGAGTCATTTTCTCAAGCTCTTTGCAACTGTGAATATTTCTAATTGCATTGCTTCTTTCACTATCAGTGTAGCTAAGAGAATTCCTTCGAAAATTTCAAAGGCAGCCTGTGACTCTCATTGTAGTTGACTTCATTAACAACGACAAACCCCCAGATATCTTTGAGATATACCCTTGTCTACCTCGGGTTGTTTCTGAGATGGCTGAAGTACAACATCCTTAAGCATGTTAGTGGCTCTATTATTTAATTAAGAGATCTTTGAGGCACACCCTTAATCTTTTTAAATGCCTCTTTTTGTAACTGAATGTTATTCAGAAGGAAAATATGTGATGTTTCTCAGAAATGAACAGAAAGTTTTGTGGTAACACTCTTGGCTTCGGTGTAGACCTCTTTCTCTTGAGCATGTCCTAGGCTTGGATTTAGAAACAATGTGTTACTGTTAGCATCTTTTCCCTGTTGAAGAGGATGAAAACTTTTACAACCACATGCTGCAGGTTAACTTTTCAAAAGTATTTTCTTTAATGTATCTCTCCATATTTTACTGTAAGAAGCAAGATTAAATCAAACGACACCTTCAACATGACTTAGAAATCTCCCTGGGTGCATAAATCGGTTTATTAAGTGCATATACTTCTTTCAGTGCTATCAAAGGCAATAGTGTTGCTTCAGTCTCTATTGCTCCATAAAAGGATCCTTTCTCTGTTTTTTAATAACATATTCCTTTTCAGTTCTCACTGGCAGTGTCCTCAAAGTCCGGATTTCAACTAACAGTGCTCTAGGCAGTTTAGAATGTGCCCTCATTGACTAGTCCTAGAGCCACTCACGACTTTTAAGTATTTGTTATTTGAATTTGCAAAGGCAATGAAAAAAGAAGGAAGAGACACTTACAATGTATATCTGCTATAAAATAACCTATAATCAGAATGTATAAAAAGTCTTCCAAATCAATAATAAAACAAATGCCCAATTAAAAATTGGCTAAAAGCTTGACTGGACACTTCAACGAAAAGTCATGATATGGCCTAGAAGCTCATGAAAATGCATTTTACCTAGATTATTAGAGAAATCACTGTCTTCCCATTAAAATGACTAAAATCACTGGTAGTAGCAAATGTTTGACAAGAGATAAAGAAATTAGAACTATGATGGACTGATGGTGGGAAAATAATAAGTTTCGGCAGTTTCTTTAACGGTTAAACTACATCTATAATAAGATCTAGCCTCAGGTATTGACCCCGGAAAAATTAAAATGTGTCTACACAATGAGATATAAAATATTGTTCAGAGTACCTTTACTTAAATAGTCAAAAGTGGAAATAACCCCAAAGTTTATCATAAATAAATGGGTAAACATAGCTTGGTATACCATACATTAAAATACTACACAGCAATAAAAAGTAGCTGATAAAAGAAAAAACATAAAATATCTCAAAAACATTAATTTGATATAAACAAGTAGACATTAAAAAATTTGTGCCTGGGATAACAAACATTTTGGAATGTGATGGAAATGTACTGATTTTTTAATGTTTTGGTGAATTTAAAATGCATAGAATTTTACACTCAAATGGATGCAGTTTTGTAGGCAAATTATATTTCATTAAAGGTTGATAAAATGTTAGTAGAATAGGGAGTTATTAATAAAGAATATATAGAAATAATATTAAAGAATTAACAAATAATATTAAAAGAGCTAAATATTTGGAAAATAATCATGTAACAACATACACTGTACACTAAACTTTAACCAGAAACTTATATTACAGAGTTTAAAATAAAAGTTCACAAATATTCAAGCTCAAGAGTGAAATTAGTTAGAATGTTAATTGTTTCTAAATTGAGAACAGTATTTCTGAACACAATACAGGAAAAGAAAAAATAAAAGATAAGAATGTAAACTCGACACTAAACTTGCAAATCACAAAAGAATAATAAAAAATATTAGCACCCATATGGAAAAAGCAGGCAAAACCCGTGACAAAATAATTGCAGAAGTACATACAGAACCAATAATGGTTAAAACATACTTTATTTCAAAAGTAATGAAAATTAAAATATGGATTCTTAAAATTTATGGGTTTTTTTAATCAGGAATGCAAGAATTCTTTCCTCACAATAGATCTAATTATTAATTTATGTATTTCAGTAGTCAGCTGCAAAAATGATATCTTAAACCTATTTTTGAAAGACAAAATGCATGCTTAGCTTAGAGGAAAAATGGAGGTATTGCTTACTGCCCATGTTTTGATAATTGCTTATTTGTATCAGTTTATTATGAAATTAATTGTAAATAAAAGTATCAAAATAGCATGATAGTTAAACTAAACAGTTTATGTATGGAATTTTGGAAATTACCCCAATTTTAAAATTAAATCTTTTAAATGGTGATTTAAAAATTCTGTAGACTCAGAGACAACTAGGACCAAAATTTGATGGATATTCAAATGTACAGATATAATAATTGTTTATATCCTGCATTAGTTCAGTTGGACAATTTCAACATTCATCAGATGCTAACTTATTATTTCATTACCTCTGGAGACTATTACAAATTAGCATAATAGTATGTCTGCCTTCCCCCAAATTATTTCTCCTTTAATTCTGAAAGCAGGATTCAAAAAATTGAATATTAATATACTACCATTATATTCCAAGAATTATTTATTATTCTCATGTTGTCTGAGTTCAGGCTATTGTAATGAATGCTACACAATGAGGGGCTCAAACAGTAAGAACCAGTTTCTCACAGTTCTGGAGGCTGGAGGTCTGAGAACAGGTAAGGTTTTGATGAGGTTCTGCTGAGGGCCCTCTTAATGATGTGCAGGCAGCAGTCTTCTGCATCCGCTCACATGGTGGAGAGGGGAGAGGGAAGCCAGCTCTCTCCTGTCTCCTCTTATAAGAGCCTTCTTCCCACCTATGAGGGCTCTGCCTGGGCGTCCTCATTACCTCTCAGAGACACCACCTCAAAACTACCATCTTTTGTGGAGATTAGTCTTCAAATACGAATTAGAGAGCAGACACAAACATTCAGTCCACAATACATGTCCAGTTTATAACACCGTTCAGTTTACACACATGTCTAAAAGAAAATATTACAGACTGCACTGAATTCATTCACAGGCCATTAAGTACATCAACTGTGCTAGGCTCCTGGGCCGGCACTCTGGATTCACAGGTGTCCTGTCATTGTGGGGGAGTGTCTGTCGTGGAGGTGTGGCCTTTGCGGTATTCCTTTTATTTTTTATAACCTTACTTTCAGAAAAAAATTTTAAAAAGAGGGAAGATATGTCACTTGATATACTCAGAAGGATTTCTGAGTACTTACATTTGTAGTGCGTGTACATATTAACATTATTTAACTCAGCCATGACTCTGGGTTTCTAAAAAGAATCATATTAGGAAAAATGAATTAAGATGCAGGAAAAAGTGATATATGTACACTATAAAAGCTATCATTGTATGACAATATCTCGCTTGAGAAGTGTTGGAAGTAATTTCTCTCATGATTCCTAAGTAACAGGTAAAAATAAGTCTTAAAGTGCTAGAAAAGTGATGTAGTTTGTCTCAGAATGAACATCATTTCTAAGCAGTGTTTTACTTCCAGGAATCCTTAATGAGTATCCTTAATGACAATGAGTATCCTTAATATATATAATGTGAAGAAGTTTAAATCTTTAAATTTAAAATTCAACCAGTTATGATAGTTTTGCAGAAAATATTTAAATATATCTTATGTGTAGATTTTCCCAAGAAATTCACAAGGAAAATATATAGACACTTTTATATCTTTAAATTTAAGAAATAAATCAGGCTTGTCTATTTCCCCCTTAGGATATATTTTGTTCTTAATTTTTTCACTTCCCCTTTATTTATAGGTAAAATTCTAGCTTTAATTAATAAAATACTCATCAAGTATAACCATATTCACTTTTCAATACTATATATCAGAAAAACGCATTCTCTAAATTAGACATTTTTACCTAATTAAAAATAAATAAGAATTTAGACACAATGAAAAACTGCTTCCTCAGTCTCGATCAATATTAAGTCAGGATTTAACACCTGCCCGACATCGTAGAGGTTTTCAAACCTGGAGTTATCTGACTTTATAGATCAATCCAGGACTTCTTGTAACTGACAAGGCTTTAATTAGGTTTGGTTTTGTGGCCATGTGCCTATTACTCAAATGTGTTGCGTTTAAAAAATTATACCAGTAAGATACTGGCACAGCTTCAAGTTCATTTCCCTGCAGTCACTGGAGAGACACAACCCGGAAACAACCAGAGTGCTCGTCTCCAATAACAGTGCGTGATAGCACAGGCCGAATATCCACATCAAAATAACGATTTAAGTTTTATTTTACATGATAAAGGTAGATTAAGAAAAGAGCATGTTCAGCAAATGGCAAAAGAGCTTTGACCAGCAAATACGAAAAGAAACAATAAAAACCTATGAATGCTCCTGGGTGTTCTCAGCACCAATAAAGGAAATATCCAGCTATTTGAATGTAAATGAACACATTAGCATTTATTTATCAACATTATAATCATTGTAATGGTTATGGTAATGCTAAAAGACTTTAAAGTTGGTTAAAAAATGGACTTAACATATTTGGAAATACATGATTGAAATGCCCACATGATCAGAGCACCAAAATAGTTCTAACTGTGAAAATACTCCAATGAAAAGAATTGGAAAAGGCAATTGGTTTAAAATAGGTTCACAGAGGCAGCTTCCATGTTTTAGTTCAGTTTAGTTGTGTTCATTTTACTGCATCTTGCTTTTAGCACGTATTTTAGAAGTAAACAAGGGTCACCTCACTTTTGAGATAGAACCACACCCTGCAGCTTCTCTGAGGGGAATCTTTCCAGCCGGGTTGACTCCTTGCTCTTTCAATATCACAAACACAATGCTACTCCTTTCGAAATGTTTAATTTTTATATATTACAGTCCCGTACTGTTCTCTGAAATTCCAACACTCTGGCCCATTCCCCTACAGAAGCTAATATTTATTTACTGGAAGTGTATTATTAAATACCTACTTCGATGGCTTACATATAGTTTACTATTTATAACAGCCCCTTGGCTGTGTATTAGTACAATTTCCATTTTTACGGAAAAGGAAATCAAGACACAGAGGAGACACTTGTCTGTGGCACAGAACTAATAAGTAGTCGACCTGAGATTTTAAACCCAGGCAGACAGTTTCCAGTATCTATGCTCTCATAATTTAAATATAATGTATTTTATTTAGTTACATCTCCCAATGACCTTGATAAATATTGAATCTTATAAATATTGAGCACTAATAAAGTTTGAATCTGATATAGAAAAGTGAAGGTCAAGTTATTAATTTAATTATTACCATGATAATTTCTCAGATGAAATAACTGAAAGAAGATTCATTGTATAGAAATCAGTAATTTATTTTTTCCTGATATTTGGGCACCATTAGATCATTTAAACTCAAATATCAGTTGTTGATGTAGCTCCTTTAAATAAACATAGAATTTATAATTTTTTAAAGTTTATATATATGTATAGTAAGTACTGTATTTTATGAAAGTATCTGAGCTTCTACTATGTCAAGGTCAATGGAAAGCTCATTAAAAATATATGTTTTTTAATATTTAATGTATCATTTTTCTTCCCAAATAAGCTAAATGAAAATGAAATATGAGTAAATTAGTGTGAGGCACTGTCAGTAAATATCCCCATCTATATAAAAATTGGACAAGCCACAGGCTGAAGTCACGTTAAAAACCAGACTGAGGAGTAAATCCCAGGAGGATTGGACAGGCACAGATGGCGGGGATGGTCTTGACTGCCTTCCAGCCCGTGCCTGTTCTAGAATGCATGAACCCGCAGCGCCAGAATACCTTCACTTACTATATGAAGTGTTTGCAGGTGGCTGCCAACAATCTATGGATTTCCTCTTCAAAGAAAATAACACCAAATACCTCCAGAGTTTGAAGTGGCAATTGAACAATACAGTGAAAGTACAGAGACCTATTTTTGTTAAAATCAAATAGACTAATATTGGTAAAAAGTTAAAATTCCAAATTTAAAATGAGCCGAAGGAGTCAGTGCTTTACGTGAATGGCCGATAGCCCAGAATAGGGAGCAGCCCAGGAACAGGAGCTTCTCTTCCCACTGTTAATTATAATCTGTGTGCTGGTCCCCTTTGGTTCAAGGTGCAGACACTCAGTCGATGCTGTGTTGGTTCCAGATGGTTGAATGATTGACTGGCTACCATTTTTGTGCCAGGTTGGCTCATCCACCTACTGTTTCATCCAGGTCTATTTGAACTGGTAGATGGTATATGAGGACAAAGGTTATATCACAATATAAAAAATAATATACTAATGTCTAAAAAGGATTACATTAAAAATTTGGGAACAGCTCTTTAATCTAAATAATTAATGTATTTTATTGTCTACATATTTTCAATCATTGGAGATTATAAAAAAATTCTAATATGTTTATATTTGAAGCTAAGTTGCAATGATTAATCTGTACAACTCTATTAAAATTCTTTTCTTAGACAAACTCAGGGATATAGTAATTCTTATTTTAATAGAGCAGAGTATTCCTTTCCTGAAGCACAAGAGAATATTATTGAAATAGATGAAATATTGTTAGAAAAGGTAAGATGTATATAGATTTCAACTGATTACATTAATTCTATGCTATTTCTCTGTTATAACTTTTTCACATAACTTCATAAATCTGAACATGACATGCTAACAAATGATATCAACATAATATGTTATTACTGCTCTAATACTTATTATGTAGAATATAATATATTTATTCATAATAAAATTTATTTCTATATATTCATATGATGAATCAGATTTCAAGATCACTTAATATAACCTGAATAATATAATAAACAACACTTAAATGCAAGTCCATATACTCTTGTTTTTTGTATGATTTATTTCATTATGTGATTGAGGTAAAACTATTGATCAAAGAAGATAATAATTTTAAAAACAGATTGACTTTTATCAGCAGACAATGAAATATTATGACTCTCATTTTCTAATAACAGTATTGCAGCAATCATTTGGTGTCCAAAGGTTTCTCTATTTCTGACTCTATTATTTATGAGAAGCATGACCACAGATGGAGAAATGACTTTATGTAACCCTTGACTTACTTGAAATACTTACTAGGTTGATTTATATCGTTATGCTACTTTATAGGGCATCATATGTTAGACATTATTCATATAAGGTTGCATCTTGTTTTTAACCATCGGCACATTTCAGGCTGAGAATTGGCCTTTTAACTCATTCATTTATGCATCTAGCCTTTGTTTATTGCACAAGATCTTTTCTCAAGTGCAAATTAGGAAAGATTCAAGTGAATATCACATATTTTCTAAAATTTTCATTAAAAGAACCCTTTTATTGTTGTTTTGATGATTTTTTCCACTTCAGTGGTACTGCATAATTTTGTCATTAAGATTTTAAATTTATCTCTCAAAGTATTTTTGTCCTTTCAGCTTGCATTTTTTTGGAGATTCCTAATGTAATCTCTGCTGTGAGTATGTTTAAGTGCTGCATAGAACAAATGAAACACTTTGAGAGACCTGTTGGTCTGGAAAATAGTTTCATTTTGTCATTTATTTTTCAGACTGCATGATGTAAAAAGGAAAAAAGGAGTACTCGGTATCTTTACTAAGCATTTGTCCATTATGTAGTAATAGTAACTTTTAACCACATTCAAACAAAATTAGTTATATCAGTAACAGAAACACAATTTCTTTAACTCCAGATTATATTAGGTTGACATTCAAGTGTATTTCTCAATGAAAGTTAACATTTTTTACATAACTTTTAAACCTTAATAGAACATTTAAGACATAGTATTCTAGTTTCTTTATCAGTTAATAGGTTTTAATTGATTGACCTCATAACTCTTTAAGAAAGGCAGAGTGTGTCAGGAACAATGGCCTGAGATTCCAGGACTTTAGTTTTATCCTCAGTCTTGATTTAACTCTGTTTTTTATTTACTATCATGTTAAATAAGCTCTCAGTATTTTTATGCATGAATTAAGGAGACTGCATTTAATAATAACTAAATCATAACTAGCTAAAAAGTCAGTAAAGAACTTTAACCATTGATGTTTTAAAATAATCACTGGTATTTCAATGATAATATTCTTAGAAATATCATGCAGTATCCAGTTTCAACCACATAATTAATGTCCTTTATAAATTGTGATAAATTAGTGTCTATGACTATTTCTTTTTTTAATATTTTAGTTATCTATTTTTAAGAGAGTGGCAGGGAGGGAGAAAGAGAGGGAGAGAAACATCAGTGTGTGGTTGCCTCTCGTGCATCCACTACTAAGGACCGGGATGCAACTCAGGCATGTGCCCTGACTTGGGAGTCAAACCAATGACCCAGTTTGCAGTCTGGTGCTCAATCCACTCAGCCACACCAGCCAAGGTGACTATTTCTGTTTTGTGTGTTTGTTTACAGTGTTCCTTAGATTGCACATATAAGTGAAATCATGTGGCATTTGTCTTTCTCTGACTTACTTTACTCATGGCATAATACCCTTTAGGTCTATTTATATTGCCACTAATGGTAAGATTTTACTCTATTTTTATGGCTAATATTCTATTGTAAATATGTACCACCACCTTTCCTCTACATGTCTAGTGAAGGGCACTTGGGTTACATCCATATCTTGGCTCTTGTACATAATGCTTCAATGAACATAGCAATATACATATTCTTTCAAATTAGTGTTTTGGGTTTCTTTGGATATATTACCCAAAAGTGGAATAGCTGGGTCCTAAGGAAGTTCTACTTTTAATTTTTTGAGGACTCCACATACTGCTTTAAAAAGTGGTTGCACCAATCTGTATCCCCATCAACAATGCACGAGGGTTTCTTTTTCTACACACCTTCACCAATACTCCATGTTTCTGGATTTATTGACTGCCATTCTGAGAGTTGTGAGGTGACATCTCATTATTGTGTTAATTTTCATTTCTCAGATGATTTCTCTGTCTTGCAGAGCATCTTTTCATGTATGTTGGCCACTTGCATGTCACCTTTGGAAAAGTGTCTTTTCAGGGCCTTTGCCCATTTTTAATTGAATTGTTTGTGCTTTGGGTGATGAGTTGTGTGAATTCTTTATAAATGTTGGATGTTAACCCCTTACCAGATGTATTATCTGAAATTTTCTCCTTCAGTTCAATACGTTGTCCTTTTGTTTTGTCTGCAGTTTCCTTTGCTGTGCAAAAACATTTTAGTTGGATGGGATCTCCTTTGTTTATTCTTCCTTTTGCTCCCTTTGCCCGAAGGGATGTGTCAGAAACAAAAACAGTGCTAAGAAAAATGTCAGAGATTTACTGCCTATGTTTTTTCTAGGAGTTTTATGGCTTCAGGTCTTATATTTAACTCTTTAATCCATTTTGAGTTTATTTTTGTATTTGGTGTAAGAAGGTGGTCTGGTTTCCTTTTTTTCAACACTGTTTGTTGAATAGACTGTCTTCACACCCTTGAATGTTCTTGCCCCCTTCGTCAGATGTTATTGGCCATATGGGTGTGGATTTATCCCTGCACTCTGTATTCTCTCCCATTGATCTATGCGTTTGTCTTTTATGTCAGTACCATGCCTTTTTGACTAATATAACCGTGTACTTAAATGAATATTTCAAAACTGAGCTTAAAAGTATTTATTAAAAACCTGATCTGAATTTGCACTGTTCCCTTATTAAAATGTTAAAACAAATTTTAATTTAAAATTCTCCATAATGTATTTCAACAATAGCATTGAATTAGATGCACTATGCTAACATCTCTTATGTTTTGTTGAACAGTTGAAGTCAGTTGGCTTTCTTCTCACCTGTCTTTTAAAACAAAAATTGAAATTATTAAAATATACTCTAATGAAGGCAATTATTTTCATAAACCGATTAGTTTGATCTTTAAAAGTAAAATATGCCTTTGAAATTTAATCAAAACATAGTTAGTGCCGTGTTTAATGTCATCACTCAAGCAACAATTTATTTCATAAATGCTATATTATTCCCAATTAAGAGCTACCTGTCACAAAATGATTTGGCTTTCTGCAGCTCTGAGTTCCACTGCATACTGAATTATTTAAAATGGGTTGAAACTTAATTAAATAAACTTAATTAAAATTAGATTAACCCTTTTCACAAAGCATCATCCAAATTAGATTAAGTGAAGGAAGGGCAAAATAAACTTTAATATCACCCTTCAACACAGAGATACTTGAATGCTGTATTTAAAGAGATTGCATTATTAACATTTAAAAGCATACAATTACAATTAAATAATATTCAAGCTATTAATGCATCTCTCTTCAGAAATTCAGAACTTCATGTGGCATTATTATTACAGATAATGCAAAAATGTGTAATTTATTTCCAAGTTAAGGCACTGTCCACGGTTTCACTGGAGACCTTTGAATTTGCTGTTGGTCAGACTTTCATGGTTTATAATGCAGTACTTAATTGAATAATGGCACACTAAGGAATGATTAATGTAGACTTTTGGTCACTGTTCAGAATTAATCATTTCTGGTTTTTAAGATTATTCAACCAAAAGGTTTATTTTTGTGTTAAAGCAAATAATATTACTGTATTAAGATAATGCTGCATTGCCTACATACCATAAAAGGCATTTTGCATTTTATTGCATAGTTATATCTGCAATCAAACCCAATTTGGGAGAAAATGTAAAATATGTAGTTAACAGAAAAACCTGTTAAATAGAAAATAGCCGCATAGAAAAAAAGACCAAATCGAGTAACCTGTATCTACATATGTATCAATTAAAAATCCTAGTTATATTTAAACTCTGAGTAGTATAAATATTTGTGTTTTCTAATGTTCAGGCAAAAATACTCAATTGGTATTATATTTTGAATTAGTTATTTCAGGGTAATTTTCCACATTAGGATATAAATTATCAAGCTTCTTTCAAATAGGCTAAAACAACCAAAAATCTGATTTTTTGAATATGTGATCTACATTATAATCTTTTCACAGGAGTTTATTAGTAATCACATGTTTTACTAACAAATATTATTTAGAAATATTTAAGCTTGGAAAAAGAATTTCTTTAAGGAGACCAAGATAAATATGCTCAAAAAAATATGATACCAAATTTTTTTAAATTCATGCTTATTTGCTTTAAAGCAATGCACACAAATAGTTAAGTAATTCAAACAATAAATGCAAATGGAGAAAATGAAAAAGTAAATACATCTGGTTCTTATTTATACACATCATCTGGCAGCAAAAATTGGAGCATATATGCACACCTGTGAGGAAAATAAGCTAAACTTACAATGTCTGAGGGTCTGACATTTATTGCAAATATAAAGACAATTGCAGGACAATAGGACTATTTGTGGGATGGAGGGAACTAGGAAGTATATGCCCGCTCATCCTAGAGGGACAGTGACGCTGAGTGCCAGATACCAAGGCTCACGTGGCTCCTGGGGCCTCAGCTGCCTTGTTTCGCGGCTTTCTTTTTCCATCTGAAAATATATTATATGGTTTCTTATTGAAACAACTTAGCACATTTTGTTAAATATTTATTCTGTGCTAGTGTTAAAATAACACTTTCCAAGAGTTGAGGGTGTAGCAGTGAAAATATCTGACCAAGTCTCTTTGCTTCTGGATCTTGAATCCAGTGGGAAAAAAAACACAAAGAAATGAACAATATGTATTGTCTTATACAAGTATAGGCATATTTAAAATAAAACAGGAATGAAAAGACTCTATAACAAATAAGAACACATTGGAAACCCAGTAATACAACATTGATTCCAAATTAGATTTGGTGAAAAGGATATTCTTTATTTATTTTTTCAGAAAAGGAGAAACACAGAAACAAGCATTCTAGGTCTGATTCAAGTATGTGTCACCAACCAACAGCTATCCTCCCTTCACCTCTCTCTTTTCCCTGTTTGTTTCCTGATTTAGTCATGAAGTAGGCAGAGTTCCCCAAAGCCGAAATCAGGAGTGGGATTAAACAGTCATAGGAATCTCATTTCTCCTGGACAGTGATTCACGTAGAATCGGGCTTGTGACTTCTCTTTGAGGGTGATGGTTTTTATTTCAGTTAAAAACAAGAGTTGTTCACAGATGAACTACAACAAAGTCCATCTGTTGACTGGATGGTTCCACGTGATTAAAGCTTGATTTCCTCATCTGAAAATATAAAGAAGAGCCAGAGTTGACCAGACATATGAGGAAAACATTCAAAATGAAGGACAAAATAAAAGCATTTTGAAAGAACAAAATGTAAACAGAGACAATCACAGAAAACAATCAGTCACAGAAGATCATATTGCAACAATAAAACAAGAAAATGTTACAGATCATATCAACCAGAGAACATGAAAGAGCTTTTGGAAATTATGCCTAGCAAACATAGAGATAATAGGCCAATAGAGAAAAAGATATGAGTACCCAGGGATTACTGGAGGATGTCTAATCACCAGATAACAAGGTATCAAGAAGAGATAACTTGTGAAACAGAAAGAAAATTATCTAAGTAGTGGTACAAGATAATTTCCTACTAAGGATATCTGGACATGTTCAATAAAATAAAAAGGAAAACAGATTTGTAGAAGGGTATATTATCAATGCATTTTAAGTCAACAGGGCAAAATGAACATCCTTGAATATCCCAACAGAGTAAGTTGATTAAAAAACTCATCAATACTCAAATGGGCTTTTAAATAACAGTGCTGGATTTAGAAGACGAGAGATCAATGTCCTCAAAATCTGAGAAAAAAATAATTTTCACTTTAAATTCTAGACAAAGTTAAATGATCAAATATAAGAATGAAGTTACTTTCTGATGTGCAAAGATCTAAAAATTGATTTCTCCTGACCATTGCTTAGGAAACCAGTGGCAAATACGTTCTAACAAAGCGATGGTGTTCATGTGGAAAATGGAACCAGCCTAAAATACGATGACTGATTGAATGACTTATTGAGAGTCAAGTTGCAGCACTCTTGACCAGTGAAGGAAGTCTTAGAGGTTTATGTAACTCAGTTTTTAAAAAATCAAATATTAAGTACAATGGAAAACAGACTTTGGATGATAAACAAAATATAACCACATTGAAGAATATTTTCATTGTTCTAATAAAATCACTGACTATTAGTTTAATGATATAACAATATTGAAAAGATGGGTGCACAGAAAGGCAGAAAAAAGAGATATGAAATTGTTTATATTACAATAACTAATAAAGGTGAATTGAAATTTAGTAACATAAATTTTCAAAATATGAAGTAAATTCTTGAAGAGGTACAAATAAAAATATTTTTGGTTTTTAGTTGGCTGATTCTGGAGGCAGAACAAAGTAAGGGCAGAAAAAATGAATTCTATTCTATGTTTCTTAGCATATTTTTATCTACTATTGAAAACAAAGTATGTGGGCAGGTAAAGACAGTTTGATAAGTATAAATATACTTTTTTAAAGTAGTTAAAAATGAAAATGTTAAGGAAACAAATAAACCCACATTCTCCTCCAGAGGAACCACAGTATATAATTTAGGGTAGAGTTTAAATGACTGTATTCAAATTCGAATATTGTTACCAAGATCTCTGACTTTTGGCAAGTTATCCAATCTTTCTGATATTAAATTTCTATACCCATAAAATTGAAATAGCAGTCATAAGATCAGTTTCTTATCATTGTTATGAGGATTGAATATAGCATTACCTACATGTTTAGTAGTTAATTTATGCTTAATAAAAAAATAACTGACCCTAAAAATCTTTGCCTACTCGCGACATTAAAAGATGATATGAAAGTGGAATTGCTTTCAAGATTGTACACAAATTTTAAAATCTCAATTCAATATTCATAATTTGTCTTTCAAATATTTCCACATGAAATGTGTCTATTTCTCCACATCTTCATGAATGTATTTTCCAAAGTTTAAACTTTTGAAAATTTGTTAGTCTGACACCGATTAGCTTTTTATTTTTGTATTTAAAAATGAATATGAATGTCTTATTTTAAATTACAGAGATTTGTATGTTCTGCAAAATTTTGTTGACTCTTTGTCCATTCGAAGTAGCTACTGATATGTAAATACTTACTGATCAGTAACTACTCTACTTACTTACCTGTAAGAGCACTAAGTACATTAAGAAATTTAAACCGTTTTCAATTATAAAAAAATATTTTATGTACATATGCCCCAGCTGATGTGGCTCAGGGGATTGAGTGCCGACCTGTGAACCAAACGGTCACTGGCTTGATTCCTAGTCAGGGCACATGCCTGGGTTGTGGGCCAGGACTCCTGTAGGGGGCGTGTGAAAGGCAACCACACATTGATGTTTCTCTTTCTCCCTCCCTTCCGCTCTCTCTAAAAATAAAATAAGCAAAAATCTACAAAACTATTATATATATCTAAAATCAACAATATTTCCATTATAATATTCAGGTTACATATCACTTGTGAAAATATTTCATCTACTACAACATGCATGATTTACTTTAGATCCCTTTTTATTATTCTTTAGAATTAATATATTGACTCACTTGAATGCACTTTGGTATAAGGATAGTGAAAATCTAGGCTTTTTTCTTAACCTACCACCTATGTGTGTTTTAAATTTTACCACTGATTTTAAGATTTACTTTTATTATATAATACATTATATATAATTTAATTTTCTGGACTGCTCCATAAATCACAACTATTATGTTTATACATGGACTAAAATTGGCAGTGGTTGGAGTAGAGCAAACAAGCTAAGAGAAGAATTTAATAAGAAACAGCTCAAACTATTTAATCATATATCCAGGAAGAAAAAAATGTAAAGGGGATACAGATGAAACATTAAAACTAGAGATGAAGTGTAATAAGATAAAAGACAATGCAATAGTTTACCTCTATGTGTTGTTATGCTTTCCATAGTTTCATTTACCCATGGTCAACACAGATATGAACATATGAAATAGGAAGCCCCAGAAATAAGCTATTGTAAACCTGTAAACATTAATATTTTTCGTGTGGCATGATGCAGTCTTGCACAGCCGACCAGCTTTGTCCTGTCCGACAAACCTCATCCCTTTGTGCAGCACCTCTGCACTGTGGACCCTCCCTGCCTGTGAGGCACCGCCGTTGCCATTTTTGTTGTCGTGTCAAGGGTCACAGTATCTCAGGGCTCGTGTACAACATGCTCTTACACATCAGTGAGTACAGTACTACTACTTAGCAATGGCCCCAAAGTGCAAGAGCAGTGATGCTGGCAATTCAGACATGCCAAAGAGTAGCCACAACGTCATTCCGTTAAGTGAAAAGATGTGTACAGTACAATAAGGTGTTTTGAGAGAGAAACCACTTTTATATAACTTTAATTACAGTATATTGTTATAATGATCTCTTTCAGTATTATTTTTTTATTCTTGTTCTGTACTTAATTGATAAGTTAAACTTTATCATAGTAGTGTACATACGTATGCATACTTACATACATAGTTTTTTCCCTATGTCTTCATAGGGAAAACATAGGGAAAGAGGCTCAGTGCTACCTGCTGCTTCTGACATTTGCTGGGGGGTCTTACAACTTCTACCCTGAGGATAGCTAGGGACTACTGTACTGGATATTTTTTGAGTTGGAGTTGGTTTTTCTTTTCTTTGATGATTGACTGGTTTTTGTGAGGTCAGTTTAAAATTAACTTTATACATTCCCATATACACTTTGAGCCAAATAAAAAGCTAAGTTGGAATTTTTGAAATTAACTTACCGTTAACACTCAATAAATTAAAAGTTTAGCTTATTCTGGGTCAGCAGACATTATATAAACAGATCATAATTATAATATCTTTTCTTTAGAAATTATAAATGAGAAGATATAACATCTCCTATGTTCATGGAGCTTATGATTCAGGAAAGTATAAGATGTATACCAGGTCAAGAAGTAATTTTGTTAGCCTTATGTTTTCCGGTCTTCAATAAGAATGAGAGTGTTTTGCATTGTTTTCTTAGTCAGCTACTTCCAAACCCCAGTATCAAATATTCGGATAACAGAAATTTGGAGAAAAAAAATCTCATAGATCTATGCATTTCAAAAAAACACCACACATGTTTTTCTAATGTAGATCATTAGTAAAGTAAGTTTATGGAAAACTGTTTTAAACTCGCTGACAAAATAATATATTTCTTAGAAAAATATATTGTTTTCAAGGGACCCAAGAAGAAGGAAAACCACTGACAGGAACAGCCAATCTAGGCATTAAGAGGAGAAATCTAGTCAGGCTATTGGGTATTCATTCCACCCAGCACGTATTTCCCTTGTTATCATCAATGTGCTAGTCTTTCAGAAACTGCTACTACTGAATTACTCAAATAATACAACTTGCTTTACTTGTGTTATATACTAACTAAGCATTCTCCAGATTATTTGCTTTTTCATGCCATAGCCTACAGGGAGAGAGCATGCAAAAATCTACACAAGTATTCAGCCTACTTTACGACTATATTTCACACAATAAATTAAACCATAACACTGATTTTATATCCATTTTGATGAGCTTTGTTATTATGGGATTATATACCTGAATCTAATTAACTTTGAGATACTGTAAATTTGTGTTTTTGAACCTGGAAGGTTGAATGTAGGCTTTGGTGAATCCAAGGAATTAAATACTATATTTTCAGGCTTTTTGACAGCCTTACTATCCTGTTGACCTTTCATTTCCTATAAATCTTAGAGAAGGTGGAAATACACTCAGCAGGAAAAAATTAAAGATGATCAGAGAGGGTGGCATATGGCCATAGTTCTGAAAACTGTTTACAATTTGTTTATAATATATGGAGCTTGCTTTTTTAAAAAAAATTTATTTTAGTTTATTCAGTACAGTTTCTATCCTTTATTCCCATTCCAGCCCGCCCACCCATTCCTCCCCTCCTCCCTCCCCTTTCCAACCTCCCTAGTTTTGTCCATGT